>BLKR01001976.1:92500-233250 GCA_011170035.1 Teleogryllus occipitalis
AATTTTCTGCCTTTGCGAATATTTCAAAAATTTTTTTATACAATTCTATATCATTACTTTCTGGTTCAAGAGCCGTAAAATTTTGCATTCAATTAAATTTAACTTTCTTAACATGCGCTATTTCCGACTCTACAAACACCTCATTTTGAATTTGTCCATTTGATACTTCAGCCTGTACCTTTGCGATTTCTACCTCTTTATTTGCATTAATCTTTGCCAATTGTAATTCTTTTTCTATTAACATTTCCTGTTCTTTTTCCTCTTTTTCTATAAATTTATTATACCATTCCTCCTCATAATTTTCATGTTTTTTTATTGCCAATTCTAGCCTACGTAAAGTGAGACTTTCAAAATGTTCAATGCTTAAAGCAATAGCCACTTTTATTAAAATTTCCTTCGACATCTTTGGTTTATTTAACGTGATTGTTAAAATTATTTAAATAATACTTCTGGCCAGATTCAAATTTTTGAAATCTGATGACTCACCTTTTTTAAATTTTCAATTTTCCTAATAATTTTAACAATTTTAGAATTTGTGTAATATCGGCTTGAATAAAATGTCTTTGAGTCTTTGATTTCAGACTATCGCACACCACCACACACCAAATAACACACCAATCAAATGATCTGGTCACACATCACAACTTTCTTCCTGAAAACTCAAAAGTCAAAGTTTCTCAGGGTCAGTCTACTGTAATCCACATATGCTGTTATGTTAGGCATGTTCTGCTGTTGCCACCAATTTTACGACATGACTGTAGCGTTGCAATAGTTACTGCTGCCAAGATCAGTCGTGGACTAGCTGACCACCAGTCAATTCTTTCCCAGAAATGAAGTATCTTTCAGAACAACGCACTTTTATTATTTGTGCTCTAGTACATAATTCAGAAACTATCCGCAGCTGTGGATCTCATGGATCTGCCAAGTAGGTCTGCTTTCCTCAACCTCTCAAAGAATTTTGGTTATTTATTTTCATGTTCCCCAACAACGTCTCTTGTTGCTAGGCAGGAACAAAACACTACATTACAGTAGTTTCAAAATAACCATCTTTTAATTATTTCTTTTGCTTATGTAGATGCTACAAAAACCAATTCAATAGATATTACAATTTTTTTCTCTTGGTCTGTCAGTGTGCTTGTCTGGGTTAATCTCTGTGAAAGCTCAACCAATTCTGATGAGGTTTTCACTGAAAAGTGGAGTATTTTGTCAAGTTGAAGCTTCTCCTTTTTTTAAGGGTTTCTATTTTATAGAGAGTTATTTTTATATAAAACTGTAGATGAATTCCGATCTAATGGACTTTTGTAAACATGACCTTCAAAACAAGATGAAACTACTTTTTATATGAGATTTTGTTAAAACAATTCCAAACTCCCTTTCCTCCCCCTTAAAGCAAAATTTGAGTGTCCGTTCTTTCAGTTTTTTGCAAATGCCTCAAAAATGGTGAGGAAATGTTATAAAATGAACACAAAACTAAAAGCTCATAAAATGTCCTATTAAAATGCATTTTTATTCACTTTGATAATGCAATTAGACTTATTATTCAATTAGAATACGTCATAATTATTCAATTAGGTTAATTGAAGGTCAAAATCATTATGTGCTAAAAGTATGTAATAATCCATATGTTTACAGCTGTCCATAGATGATTGTAAGAAATTTGTCAGGACCATTAAACATCTTGATTATGATAATTACAAAGTTACTTTATTTAAAGTTCTCCTCTCTTGTTGCAATTATGGTATTACTCAAAATTTCCAGAAATGAATTATTAATAAGATGTACAATTTTGAGCTCTTTTGACTGTTATAATGAAAAAATTGTGCTTATCACTGGACAACAGTTGTATTAATGTTATTCCACTACATTTCATATGTGAACTTGAAAATTTGAATGTGAATCCTGAAATACAAGCTGTTTTGAGTTATGCCACTGTTGCAGCAAGCACCATTTTTAGAAAAGAAGTGAGATGAGAAACCCTGCAGAGCAGAAGTTCTATAATCAAACAATAAAAAAACTTTCACCTAGTTGCAGTATTCTAACTTAACTGCATAATCATAGAGAAATATATTTACAAAAAGTTGTAATTAAGAACAGTTCAGTTTTCCTGTGTTAAATTGAATAATAATCCTGCTTTAAAAATATATTTTAATTTAATTTTAAAATGTAAATCGACATACATTTAATGTTATTGAAAACTATGTGACAAGCTAGTAAATCTTTCTGGTGCTTTTGTAATAAAACAATAGATTCTTCATCCAGTTTATTCTGTGTATGTGTCAGATTTTCTTGTTATGATTATTATTTAATTGATTTAAACAAAGTTGTCTTGTGCATAGTTTATTGTATCCTTGTTTTTATCTAAATTTATTGGAGATTTGTGGCATGTGGAAAGCTCACTGTACATTTGTTTTATAATTTAATTTTTCTAGGTCTGCGCTTGCAGTACAAGGATCGTTCTAATGAATCTTTTAATTTCTGCCGTGAATTTAATTTAAATCCTAGAATACACATGCCTCTCAATGCAAGTCTGTTTTATGACTGTCTGTGGAGTGTGCATCATGAAGATAAAGAATTTGATTTTAAATATGAAGCCTTTGATGCTCGAAAAAAGACATCTGCTGGCAGACATTATATTTTGAAAGTCCCTCGTCATTACAACTTGTGTAAGTATTGTTTTTACTGTTCTACACACTTTTAAAACACTTTTAAAACTTTTATTAATTACAATGATCACAAAAGGCACATGTAAAGTGTTGGACAAGAAACATAATAAGGGCCTTCCATAAATGATGTTATGCAAATTTGGAGTATTTTGAATACCCCCTCTCCCCCTCATATCCATTTGGAACTTCCAAAGCCTTGAGTTCATTCAGATTGATCGGGAATATCAATGTTGGAATTCGACGATATCGGGAAATTGACTGAACTATTGGTGCTAGCATTGTGAACAGACAGACACGTTTTACCTTCAGTCGATTTTTCAATACTCCACCAAACGTTGATTCTTGCAACATCCCGTTTTAGAGGAAGTATCAGAGAAGTAATAAAGGAAAACAACAGGATTATGTTAGAAATGCGAATCAATTTGCCCTTTGTTGAATTCAGAACTATACTATTTTTTAAGGACCAGGCCTCAACCCTCCAAATGTCACCGGGAGAAGTGGCTCAGTGCATCAACTGATGTCACTGCAGTGCCTCTAACCGAAGGTCCTAGGTTCAAGTCCCAACGGCGGCAGGATTTTCATCACTAGCTTCTCAGTTAGGTCGTATTCAATTGCTGTCCGGAGGAGAATTCTAGCGGCCAACTGCTCTGATCATTAGTTTTCCGTGGTTTCTCCGATCACCACCAGGCTTCAAGACTGGTCGGGGACTAGACTGCTAGTCAACGGTAGGTCAGCAGCAGGTCAGGGCCGGATCTCGCCCGTTGAGTGGGGAAAGATCACCGCCACGTCTCAATGAAAAACACACACTACACTTACGGGACTAATGACCTCCGTAGTTGACGTGCCTGGAATCACTAAAAAATCAATCAACCCTCCAAATGTCCAAATCTTCTTGAAAAAGTATAGTGTCCAAAGTTTCATTAATAGCCATGAAAAATTTAACATCTGCAAATATTAAGACTTTACGGTGGTAAATTGTTGCCTACGCCATTAACAAAAATATTAAACAGGAGAGGACTGAGATGTGAGCCTTGAGGAACTCCAGGTGTAGCTTTAAAATTTCTTAACCTTGCACCACAATAGGAAACAATATGAACCCTTCAGGTCAGGTAAGACTTAAACCAGTTGACAATTGATTGTGGAATTCCCCATCTATGAGATTCATCAAATAAGACAACATGACTAACCCTATCAAATGATTTAGCAAAGTTGGTGTAGAAAACATTAGTGTGATTACATTTGTCAAGATGTTGGAATAAGTAGTGATTAAAGTTAGTAAGATTTGTTAGGGTAGACATTCCAGGTAAAAAATCATGTTGCAATGAGAAAACAAGTTCAAACTTTGAGATCAATATGTCATATACTAATTTCACAAAGAGTTTGGGAATGGAGTTTATAATTGCAAGTGATTGAATTTAAATTGAGTTGTATTTTGTCTCAAATATCAAGGTTCCTGCCCATAATTGTCAACTTTATAGGTAACCATCAATAGTTTTACTAAAACCTAATGGCAGTGTTTCATATATATTTTATATTTCATTTATTCATGAAGCAACTGGCATGTTTATCTTGGAACAAATATTTCATATCCTTTGGCTTTTTTTTCTGATTCCAGTGCCTCACAAACCTTTAAACATAACACCAGTCTTTATGTACATGGACATATCAGAATTGCCCTTAATGGTTTTGTATTGGGAGACATTGAGGGATGTAACAGAGTTTCATGTCATTGTATATCAAGACGGTAAAGTTGCTGAAAGCAAGAAAGTTTCTGATCCTCCAAATGAATTTGGTCAGTTTGCATATTCATATGACGTTGGTTTCAGCACTAGTGAAATACAATTTAGTGTTGAAATTATTGATAAAAGGTGTATTGGAAGATGTGAAGTATTTAAATCCCCGGTCATAAATATAGGTATGTATCCAAAAACTTTTGATTTTTTTACTCTTAATTGTTATGAGGGCAATATTTTTAGGAAAATCATTTAATCTTGTGGTGCTTGTGAATTGAATTTTTCTCAATTTTCCCCAAATGTCGATACAAGTTCTCAAGTCTTTATGTGCAATGCATTGATTTTACTTGTATACGAGTATTAGCGAGTCAAATTTGAGTTTTATTTCTTCTTGAACATTAAGGTACTCATCTACCTCTAAATAATGGCAAATTGCCGTTTTTGTAATTATACCTCGTGCACCTTGGGCTTAAAGCTACTACTCCTTATCTTCAAAAGGACCTTCCTTGATTGTGAATGTTTATCTGTTAATATTGGTCTGTATTGAGTTTTACTCTTTCTTAATTGAAAAAGTCTTTTCACTCCTGTTCTGCCTAATATTAATTTGAATCCCTTGTACATAATCGTAATTGAACATATTGATCACTTGAAAGACATTTGTAGAATTGTACCCAAGTTCTGTCATGGGCATTTCTTGCAACACTGCTGTTTGACAATCATTTTTCCGTAAGCTTTGAAATTTTTAAATAATTGTTAAAAGTTGAAATGCTTGCAGTCCTTATGAAGCGAGGCATCAGCCTTGATTGAACCATGTGCTTTAGTGTGCCAATCTTTGCTGTAATTTGCTGCAGGCCATAAATATGCATGTTATAGGCTTGCAATTTGACTCTGCTGCTTTTCACTAGCATGTAAAAGAAGATGAACCATTTCCCAACACCTTGTGTGTGCCTCTAGGGAATGTTTGCTATATGGTGCCTGAATTGCTTGTCGACTTGTATGTAGTTTATATCTCTGAATAACAATAATAACTATTATTTATTATTATTATTATTATTATTATTATTATTATTATTATTATATTAGTAATATGATTAAGTAAAAAGTATTCGAATATTATAATTATCAGTTTGATTTACTAAATATGAAAAATTATGATTAATGTAATTAAATGAAGTTCGAATTGTTTTGCCCTGTTGTTATTTTCTGAGGAATATTCACAATCAGAATTTAGTCATATTCATGCCTTGACAACCAAAAATGCAACCTATTAACAACTACTGAACTTTTCCTTAAAAGCGCCTTTAATTTGCAATGAACATTGGATGAAATCTGTTGACAGCAAATTGTTGATATCTGTTCCCTATTCTCTCCCAAAGAGAAATTTTGTGTACTGGTAACAGGTTCAATCTGTCTGAACAAAGAACATTGTAATTAAAATAAGTCCCATTCCTGGAGGCAAAGGATCAGAACCAGAAAAGAGAATCCCTTGGTGTAAGACATTAAGACATTAAACCACATGATAAGGAAAGCCAAAAACCGATAGGATGGGAAAGGATTAAAAGTGTAGTATTAAGTAAGTTCCAGTTGTTAAAGATCTTGGAGTTATTTTTGACAATAGTTATTTTTTAAACCTCATTTTATGGAACTTGTAAAGAATACCAACATTATAAAAACGCTTTTCATTGCAAGAAATTGCACATAAAATGACATTTTATGGTGCAGATTACGATGTATTATTGTTTATGACAGGAATAATAGTGCCATTGCACATTCAGAGAATCGCTGTGAAATGTGGGAAGATGATAAATCACACAATCGACTGTCATTTTTCACACAAATATTAAATAGGTGTGCCATCATAATACCAATGTCCACATTGCACAAATTTCACTTATGAAATTTGTTTCCAAAATTGACTTTGATTGTTTTATAAGATTCTGTTATATATAAAAAAAGTATGCAACTCATTTTTAATGTTGCTTCATTGTATTCATCAGATTTGAATAATGTTGCTCATTTTGAAAAGATATATTTATGTAATAACTTAACATTTTAATATAGTGGCAAAACACACTATTAATCCATGATTGAGTATTTTATTTCATTTCAAATATAATATTTATGTTTTAGTTATTGATTATTTGTGTTGAGTAATGTACTGCAATGGGTAAATTAATTTACATCTTGACAATCTCATTAGAACAATTAGGAATGTTTAGTTCGACCATACATGAAATATATTTACTTGCTTTATTTTTTTAAATACTTTATTAGTTTATCCATCACCACTATGTAAACAAAAGTGAGGAAGATATCTTTACTTTTGTTTACATTATGATAATGGATAAAATAATGAATGGCTCTTGAAAGTACATAGATTTCATTCACTTCTCCAAATTAGACCTCTTGGCTCTTTTTGTCATCTTTGTGGCCAAACCATTTCACTCATTAACCTTTCAACAGAGAATGCCAGCTTGAGTTAGCACTTTTGTTCCAACTCTTCTTGGGGAGCCATCTAAACATCTCAGATTTTCCTCTGTGTGGCAAAATGCTAAGGGGAAGCAGGCTGTAATGGTGTGATATGCAGGTTACTTGTTGATGCCCACAGCCTCTTCCCTTATGCTGGTTACTTGTTGATGCCCACAGCCTCTTCCCTTATGCTGGTTACTTGTTGATGCCTTCAGCCTCCTTCCCTAGGAATGTTACCATGCCCAGTATTGCCACAACCCTACCATGCTCAGTACTGAAGGGTTAAAAAAATGTTCTCTTGTACCATAAATTACTAAAATAATTTTGTTCCTTTTCAAAGTGACACGTCTTTGAACCCTTCGTGGGAATTGAGCACCTGGCTTGGAGTAATCTTCCGTTATTTATTTTGTCAAGTGTCGTCACAGTCATTCAGTGCCTTTTATCCCTTTGGCCAGGAGCTCAGCAATGTTAGATCCTGGGGTTCCTAGACAGTCGCCATACCAGGGATCCGCAATGTCTTGAATTCACTGAACCTCCATGTCTTCATGAAGCATAGTTAAGGAATTCAGCTTACAAAGCCGGCTTGGATTGAGAATGCTGCATGAAGTGAAGAGTGTGACATTTCAATTTGTATGACTATTCCACTCGTGAAGTTAAAACCATTAGTGTTTAACTATACACTTAAAATGCCCCAGTCAGGGCAGTGTATCTCAAAAAATGTATCGCTTTTTCTATCTGATTTTTCTTACCGCTCATCCATGAAATGGTCCTATTACCTATATACCACTCATGCTTGGGAAATTTTCAGATAAAAAAACACCAACAACAGACTATGGGACAACAATGAACAAACTCCCTATTGATGTAAATGAAATGTCTCCTTGCAACTTTGTGACCAAAGCTTGAGTACTGCTTTTGTGCTATGATTAATGTTATTGTTATTACAGAATGTGTAATTGTGTTAATTTGTATATAAATTTTAAATGGAGAACTTTAAGATAGTATATAAATAAATTCCCTCCTCGCTTCACAAGTTGGGGATTTATCGACAATTTCCAAAGCACTCATGGTATTACCTATGATAATTGTGATTGATATGTCAAGCTCATAGGTGGTATAAATCATGCTGTTTACTATTTAAAACAATGAAGGAACGTTAGCAAATGCTCTTGGATTAGTGAATTTCATTAATAAGTATTAAAGCAATTGTTTCAAGTTCCACGAGGACATTAGTTATATAGTCAACTAATTATATGATCAAATTACTGGCCTGTTAAACAATTACTACTTTAACGTGCAAGGTTCTTCAGAGAAGCTTATATCTGTTTTACGCCTAGATATTCGGAATGATCTAGAAAATAAAATTGTCTTGTAAGTGTGGGTCTTGCTTCTTAAATTGGTATGTGCTTGTATTGTCTTTCTTTTTTGTTCACTGTTATTGATTGTTGTGGCTTTACTTCCTCAGAAAAAAGTGTTTCAAACCGACCATTGTTAATTGGCATTGTTGGTTCTATTGTGTTGTTGCCTGTGTTCCTGTATTCATTATACGTTTGGAAGCGTTATTCTCTCTTAGCTGTAGGTAAGTTATCAGCATGATGTATGTATACAAATTATAATTTTAAATTATAATATATCTGGTTGTAGTTGAGAAATTTGAAACTTGGGCATGAAACATTTAGTTGTGTTGTCATAGTTAATGCATGAATGTTATGAAGAAGTAAATAGAATATATTGTTGTGTAGATGGAACATTGAAAGAGCATTGAAAAAGCATTAAAAACATTAATCAAAGTTTGGATGGGGCAATCAAATTCTTGAATTCTGAAAAAACTTGAATCTTAAAAGGTTTTTTTTTATCATTCATGTTCTTCAAATTCAAATGTCATAAAAATTCTCCCTGACAGAACTGTCTTTATTCTCTGTGCACGGCTTTTACACTTTCATGTTGTACACCTCTATTTCTTCAATGCATTTTACATAATGTATGTCGTGACATAACAGCTTTTTGTAATCTTATTTTATGATTGCAGAATCTGTAATTTTAGTCCAGTAAAACCTATTCGAGAAGCAATTTCCTTTCATAATATTCTGTTTTTATCAATTTTCTCGTTAAGTTATTGTAATTATACTTTTATTGGTAATTACTAGACATCGGATGTTTAGGGAAAAGCCTATTTTTTTTCTAGAGAACTTATTTAAAGGCTGATAATATATGTCCACGAATCATGACAAACGATGACATTTAACGGAATTTTATAATGCGTATTTTTGCTTATTTTACCATAAATGCCTATTTTTTATTTTATTTTTTATTTAAACAAATTAACAGGTGATACCCTTTTTCATAAAAATACAAATACATAGAATAACAGGAAGATCTCGTACATGGAATGTAGTATAAAGAATAAGAATAAAGTACATACAAACTTGCAAATTTAGAAAAAGAAAGAAAAGAATGAACAATGAAAAACATGAAAAAGATGCAAAGAAAGAAAATAAAAGTACTTACAAACTTACAATTATCAAATATAGTCAATTAAAATGTCTATTCAAAAAACCTTGAAAGGATTTATTACTAGATGTCAATGCGTCATAATCAGCGCCCAAGTTATTCGCCAAACAACAAATACGATTCATAGTCTCATTAGCGCAATAGTTACTCACATTTGTGTCAACTGAAAAGGAAGTTGTTCTCCTAAAGATTCGCTTTGGGATCCTAAACGGTATGCAATAAAGAATGTCTGGGCAGTCTATTCTATCCAACAAAATATCACGTAGGAAATGTAAATCCGTACGCTTTCTTCTACAATGAAGATTCTTTAATTTAGATTTTAATAGAATGACGTCATAGTCATGATTGTCGGGAGCTATTGTCAGGCCAATTTTATGGGCAAAAACTCGTAGGAACTTATGTTGAACTCTTTCAATGGCAGATATACTTGATTTTGTATGTGGGTTCCAAACAGGGGATGCATACTCAAGAATTGGCCTAACAAGTGCACGATAAAGAACCAAAAGGGTCATAGCAGATCGAAAGTGCATAGAGTTCCGTAAGACCATACCCCATATTCTCAGTGCCTTGGAAATAATGCACTGAATATGATTCCCAAAAGACAGCTTGTCATCAAATGTGACACCCGGGTCACTCATACAATCAACTCTGTTCAAGGTTTCATCTTCTATTTTATAGTCAGCTATTATTTTATTCCTTTTACGTGTGAATGACATTACAAAGCATTTCACCACATTTAGCTTCATATCATTTGTCCTGCACCATGTCTGCCAATTGCAATGATCTCGCTGGAGCAAAGCAACATCATCATCATTGTAGACAACCCTATACAATTTCACATCATCTGCATAAAGCAGACACTGACTATCGAATATATACCCTGGTAGGTCATTTATTAAAAGATTGAACAGTAGGGGCCCAAGATGCGAACCTTGCGGAACTCCACTAGTTACATCAAATAATCCCGATGAATAGCCTTTAATACAAACAAGTTGCTTTCTGTCCGTGAGGTAACTACCAATCCAATTTAACAAAGCTCCTCCTATCCCAAGCTCCCTTAATTTCGCAAGTAAGATAGCATGATTTATGCGATCAAAGGCCTTCGAAAAATCAGTATAAATTACATCTAGTTGCGCTCCACTTGACATGGCATCACAAATCGCTTTCTGCAAAAGGACTAAATTTGTAACAGTAGATCTATTCGGCATGAAACCATGTTGTGCAGGCGATATAAATGCCTTTAAGTCTGAAAATAAGTAACCAAATATAATTTTTTCAAGAATCTTAGGAATGGCACTTAAAAGAGTAATGGGTCTGTAGTTGGAGACATCAGCTCTATCACCCTTCTTAAAAATAGGAAGAATTTTACCATGTTTCCAGAATTTAGGGAAAATGCCACATCTCAAGGATCTATTTGAAAAGAAGCCAAAGTGGTTGCGAAATAGCGTAAACACAGTTTTTCAAAAAGTAATTGTGAATGCCATCTGGACCAGCACTCTTGTTCGCATCAAGCTTTACAATTTCTGTGAAAATCGTTGATTTCGATATAAAATATGTCTCGGGTATAAATGAGGAGATAATATACTTATTCTCAGTAACTGGTGTAACGCTGGGAGTAACAAAAAAGGAGTTAACATCACCAAAAAAATTTGCAAATAAATTAACCGATTCCTCCATTCCGCAACTGGTACTCGAGCCATAAAAGGATAGGATTAAAAGGATAATCATCTTTTCCAGATAACGATTTGGTATATTTCCAAAAAACCTTCATATTCGAAGAAATCAAATTTTTAATATTGCTTATATAGCTCGAGTAACATTTTGATTGCAGGAGTTTACAATTTGCCCTCAATCTCGAAAAAGTAGAATAGGCAATTTGTGATTTCGTTTGTATGTATTGTTTATGCGCTTTTTTCTTCTCGTAAATACAAGCGATGAGCTGCCTAGAATACCATACAGGAAACGTAGAGGGTGAAGCACAATGGCGAGGTACATACTTATCAATAATTTTATATAAGATGTCATAAAAAAGATCAACATTGACATTAATATCATCATCATTCAGAAAGACATCCCATTCAATAGAGTTCAGTGCACCGATAATCAAAGCATAGTCGCCTTTATAAAAATCATAAAACGGAAGAGAAATCTGTCTACTCCAAGGCTGATACACAATGTCAGGTAGTTTAACAAGCAGCGGAGGATGATATCACAGGCGATGAGGGGGTCAATGGATTGCACAACCTCAACAATATCACAGTTAGAAAATACAAGGTCCAACAAGTTACCCTTGACATTTACAATATGGTTTTTTTGAACAACATTCGCCTCTGATAAAACTTCGACAATACAAAGAGCTGAATTCATAATATGTGAGGGAACCGATGAACGCATACAAGCAGACTCTTCCCCTGTCAGTATAGACCAGTCAAAACCAGGCAGGTTAAAATCACCAGTGAAAAGAAATTTTGAATCCGGAAACTGCTCGAAAATGTCTTGAATATCATGTCCATAAATCTCATACACAGACGTTCCAGATTTTGGTGGAAAGTACACTGCTCCAATGATGAGGTTGAGATCATCCAGAGTAACATGAATAAGTAGATGTTCAATCAGATTTGATGTTCTTAGCTTATCCGATAGAAATATATTTCGAACAGCAATAAGTACACCTCCACCCCTGGTATTACAGCTTGAGGTAGTATTTCTGTCGCATCTATAAACAGTATATCCTTGAAGACCAAGTTCACTATCAGCAAAACCACTGTGTAGCCAGGTTTCAACCAAAATAATAACATCATATACCATGCCAGCAGAATTAATCGAGTTAATCAGCTCATCAGTCTTTGTTCGAAGCCCTCTAACATTCTGGAAATATACAGATAATGTGGGTGAGCTAGGAAGGATACCACCATTTATCAGTTTTTTCGACGCTCTGTAATCATAGGACTGCCCTTAATGTAGCGGATACACAGGTTATTCTCACCATTGCTATCCTACTATTCAGTTCCTCCCTCAATTTTGCCAGATTAGATTGTTAAGGGGTTAAGTCATTCCTCACTTTAAGACCATACCCAATCAATTTTTTACCGTTTCGGAGAACTGTTTTCGCATCAGAGGGATTAGAAAATGAAATTTTTATCGGTCTCGTTCCAGCAGAACGAGGTTTACCCAAACGGGCAGCTGAAACTGCTCCGGGCATACCCTCAATTTTGGACAACAAATTATTGACAGCCACAAGATCAGAAACATTGTCGGAGACTTCCTCAATGTTAAAGGCAATAACATTAAAAGAGCGCGAATATCTCTCTTCCATTTTGTCAATAAGTGTTTCATCAGCTGAAATATGTTCTAGGGCTGAAGTAGTAATCCTATCTTCAATGGATCTCAAACGAGCATCAAAATCATCCAAGCGGCGCTCTTGTTCATTCTGACGACGCTCGAATTCATCAATCTGACTCGTCAAAGCTTCCAGGGAGGAGGATATATGATCCTTAAGTTCATTTTTCAATTTATCAGTGATTTTCATAAGCAATTCTTCAAGGTCAGACGACTTAGTAATAGGTTGACAGCAAAGGCTCCATTCTGTAGCGTCTTCAGACGAGTAGCGCAACTCGGGTAATTTGGGCGCTTGCACAGTTTACATTTTGTTGTAGCACTGCCCACAGCGATAACTTTGGTACAACCCGTACCCTTGATATTATCAATTTCGCCTACAGAGCTGTCATCGGATGCAGATAGGTGTGCCCTAGGTGAAAACATGTTCACAGCTATTGTGTAATCAAGCGATGTGATTCAGTCGGCACACCTTTTTTTGGCATAAATACCTTTTTTAGGACTTTTTTTGTCTTTTACTTATTGTATTTATATACAATGCTAAGATATCGGAAAATCGGCGATGGTCCAACGTGACCATTCATTACGAAACCTTCAATTCACGTCTTGAAATTTAAAATTACGAGAGAATTCTTGAAAGTATACCAACTGATTTTTCTCCATTTCCCTATTTCACAAATACTAGCCGTGATCTGAGAACATGGACGATTGACAATACGTTGAGGGAACCGAAATTTTAAGTGGAAATAAATATAAATTCCCAGAAGGTTTCAGTGTTGCTAGTGTTGTTGGACTGCTAAAATATATTCCAGTCACATCGTTCAGATATCCTTCTCCGCATTCAAACTGATTTTGTCTCCCAGTTGTCGCAAATTTGAAATTGTGATCCTTGAAGAGTTAATGGTAATATGCAAATATTACTGGTTAATGGAAACTATTAACAATAAAATGTAGAAGAGTTGTAAATATGTAAATCTAGTTTTACATCAAAATATACGAACTTGTTTTGTGCATTTAAGTTATATATACAAAAATTACAATTTTCCATTTTATTGTGTATGTAACTTATGACAGTGCCTTTTTCCTCCTTATTCTTAACTTTTTCAGTGCCTTTTTAGGCACCTAAAAGACGATTTTTTAGTGCCTAAACATCCGATGTCTAGTAATTACTAGTAAATGGAAACTTTAAAAAAATTTGAGATTCAAGATATTAGAATTCAAGAAAATGAGATGTTTCTGTTCTAATAACAATGGTTTTCTAAATATAGCAGAATTGTATGCATGAGATTTTGCATAACTAATTTCATTAAAATCATTTATCAGTTTCAAGAAAATATTTATTCTGCCATTGAAAAGATAAATCAACAATTAAAATAAGATGGGTGGTGTTAGTGTGAAGTTGTACAAATTTTGGGCAGAGGCTTCACCTTTTTTATAATACTACATATTTTGCTTGAATTTTATAATGCCAATTTTTTTTTAGAAAAATAGGTTATTCATAAATGTGCTGATTTTCATCATAATGTGTACCATAAGTTAAAGTAATTTTCATCAACATCTTTGTTTTACAAATGAAGAAAGGTATTTGTAACTATAATCTTGGTAATGCTTTTATCATGTACAGGTGCCATGCTATGCCAAATGTAGAGAACATCTGTTATAACCTACATGTACCATGCTCTTAGATATATATCAAAGAATTTGTGTCAATGTTATTATAATGAATAATTAATTTTTAAAATCGTAAGTTCCTGAAGTTTGGTATTAAAATGAATTGAGTATTCAGTACATCACAAAATATGTAGTAAAACAATAATAATATAAAAAATATTAAAATATAACATTGAATCAGAATAAATCATTAAATCAAAATATAACATTATATCAGAATGTGATTTTATAATTTACATAATGACCAGACTCGTGAATTATCAGAAGAGCACTTCTTGTTATATGAAGTAACAACTTTCTCCTTAAAGTTTCTTTCTGATGAAATGGCTCTTAAATTCAAGGTATATTTCCTAACACCAAGACTTCTGTTTCATAACCCCAGTCAGTAATTCCATATTATGTTCCAGAAGATTGCAAATTCAAACTTGTTGCTACAGATAGCAGGGCTTCATTGTCATATGTATATTTTCATTGAGTGACCATAATTTTTTTCAGATACTGTACCTACAGTTCTATTATTGTATACCAGAAGTCTAAGATCTCACACACAAGCTGTTCTTGCATTAACCAAGTACTTAAGAAAGTATTGTCACATCAATGCTCTTGTGGATGAATTGGACATACCATTGACCAAATCAAAAGTAAGTTTAAACATTTTATTTCATTATGTTTGACTAAAAATTTATTGAAACACTCACTGTTTTCAAAGATTTTTCATTGAATTGCTTTGTAGGGCTTCTCAAAACATTTTTTAAGGGGCAGGAAGTGGCAAACCAATGTCCTTACCCCAAATTTTCCTCTTCATTGTTTACTACCACAGAAGCAAAAGTGTGCACTGAATACCCTAAAAAATGGTTCCCAATGTTTTTTAGTTGGTGCCTCGAAAAAACTTAGCTTCCTCTAGAACGTAACTAATATTTACTTTTTTACCTGGTAATTATTTACTGGGAGCAGCAGCAACAACAACAACAACAACAAAGAGGCCTCCAATTTTTTCTAAAAATAATGGTGTGCTGGAGTGTTAATGTCTTAAGGGTAGCCCGTCGAGGTGGGTTGGTCCACGTCCTGACGGGGGGATACAGAGAGGGCTCTCAAGTATTCCTTTCCTTCATAAGTCGCTTTTCTTCTCCCCATTGTACATTCTCATTCTTCTATACTATCCTGTCTCCTTTCTTCTCCCTCTTCTATTTCACTGGCCCCCTCTGTATGCTGAACGCCCACCCATGTGTTTGCCGTGCATGGCGACCCGTGTCGGAAGGAATGTATGTCCTGGCGGTTGAGGGGCCTGTCTGTTACCCAATTACTCTCCTCGTGCTCCTTATTTTCTTGGCACCCAGGGATACGTGCTCTTACGTATTTTGGGGAACATTCCTTGTAGGTCTCGATACACTTGCTTTGGCTACGGACTCTTCTAGACGGGCGGTCGGGAGCTAACCCACTCCCGATCAACCGGCTTGGACTAGGTCTTGTACTGAACTCCAGGGTGAGCGGGGGGATCCACGGCGGGGCAGCGCTGTGACATCTCCCTACTATATCTCTGTGCCAACCCTGGCACCCCAGTGGGGTGTCCCCTTGTTGGACTCCATGGTGGGTGGGGAGCACGGAGATGAATCGTCTTCTACTCTATGGAGCAGAAAATAAACCCCCCGCCCTCCTCCGCAAGGAAGAGGAGATGTTTTGATAGAACTATCGATTTGAATAGTTTTTTCGCAAAAGAAGATGATCGACCGAAGAAGCCCCGTTTCCTCCTCATGGCATGTGCCGAGGAAGGGAAAACTTTTAAAAGCATAAGTGCTGTCCGTCTGGCGCGAGCCATTGAAGACGAGTTTGGTAAGCTCCAAGCGGTCGTGCGACAAAGAAATGGTACCATTCTCTTTGAAGCACGCACCGACGAACAAATTGGTAAAATTCAAAAAACCAAGCAGATTGCCGGCATCCGGGTGGTAGTCACGAATCACCCGACTTTGAACTTGTGCAAAGGCGTGGTAAACCACGAGGACTTTGCTTCTGAAAGTGATGAAGATCTGTCGAACTTCTTTGAGAGTTTTGGAGTCACTGAAGTGTATAGGATCAGACGGAAGGAGCAGGGGAAATTAATCCCCACTTCGACCCTGATCCTTACATTTGACCGTCCGTCCCTTCCAGAAAAAATAAGTACTGGTTTTTACAACCTCCGTGTGCGACAATATGTTCCGAACCCTCTGCGCTGTTTCAACTGCCAAAGGTTTGGTCATACTCAGCAACGCTGCATGTCGGTTAGCGCAGTATGCGGGAAGTGCGGAACACCAGCGCACGACCCACAACCCTGCGACAGACCACCGCACTGTCTTAACTGTGAAGGCAACCATGCAGCCAATTTCAACCAGTGTCCAATTTATCTCCGTGAAAGGGAAATCCAAAAGATACGAGTGACAGAAAAAGTTTCTTTCCCTGAGGCGAAGCGTCGATTCCAAGCAAGGAATCCAGTAGACATGTCACGATCCTTTTCCAGCACTTTAAAAGCTAGGCCCCCGGTGGTAACCGTGAGCTGCCAAACCCAATGCACTCCAGTCCCAGCAGCGCATTTCTCCTGCCAGGTTGCTCCTATAGACTTCCCTGAAGATACGGCCTGTATCCAAGGGGGAAAAGTTATTATACCAACAAAATACAAAATAAACAGCAAAAAACTCCAGCCACCGAAAACTTCTACTGAGCCCCCTATAGAAACAGATTCCAATCAGAAATCGACACCAACTCAAAATCCGTCGCCGAAGTCTCGTCCTCCTCCCACTGCCGAGACTCACACTGAAAGATCTTCCAACCCTTCTAGATCTCGGTCACCTGTGTCAAAACACCGGGACACCCCCCTGACACAGGCGACCTTATCCAGCAGCAGTCAGGACGACTCTGCTGTTGATGAGGAGCACCTCAAGAGCTCCTTTATTACGAAGGTGAGAAAGAAAAAGAAGGCACCAAAGAAATAATAATTTCCTTGAATGGCTCTCTCATGGAACTTGAACGGTTTTCGCATACATTTAGAAGAATTGAAGCTCATACTCTCCCGCCACAGACTATTTATAGTCTGTCTCCAGGAAACTCATCTTCTTCCTAACCACCCCCTCTGCCTGCGCGGATTTCAAACCTATCGGTTTGACCAAGATGCCGGACTTCGTGCTCACGGAGGTGTCGCGGTTCTTATCCGAGACCATCTGTTTTCTGAGGAACATATCGTTCGAACCGACCTTCAAACCGTATGTGTCCGTATATATCTGCCGTCCTTTTCATTGACGGTGTGCAATATATACATTCCTCCTGGCCAAGCCGTGTCACAAGAGGAACTCGAAGAAGTTGTTTCTCAGCTGCCCGCCCCTTTTCTTATTGTGGGTGACTTTAATGCCCACAATCCCGCCTGGGGTAGCACGAGGTCATGTCCCAGAGGTACTATTGTCGAAAATATTATTGACCAGCAGAACCTAATTCTTCTGAACTCTGGGGAAAATACTCATTTTTCCACAGCGTCAAACACTTTCTCGTCAATAGATCTGGCACTCTGCAGTCCATCTCTATCTACCATCTTAGAGTGGACTGTTCTTGATGACTTACATGGGAGTGACCACTTTCCTACCATGGTACGCTTCAATATTCCTAGTTTAGACGCTACCCGTTCACCTCGCTGGGTAATCCATCGAGCTGACTGGAATACATTCAGCTAGGAAATAAACATTCCAGAGAACCGTTCAAGTTACGTCGATGCCTTAGTCGCCCAATTCACTGACGCCGTTCTTCGCGCAGCCACCATTGCTATCCCGAAGTCTGCGTGCTGCCTACGACACATCCCTGTGCCTTGGTGGAATAAGGACTGCTCTAGAGTGGTCAGCGCTCGAAAAAAGGCACTTGCACGTCTTAGATATTATCCAACTGTGGACAACCTTATTGAATACAAAAGATGTAGGGCGAGGGCAAGGAGAATAATTGTAGAGAGCAAAAAGGAATCGTGGAGAGCATACGTCTCCTCTATGAACTGCCACACGCCACCACGCCTGGTATGGAGAAGAATCCGCCAGATAAAAGGACACTCTTCTCCAAACACGGTGCCATGTCTTCTCAAAAATGGTGAAATGATCACTTCTCCAGATGAGATTGTAGAGGAACTTGCCACGTACTATGAACAGATGTCAAGCTCGGCGAACTATGCTCCTGATTTTCTCTTGATCAAAGAGAGGATGGAGAGCCATCTGCTGGAATTCTCCTCCAGAGAGACTGCCGATTACAACATCCCTTTTTCCATGTCGGAATTGCGCTGCGCTCTTGCATTGGCGAAAAGAACTGCCCCAGGTCCTGATGGGATACACAATCTAATGCTACAACATCTTCCTGATGAGGCAATGCAATTCCTTCTCCTCTTGTTTAATCGTATCTGGGAAGAGCACACCATTCCTGTTCAATGGCGAGAAGCCATAGTCATTCCAGCTTTGAAGGACGGAAAAGATCGGTCGTTGCCATCGAGCTACCGACCTCTCGCTCTCACCAGCTGCCTGTGCAAAGTATTGGAACGGATGGTAAGCCAGCGCTTGGTCTGGACCCTGGAGCGCAGAAACCTGCTCACACCAATCCAGTGCGGCTTCAGGAAACACCGGTCAACCTTGGACCATCTTGTCACTTTGGCAACCGAAATATCAACCTCTTTCGTCCTGAGACAACACCTTGTGGCCGTACTATTTGACATAGAGAAGGCCTACGACACCACCTGGAGGTATGGCATTTTGCGAACCCTGCACTCGTGGGGATTAAGGGGGAAGCTCCCCTTATTCCTCCAAATTTTTTTTATCGAACAGATCATTCCGAGTTCGCATTGGTGACAAACTGTCTAGCAGTCACCCTCTCGAAAACGGCATTCCCCAAGGGTCGGTGCTAAGTGTCACTCTGTTTGCCATTGCCATAAATAGTATAGCGTCGGTCGTGCAAGAACCAGTAAAGGCATCGCTGTTTGTGGACGATTTTGCCATCTATTGTTCGTCCAGTAGCATCAGTGTGATCCAGAGGCAACTCCAACTGGTGCTCAACAAGCTCCATGAATGGAGCTTGTCAACAGGTTTTAAATTCTCGCCTAGTAAATCTACTGGTGTACACTTCTGCCGAATATATCACTTGCACAGCGATCCAGTTCTCTACCTGGGAGGGAATCCGCTTTCATTCGCCGACTCTGCCAAGTTCTTGGGACTTACGTTTGACAAGTCCCTAACGTGGCGTGCTCACATCAGCACACTAAAATCGAGATGCGTCTCCCCCCTCAATCTTCTTCGACTGCTAAGTCTTGGGGAGCCGACCGCACTACCTTATTGCGGTTATATACTCACTCACTCATCCGCTCAGTTTTGGATTACGGTAGTGAAGTGTATGGTTCGGCAGCCCCTTCCACTCTTCGGCCCATTAATACCATTCACCACGCTGGTATCCGCCTTGCAACAGGTGCATACCGCACCAGCCGAATTGAGTGCATTCTAGCTGACGCTGGGGAGCCATCCCTGGAAAGAAGGCGAGCTATTCTATTATCGTCCTATGGAGCTAAAATGTCGGGTCTCCATAGCCATTCGTGTCGCCGAATTATTATCCACCCAAAATATGAATCATCGTACATACTTCGAACATCACTACCCCAGCCCCCAGGTATACGATTAAGAAATCTTTTGCGGGGACTTAATGTCGAACTTCCCACTCCTGTAAAGCCCCCAAGCGACCTGATCCCCTCTTGGAAGCTTCTGCTCCCCAATATTGACCTCAGACTCTCTAATCTTTCCAAACATATCGCTAGTCCTCTGGTTTACCAGATGCAGTTTCAGGCTATGAGGGAGGCCTATCCCGACCATCTATTCTTATATACGGATGGTTCATCGTGCAACGATGCAGTGGCATGTAGTTTTTATTGTATCAAGACCACCAAATCATATCGACTACATTCCCAGTGCAGTGTATTTACTGCCGAGATGTATGCAATTCTGGAAGCCCTGAAATACATCGAGTCAGCGAGGCTGCGGCGTGTTGTTCTCTGTTCTGACTCTCTCAGCTCCCTTCAAGCTGTCTCACACCCGTCGTCAGACTACCTGATAAAATCAGTTCAGAACCTCATTCATCGTCTTCGGTCTTGCCACTATGACCTGGTCCTTAGTTGGGTTCCAGGCCATGTGAACATCACAGGGAACGAGCTGGCCGATCGAGCTGCGAAATCAGCGACCCGTAGGATACACATTGGCATCCCTGCTGTACCATTGTCGGATGTTAAGGCTTCGTTGAAACGATCCGTACTTAGAGCGTGGTAAACAGAGTGGCACAATACTACTTTTAAACTTAGTGCGATTAAGAATTCCGTAAATCCTTGGCGCTCCTCATCCCGCTTCTGTAGGCGCGAGGAAGTAATTTTAACCCGCCTTCGTATTGGACACTGCCACTTTTCCCATAGTTTCCTCCTTCGAGGGGAAAGTCCTCCCATCTGTGACACATGCCGGACGGTTCTTTCTGTGGAACACGTCCTGCTGCATTGCACAAAATTCGATGACAGCCGACGAAGGCATAGCCTGGGCAACTCGCTACGGGAGGTGCTTGGGGACGACGATTCTGCACTCTCAAAACTCTTTTGTTTTTTGAGAGAAAGTGGAATACGTAATTTTATTTGAGTGACATGGACAATATTTTATGTAGTTTGTTTTGTGGCCCCTTTACAGCCAATTTTACATTTTATGATAAATTTTACGAGTCTGTTATATTTTCCTTCTGCCTTATTTAGTCGTACACTATTGCGGGATTCATGCCCTTTTTAAGTAATGTTCATGCTTTTAATTAGCGGGTAAGTTGCTTTTGCAAACTTACTTAATCTACCCTTTTAAATACTTTGACATGGGCGCCAATGACCTTGGCAGTTGAAGCGCCCTTTAAACAAGTAATCAATCAATCTTAAGGGTAGGGTATAGTAGAACTCCTGTTATCCTAATTAAAAATGTTCTGAGCCGATTTAGAAATGCAGAAATTTGAATGATAGGACAGCCCTTTGCCCCATCTGCTCAGAACTTTTCATCAAGATCTTCCAGTTTTCCATTGGAATTGTGGACTTGGGCACTAGTTTCACCTGGATATGATTGGAATTTTCCATTGGAATTGTGAATTAGGGCACTAGTTTCACCTGGATATGATCACCAATTTGACAATTCAAAAATTTGATGAATTATAGAAAACACAAGTAGTGCCTTGTTCATGCGTGACACATACGTTTCAGAAATAGCTTATTTTCTTCACAAAACAATGCTAAAGTAGGGTACGCAGATGCAAAGATCAAACAAAATCAGTATCACATTAGCAGCCAAAATACTCTTGAACAAAACCACACAAATGGTTTTCCAAAAAGTAGTCTGCATATGGCTCAAGAACAACAAATAAAATTCTCTCTTAAAACACTATAGCTATTAACATACCCACAAAGGTTATGAGTGTTATTACTGCAGAGACGAAAACTTAAAAATGGAGGCGGAGCGTAGCGGAGTCGAGATTTTTAATTTGGACGAGGCAGTAATAACACTAACATTTCATGGTATGTTCAGCATTTTATCAGTCACCATAAAATCTCACTATCTATGCTAGCTAAGAGCACTAACATTAAGCTGACTATCAGGAGCTCTATAAAAATATAAGGAATATTTTGCAAGGGCATTAACAGTCAAAGTTAAATTATCAAATTAATCAGCACCAAGATGCATTACTTTAGGTAGACTATTGTTGTTCTTTTTTGAATGTATATATTTCCAAAAGTTACAAAGACTAAGAGTAATAAAGTTCTGTATATTATTGTTGTAATTGTTAAAATCCCTTTTAGCCAATATTTTGCATATTTGTCTCAAATTTGTAAACAGTGAAAAATATAGTGGAGAATCATGTTTGTTATATAAGTGTGCATCTTTCTTCTGAATAATTTAAGTTTTGAATTCTCTGCTGCACCCTGAGGGAAGCTTCGATTTCACCTTCCTTTTCTTTGATACAAACTTATCAACACAATCATAAATAAAGATATAGAATTGAAGTTAATTCAGAACAATTCATAATTTCAGTGATCAGCTTTAAATGTAAGTACAGAACACAAAGATAATGAGATATACTAGCATTGTCCGCAGACACAATATCATAAAACCAAATATCAGATTCAGACAATTCAGAAGAAATTTACATTGGTTTTGGGAATAATTATTCTTAATTGTAATATTACTAATAGTACAATTAGAAAAATGAATATTAGGTAAATTTACCTCATTTTCCTCATATTCCACCAAATGAAAGTACTTCAGTAATCGTATTTACTGATGATGTGAAGATGTCGCCACTGGAAGCCAACCCGCCAATTTCCTAACCGAGCGCTGTAAATGCATGCACTTTAAAACGATATTGTGGGGTGTTGTTTGCGATATATCTATATAAACAATATTCATAAATGTGGTTCGAGAAAGACAGATGCAAATAACTCTCTTGAACCTAAAGAAATGATGTTCAGTTAGGAAATTGGCACTTTGACTTCCAGTGGTGACACCTTCACATCGTCAGTAAGTATGATTACCAGAGTAGAGTTTCATTTGGTGGAATGTGAGGAAAATTAGGTTAATTTACCTAATACACATTTTTCTAATTCTACAATTAATATTACAATTAAGAATAATTATTCCCCAAACCAATGTGAATTACTTCTAATTTGTTTTGAACATCGCAATGTTTTTCTTAACAAACATTTGACTTGTGTTGAATTGATGGTTGTTTATGTTGCTAAGGATGTTAAATTTCTTAACATATGATAGGTACAAGTGTACTTAACAACCCTGTAGGGTTGCATGTTAACAGGTGTTAAAGATGCATGTGATCGATAAATATTTTAATAGAAACAGCCTTCATGAATATTGCAAAAGTACAGTACAGTACAGTACAGTGCAGTGCGTGTGCGCACGTACACACACACATATACAGCAGTTTTCACTTACCCAGAATTTAAAAAAAGTTATTGTTCAGTAACACAAACATGAGTACAGCAAATATGTAATAGCACGTGGCTTCTTCCTTTGAGCCTTGCTGTCACTCATGTCAGCCATGTCACAAGCAGTGATGCCCTGAGTAAGAGGGTTCAGTCAGTATGTGCAGAATGAGAATAGGCAGAATGACACAAACAAAATAGAAACTTTCATTGGTTTTGATTTTTTCCCCAAGTTCTTGTGCATCCAACAAAACTATGTACACATCTCACACGGCTGCATTGTGTTCTTTGAATTTCTGTGCTCTGGAAAATTTGTTATACAGATGTTTTCATTACATGTTGTTTTGCAAAGAGAGACCTCCCATTAGAAACTGTTTGATTCATATTTGATGTCAATACATTGCTTAATGAGTTTGATTTGAGCAAATAAAAAGAGCAAGTTCAGTGGTATTCCTAAAGCCTGTGGTGATTTTCTTTTTAAGGATCCACACATTTGGTATCAAGAAGCCTTTTCCCAAGCAGATGTTGTCTTGGTGGTATCATCTCCACCTCGCACGGACTGCCTAGAAGAAGGACTGTATCAAAAGGTTGATCTGCTTGCACTGCGCATCCTCTCCGACAAATTGTGTGACCCTCAGTGCAAACAGAAGCTTTTCTCGCTTGCGTTGCCGTATTGTTCTTCTGATGACATCCCAACGGAAGCAAAAAATGTGAGGTGTTATTCTTTTAAAAAGGACTGGAATGAGCTACTTTGGAATGTGCGGTGTGGAACGAAATCGTTTTGGATTCCAAAGATAGATTACTTGTGTTACCAGTCACAAGTGCCTGGTGGTGACTCGGATTTAAGACGTCACGGAAAGTTTCTTCTCGATGCCTTGCAAATTGCAGATGATGATGTTCAGAAGAGAAACTTCTCAATAAATAAATCCATTGATGATGGGAATTTTGAAGAAGTTCCTTTGCGAATGGTTGGACAATTTACTGACACTTCCGACATAAATGACTTAATGCAGTCGCTGAAGGACGACAGACCAGATCCAGAAAGCGATGCTCAAGAAGTGTATTCTGTATTCCCTGGAGATTTGCAAACTATAGATCTCTTAGATAGAGAGCATGAGTTACAATTTTCAAATGAACGTACAGCCAAATCACAAAGTCATCAAATAGACCTAAATAGCTTAGTTCTCTAAAAGCATAATTTTTTTAAATATCACATTTACACATACTTTATTGCTCATATTTGTAGGAACTAAAAAATTAGCCCTGTGGATGATTCGATCTAAGTAGGTACTCAATTGTGAGACCCATCGCATGTTTGTGTTTGTTTCATTCACATTTTCCTTTTGCAAGTTTAACTTGAGACTGCTAAAGGTTAAGGAGATATTCATGGAGTGAATATTGTTATTTTTAGCATTAAGTCATTTGTTTGTTGTGAAATTTTATTAATTACGTAAATCCTGTATGTGATTTACACGGAGTATGGGCACAGCTCATTTTAATTCATTACGAAATCTCAATGGAAAATACTTTTTATTCTACTTGTGTCCAGATTTCATAGCATAAGATGTAGTTAAAAATGTTGTGATACAAATCTTTCAAAAATAATTACTCAGTATTAGATGCAAATAAATAATATAAATAAATAAAATAAATAAATAATATGGGGAAACAAAAAGTTTGTGAAGAAATGTAGGCTTATGATGAATGAAATTTCAAATTCTATTTCTAACAAATTACAATGTATATGAGTCAAAGAAAGCCTGAGAAGATGAGTATTCACGAGCAATTTAATTGCTATAAATTTAACTCTAGTTTCACATTGTTTCATGTTAGGATAACACAAAATGAAGCTTAATGGAGTTTGTGGTCATCAAATTGATCAGGCAGGTCAGAAATCTTGTTTGGAAACTAATTCTTTTTGCAGTAATATTACTATCCAAGGAGGTTATTTTATTTCTGGAATCCAATTCTGCATCTAATTCTGTCTCTTTAGAGCATTTTTTAAGGACCAAAAATTTTAAACATAATAAGCGAAGAAAATGTATAAGAAAAAATGCCCAATTTGTACTTTTCACATTTCACTCTTCAGAACCATTTAATACAGAATAGAAACTAATTTACCAGTGAGCAACATGCAAATACTCATGAGATAAACTAATTTAATTACAAATAAGATACTGAATAAAATTGAAGTTAATGCAAATAATACAATAATATAATAAATAATGCAGGTTATATGCAAAAACTAGGTTCTTGCTCTATCAAATTAAAATTTACATCTGGTATAACCATGCATTATAACATAATGTAAAACAAAAGACAGAGGCACAGTAGAACTGGTTCTTTGTTGGTAATTAAGCAGATTAAAAAATATCCGGAATACTCTCTGAAAGTACTCCTCTACTTTCTGGCACCTTCAAGTCCCCCAAAGTAAAGCGCAATATTGTAAATTACATAAATTAGTAATTTTACAGAATTAGGAGCAGGACTAAAGAACTAGGATGTAATATGCAGAAAATTGTAACGGGGAGTGTTCATATGAGATCCCATGTACTCGTTAGGCTGTAGTGGAAACAAAATTCAACCGTCCAGAAAGTCTTCGGAAATTGCTATGTTTTTTGTCCACACTCTGAATAATAGAAAAATGTGGATAAAATTCCAAAGTGCATGTGCACACTGAGACTTTTCTTTCATACTAACGAATCTCAGTATATTTATATATTTCAATTGTGTGGGTAGGAGACACTTTATCCCTGGCAAATACTGTATTCAATTATTAATGAATGTTAATTTTTGTGGCACAGGAGAACTCCAATTATCCTAATTTAATTGCAGTTGGGCTGGTTCAAATCGATTAAAATTGTACGATTGGGTAAAGCTAAAGAATATTGCGGAAGGGACATAGAAACAAGTTTTTTTCTTTCTCCCTCTGTTCTTTTCTTTTTCAGGGCTTGAGATAATAAATTGGAGTTCTACTGCACATACAAAATATTTTTATGGTAATATAATGTTTACAAAAACTAAGAAACAATTTATATGTATAATAACACACACATGAATGACAGCATTTAGCAAAAGAAGATGAGGAAGGATTGGAAAAATTTTTTCCTGGTGCACTTCCTCAGGCTCCCTTGCATATTTCATTTCTCTTTTCTCAACTAAAGGTGAAAGTACCTATGTAAAATTAGTACAGTAAAATCAACAAAAAATACCGAAAATTACCAAATTGTGAGTCTGGTTTTTCTAACTTAAAACAGTCTTCTAGCACCATCCCCCGATGTAAGAATGGCAGTCTCACAGTCAATTTATGGTCATGACATGATCACACATTGATCTACATTTATACCCTTTACATTAGAATTAATGGGCCAATCTTCTTCCTTAAACCTTCCCAAAAATGTTCATAAATGTGTTTGCCAATTTTTTTTAGTGAAAATGACAGCAAATAGATTTGAAATCAATTCCAGTTAAAAAAATTGAAGTCTAACAAGACAAAATATAATCAAAAAGTTACATCTGTAGTTTCGTTTTCATTTCATTACTGCCTTTATTTTTGTAATGGAATGTCAAGTTTCAAGCGAAAAAAATTGCACATTTTTCTTTATTGTTTATTAGCAATGGTGAATAGTGAATGAAACCATGAAAAAGACCTGTAACATTTACTAAGCCATGAAGCTATGTCATAGACTTTCTCCTGTATGGCAGGATGTCATGTGAAGACAGGACGTTGTCGTAACGGTGCATGAACCAGGCTATGTGCTGATGGACATACCCCCTTTCTCTTCACATGCATTGGAATGCTACTGCTCCCAACCTAGGCAAAAGCCTTGAAGGCTTCAATAAAGAGTGGTGTATCCAGGCCACGACTTTCCGTTTGTTACCTTCCCTTATTTGGCAAAATTGATTTAAATATTTATTTATGTTAGAATCATGTAATTATTTAAAAATTAATATTGTATAGAATTATATATTCACTTCAAAAATAATGTACAATATGTACAAATGTTTATTATTTAACAAAAATCTATGATGGCCCCCTCCAAAATGATCGGCTGCATCCACCCCTGTAAGTAAACTGAAGTTTGAAAAGAGTGAAGCAATCAGATATATTAATATCAAAATTTGAAATGACTCCAATTTTAAAGGACTAATTATGTGGAGCCCTTGCATAGTGTCCTAAGAATTCAGTCTTTGTTTCTTTCATTGAATAAAATAAGGTTGCCCAAGAGGTGCGGAGATATAAAATCAAAAGCTCTTACCATATTACTCAAATTCAGAAAATGAGCAGTGTTGTTGAATGTTTATGGCTAAAAATTTTCTAGATTGTCATATTCTGAAAGGCTGCCATTTTCAAGAGCATCAAAAGCTACAGAATCAAAATATAAATACAAACCAACTTAACTGAATTTAGCAACAAAAATCTACAATTTGCAATGAAAATTACCGTTACTACACTGATTGGTTGAATATTATGTCACGCCATGACTATTAACCTCGTGTGCCTTATAGTTGTTCAAAAATCCATGTGACTTGAAGTTTAAATACGAAGGAAAGTGAAGGCTGATTATATTTTTGTTTCATCAGTGAAACGTTACAAAACTAATTTGTCAATTGAATTTCTTAAATATTAAAAACTTCGGTTTCAGATATTTTATTTAGTTATAGATCCTCATGTTAATGTGACCTGGAAATTGTCAACAGTGTAGAAAATGTGTATGTAACAATGATCTCTAATATATACCTTATCATTTCATTTTAAATTTGATGGAAATTGTTAGTTAGGTTGCTATCAGTATTGTATAAACCCTGAAGAAAGATGAACTTTTGTATTCAGTATGCTTGTGAAGACTGAATACTGACTTCTGACTTTTTATAATTTTAATTTCACGTTAGTTCAAGTAAAATGTAATTGTTTCTCATGTGAACTGTTAGTATCAATTGCTTAATTGAAATAATAATTTCCCAGCCCTTGTATTGAAGAATTTGTGTCAGTTAAAGAGAAGGTGAGATGTGCAGTGATATTTGAAGTAGGAATATCCTTTGGAAATCTGATTGTTTTCCTAAATTAAGCTTACCAAGATTTCTGAGAAGAATGTGATGCACTTCTAAAACCAGAAGGCAAATGTTCCCCTCATATTTCAGGTTGCTCAATATCCAATTAGAATTAAATCTATTTGTCTCTGCATTTTTTTTGTTTGGAACTGTGAGCTAAATAAGTAATTATATATTTAATATTAATCTATATTTTAATATTCAATTGACAGAAAATGAGTTTGTTATAAATAAATAACTACTTATACTGTTGTATTTTGACAATTAAATGGACTTATTTGTTATTTTAAAAAGTACATCTTGTTTTAGTAAAGTGGAAATTCTCTGATTATTATGTTATAAACAGTCTAAATCCTAAAAAATTTAGCTATTTGGCCTAGAGGATCATGGATTCTTCAATACAATGGTTGTGAAATTATTTATTGATGAAACATAATTTATACTATCACTTCACCTAAGAAACAATTATGAGACTTTTCTTTAACTAAAAATATATTTTAAAATATACTTAAAATATATATATTTTAAAATAAACTTTAGTAACTAAAGTAAAATATACTTTAAAATTGTCACTGCTATGATAGTCAGAAATGTTTCCAATCCTTACCAGCAAATTGAAGATGAGAAGTTCTTTCTTCAGGATTTATTGGATCAAATTGTTTCTTTATGCAAAATTTCATTAACATTAGTAGTAAAAATCATTAAGGATTCGAATATTAAAAAGATTCAGTACATATTTTTCGAAAAAAACATTTTAAAATCGATCAAGTGAGTATTTTGAAATGGAGGGACCACTAATTTCTGATTCTTTATTGTTTGAATGGTGGGAAGGAAAAAGTCTAGGAGAGTCAACACTACATTTCAGCAGGTGTAATAGCAATTAAAAATATTTTAGATCGATAATTTTAAGCAGTTTAACGCAGTGTAAAGGTATGAAATACCTTGTTTGTTGTGTGTAGGAATTATAATAATAATAATAATAATAGTAACAATAATAATAATAATAATAATAACGATAATACTGAAATTTTAGTGATCAAGTTCTCAACCATTAATGGTGGTTTCACCTTCTTACCTTACCCATTTCTTTTTAAAGATTTATTTACTTGTTCTAGAATATGTAGAATTGCGTACAATACTTGTTTTGCTCACTTATACTGTATATCAATGGAAGACTGGGATTCATTCATAATTTTTCATCCTATTGTATTTCACGTATTTAACTTTTCACAGTATTGTGTGTGATTTAGAGTACCTGATAATGAGTGTTTGGTGCTTCAGAGACTAAAACCTTGCACTAAATAGTTTGCAAATATGTAATACTTCTCACTTTCCTGTGCAGATTAAAGATGCACAAAGCTTTGCAAATTTATAGTTTGTTACAGTAATATATTTGATTGTAAGGTCTACTATCTGAAATTGCTCAGCACCATACCTAAAAAAGAAGGCTATCATTGTTAGTTTTGATGTCTGAAGATAAATTCTCTCAAGAATATGTGTCTTTTGTAAGTCACTGCCTAATGTAAATAAGAAGATACAAATGTGATATTTTGAAAGGTCTTGAATAATTTGTTGCAATATTGTTTTGTGATTTGGCATTGTTCTGAATCTCTGGAATTCAAGATTGAATTTCATTAATTTTTGTAGGCATATTGATGTATTGACTAATTTCTAGTTTCATAGATTTATTTTTAAAGTTTATGGATAATGTTTTAAACATTACTTATAAGCTAATCAAAGGACACAAAGCCCAATTTTGTTAAAATGTTTTCTTTCAAGGGGCATTGCTGTGTGTTGTAATTTTTATGATTATAAAATATATTATTCCTTTATGAGTCTTGAATTGTATTGCAGTGATCATTCAAGAGGTGCAGAAAATAATTAATTTTTAGAATTGTACAAATTAGGGATTTGTTCATATCAATAGAAATATTATAAAGATTCTGTTTGTTTGTTTGTTTGTTTATCTATGACGATGTGATGATTAGCACTAATATGAGTGTGATAAAAAGCTTCATTATAGTAGTAGTGCTCCAGTAGATTTATTGAAGCATTAGTGCCATAATGATTTTGTTACAACACTTTTTTTCGATGACTAAAGAATCTCGTTAGAATCAAAAGAGTAATGTTACTATCTTATCTAAGATGTTCATGTTAAATAATAAGAGAAATAAAAATCAAATCAAAAAATGGATTTCTAGTCGTCGTAGATAAAAGTTTGAATGATTCATGGTTTGATGAAACAAGAATCACTTTTGTCTAAGATGTTAGCTGAATAGCACAAAAGCAATGTGATATCAGACTTGTTTCATTAAAAACTATAATGGGTGATTGTGATTGCTTGTCTGTTATCTTAGATTTTCATAATACGTCAATAATTGATGTGTAGATTATTTATTGGTCAGTGGAGATGTATTAATTTTGTGTTTGTTTTTCTGGAAAGCTTACTCTGTTGAAGGTATTTCAGGAGTATAAAATGTTTTAATTATGTTGGTTTTACATATTTTATTGGTTTTTGAAACAGTATTAGGTTTCAGATAGCTTTGTTAAAGTAAAAGCAGTAGATCTGCTTTCATCATAAATTTGATTTATGAGCAAGTTTCTCAAGTGTTTGGAAATAGTTTTAGAATTTATGAAAGATGTTTATTTTAGATTTTTCATGGAGTTTAACAGTATTAGGCTTTGGATAACATGATTGGAATGTAAGTTATAGATCTGAAAAGTGTGTCTATGAGACAAAATTGATGGAAAAATTTGATTTCAAAACAAAATTCTCTTCTCTACATCCTTGTATTTAAGACTGAAATGTAAATTGAATGTTCAGTAATAACAGTTACGCCAGAGTTATTTAACTTGACAAATATGAATTTGCAAAAAAATTAATTAAAAATATGAAGAGAACAAAATGTAATTTACATACATTAAGTTCTTATTTATAAAAGATAAGTAGGATTTCAGGAGTTTTTCTTTTCTCTTAATTGGTTTCAATCTCTGGTGTAAACTATATTTTTTGTCTGATTGAGAACTTTTTTTTTATTTTGCAGTTTAAAACTGGGTAATGGTTAACTGTTTTCTTAGTGAAATAAATGGCCACGTGCCACATTTATAGACTTTTTTTATTGTGCACTTATTCTCTAAAATCTATTCCATAATCATTTCCCTCCCAATTGCCTTTGGCTTATGTGAAGTCAACTGACATCTCCAATTTATTGCTCGAGAGATAAGTTGCAGACTGAAAGGAACATTGTTGAATTCCATGGGAATGTATATTAATTAATTCCATGGGAGAGTAAGTTTTTATGCAAGTTGAATTGAAGTCTTCAAGAATCTATTTACCAAAGGAGTATTTCGAAATAAAACGTCTTTCAGATAGTAGATCAGTTAACAAGTATGTTTTATTTAGAAAAAGGTCATAAAAACTTTTTTCTTTCGGTATGCTATAAGTATCCAGGCACTACTAGCTAAAACCCCATATTCTCAAAGCCTGAGCTAACTCCAGAAGATCTGAAAAGCTTGTTTCATTTTACTTTTTCGAGGTTTTCTCTAAAACCTTTCAATCCTGTAGATAAATAATTGCGATTTTAAAGAGGATAACATGTTCTACCTCTATGAAACATTTGTATACTAAACCGGAACTACAAGTACCAATAATAAGAGAGCAGAATAAAAAGAGACCAAAATAAGAACAATAGCTTTAAAAAAAATCTCCAAGATATGTATAAAATTATGCATATTTTTGATTATTGGTTGGTTAGTCATTCCAGGCACATCAAGAGCTTAGGTGGCATTAGTCCCGTAAGGGTAGTGCATTTTCCCCCTCGGGAGATGGCGGTGATCTTCCCCTGCTGGATGGCGAGATCCGGTGCCGACCTATCGTCGGCGAGCGGGGTTTCCCCTCCATTCTCTCTCACCAACGGGGTACCGCCCCTGCCGGGACAAGCTCTAAACGCCCGACCGGTCTCCCAAAATATGTGGTAGTGTAATGCATGTTAGTGTAAGTGTGTGTATAAGGGGAGAGGATAGGACAAGGAAGACGAAGGAAAGATCGCCCGCGGTCCGTGGCCCGTTTGTTAGAGTATTGCTTCGGCATTCGCCTGGTGTTGGTCGGAGAAACCCCGGAAAACTACTGGTGAGAGTAGTCGGTCTCTAGAATTCTCCTCCAGACAGCGACTGAATTCGACCTAGCTCACAGCTAATGTCGAAAATCTTGCGGCCGTCGAATCTAGGACCTGCCAGTCAGAGGCGCTGCAGGGACATCAGTTGACGCACTGAGCTACCGCTCGTATTTTTTGATATTATAATCAACTTACAATATAATAATTATTTCCACCATGCATGTAATACTATTATTTATCTTCTGATCAATGAAAATTTTGCCTCAAACGTAAACAGTGCCAGAACATTATATTAATAAGATGCTCTAGAATGCTAGAGACTTTCTCGTAGCAAACTTTTCTATTTTCCTTGGTGTGAATTGTCTTTAAGGTCTTGCTCCATTCTCTGACCAGCTACCTTCCATCGTCGCCCAAAGTACATTTCCTGGACATTTTTTCAACTTTTCGATTTCTTACTAGTAGAACCGAAATATTACGTAAAGAATGTTAAAGAACAGTAAAACCTCGCCTTAAATAGAAATTTTCATTCAAAAATATGAAGCCGTTTTTAAGACAATGCCGATTAAGCATTACTATAAATGCGAAATTTGAAGTTCTTTTTCACAGGAATCTTTTGAGTTTTCGAAAAACTTCATTAGAAGCACTTCCACTCACAAATGTACTATTGTTTTACAAATCGATGGAAATGTGCATATTAACAGCGTGAGAGATATTTAAAAAAATTAGTTGTGTAATTAAAAAAAAATTACATCAAAATACACTCTACGTCATATTAAACAGTGCAATTAGCACTATCTATTGGAAAAATTTTGAGCCATTTTTTAGAAAATCGCGTTTGAGCGTTTCTGAAAATGTGTAATATTGAGTTAATTTTTATAGAAAACTGTTGAGTTTTCGAGAACCTTTATTTGACATTATTTAAAGCACATGTGCTCATAAATATAATAATATGAAGCAATTGCCTTTAATGTAAATATTACAGACGTGCGAGAGAAAAAAAAATTTTTGTATTTTTTGAAAAAACAAAAGAATATAGCGTTTATATCATGGTATAGGGTTCGATTGGCACTAACCTTACCAAAAATTTAAAGCAAAAATTTGGAGCCATTTTTGAGAAAATATTGTTTTTGTTATTTTTTAAAATTGCAAATATTGCACGAAAACTACTAAAATTTCTAAAAAGATCTACATGATCTAATTGAAAGAACTATTTATGCACAACAAATTCCATTTGAAGGAAAATCTCTTGTTTTCAATTTTGTAATTGTAGGAAGACGACAGAAAAAAAATCAAACTTTTGCAATTTTCGAAAATTCAGAGTTAATCGTGTAAATCTGATATATGCCACCTTTATAAGCGTATTTTGCTCTTATCTTACAAGAAATTTAAAGAAAAAATTTGGAGTCGTTTTTGAGAAAATTTGGAAAATGTCCGGGAGGCTTCATGTGAAGGACCCCCAAATTTTAAAGAATGTTTTTCAAAATTTCAAAGCTTCAATTAAAGCCAGATCAACAAGGGATTCTTCAATTTGGAAGAGATCGTACTCATGGTTTAGACGCTAGTAGTGTTCACAGACGGACGGACGGACGTTTCGAAAAAAATCAACACTTTTTCTGTATCAGGGGACCCCAAAACGCGTATTACCGTTGAAATCTCGAAATCGATTTTCTGCAGCATTACATAACTTTCTCTACACTATGTATATTACTCCGTATATACGTATGTATACGAGAAAGTAACTAGGGATACAAAATGGGACATACTTTCTCGTAACATTTTTTTCTAATTTCCTTTGGTGTGGACTGGATTTAAGGTCTTGCTCCATTCTCTGGTCAGCTGCCATTTATCGTGGCCGAAAGTTTTTTTTTTTTTGTGTGTTTTCTTTTACATTTTCTCAACTTTTCAGTTTCTTAATAGTAGATCCAAAATATGTAATTTCGGATTTGCTATTTAAAAAATTTAAAGCAAAAACTTGGAGCAATTTTTGAGAAAATCTTGTTTTTGTTATTTTTTAAAATTGCAAATCTTGCACCCACTATTGCGCGAAAACTACTAAAATTTTCATGACCTTAATGAAAGAACTATTTATGGAGAACAAATTTCATTTAGATATTTATTTAGTCAAAAACAGTAAAAAACTGTGACGTAAGGGGAGAAAATCATCTGCGCACGCTTCCTTGAGTTTCAGAATCTCTTATCAACAATTTAACTATTAATAGTTGAAAGACGAAAAAATAATAGTAATAATAATAATAATAATAATAATAATAATAATAATAATAATAATTTTTAAAAAGCGAGAGATTAACATTTCAAAAACTAGATATTTTCGTTTCCGAGTTACAGAAAACTTAATTGTAAAGGTAAATGAACTGCAGATTTGATTTTTCTGTATTGCTAATAAAATAGAAACTCACTCTAAGCTCTACTACCACTACAAGCTAACGGAGAGCTCAACAAAACTTGCGCATAGTGAAGCTACATTTACATCCAGAAGCAAATCAAGGGGCCATCTTAGCATTTGCTCAATGGGTCAGGGAAACTGGACAAAAACCCGATCGAGATGGGGATCATTGACCCGGAAGCTGACGTACATTACTTATTACAGGCTTATTGTATTTTTTTAATAAAACTATACAATACAAATGTAAACTAATTCATTATACTATCTCATTGTTTTGTTTAAGTAAACATTATTATTCTTGTAGACGATCAGCATAGTCTCTAATTGTATAGAAACAGTTATGCAGCAGAAAAGATTTTACTTTTAACTTAAATTTGTGTGCCATTTTTAATTGTTTCATTTCATCTGGCAATGCGATGTAAAGTAACGTACATGTATTATATGTGGATTTCTTGTAGTGAGCTGTTGATACTGACACTTGATGAACATGATTTCTTCGTCGTGTGTTGTAACTATAAATATCGGTATTACATGAAAATATGTTCCCACCGTTAAGTCAGTTTTGACAAATACTACAGATTCGTAAATAAATAGGCAAGTCAATGGTAAGATTCCAAGTTCAATGAAAAGATACTTGCAGGGATCACGTGGACGGCATTTTTTCATTATTCGGATAATTTTCTTTTGCAATCTAAATGTCTGGGCATTAAAGGATGAGCTTCCCCAGAATAGTATGCCATATCTCAGGCGGGAATGTACATTTGCAAAATGCACGCAACGAGCTGCATGAAGGCTGATAGAATTTGAAAGAATTCTGAATGCGTAACATAATGAGCTTAATTTAGTGTTTAATTCTGTTATATGTACATTCCATATGAGATTTGACTGAATTGAGAGACCTAGAAATTTTGTTACCTTAACATCAGCTAATTGCATATTGTTCATTTTCAATGGAGCATTCGATTGCCATTTTGAAACGCAAAATTGCATTGAGACAGTTTTTCCTTCGTTAACTATTAATTTGTTATTACAAAACCAATTTGAAACTTCTGAAATTGTAGTATTTATTGTTTCTTTTTTGCAAAGAATATTCGTGTCATCGGCAAACAGAACTGTTCTTCCATTTTTAATAGATGAGGGTATATCGTTTACGTACAACAGAAAGAGGATAAGGTCCTAAGATCGAACCTTGTGGTACTCCATGTTTAATTGGCAAAGAATTGGAAAGATAAGTAAATAATGTCCTTTCGTGCCAGTACGGTATTTCTACTCTTTGAGATCGATGTTTAAGGTACGAGGTTATCCAATCTAGGGCAATACCACGAATTCCATAAGAAGGTAATTTTGAGAGCAATATGTTATGGTTAATAACGTCAAAAGCTTTCGAAAGATCTAAAAATATCCCAATGGGTTCTTCATTTTTGTCCATTGATGAAGCAACATCTTTAAGAAAAGAAAAAAATAGTAGTTTCCGTAGATTTTGGTTTTCTAAAACCATGTTGTGAGTCTGAAAACACATCGTTTTCCGGAGAAAGATTTCCATTCGCGTAAAGAAAAGCCTCTCTAATATTTTTGAGAAAACTGACAAAAGAGAAATTGGCCGGTAATTTTGAATTTCATTTTTGTTCCCTTTTCAAAAAGAGGCTTAATTTTTGCTGTTTTGAAAATATCTGGAAATATTCCTGTGCACAAGGAAGCATTGAAAATGTAAGTTAATGGGTGTATAATGGCAGGTGCACACGTTTTTAAGGAAAAATCTCTGTCTTCAATTTTATAGTTGTACAATGACGCCGAAAAATATAACTTTTGCAATTTTCGAAAATTCTGAGTTTTCTGTAAAAATGTGATGTATGCTACCTTTAAAAGTGTATTTTACTCTATTCTTACGAGAAATTTGAAGAAAAAAGTTAAGCCGTTTTTGACAAAATTAGGAAAATGTCCGGGGGACTTCATGTAAAGTACCCCCAAATTTTAAAGAATTTTTCCAAGGTTTGAAAGCTTCAACTAAATACAGATAGACAGGGGATTCTTCAATTAGGAGAAGATCACACGAATGATTTAGGTGCTAGGAGTGTTCACGGACAGACACGGACGGACGGACGTTTTGCTTCCAATTGGTGTTTCGCCATCAAGGACTCACAAAACAGGGATTCTGGCTACACCACGTGTTAGAGGATTTTTTTCTCTTAATTTAATAACTGGTTTTATGCACGTTTTCGTCACCAGAAACCGGCAATGAATTTTTTTCCGCCGATAACCCGCCGTTTTTTCGCGCAGCATTACATAACTTTCTGTATACTACGTATATTACTCCATATATATGTACATATACGAGAAAGTACCTAGAGGTGCTGAAGAATTGCACAGACTTTCTCGTAGTATAGTTTCCTAATTTCCTTGGTGTGGTCGGTCTTTAAGGTTTTGCTCCTTTCTCTGGCTAGCTATGCACGTCGCACAAAGTACTTTTTTTTTTTACATTTTTTTCAACTTTTTGCTTTCCTAGTTGTACAACCAAAATATTACTTCAAGAATATTAAAGAAGAGTAAGAACTTGTCCTAAATAGACATTTTCATTGAAAAATTGGAAGCGGTTTTTAAGAAAATGGCGATTAAGCATTACTGTAAATGCGAAATTTGAAGCTCTTTTTCACAGGAATCTATTGAGATTTCGAAAAAGTTCATTTGAAATCATTTGAAGGGCTTCCACTCACAATTGTAATAATGCATAAAAATAGATGAAAATGTCCGTATTGACGGAGTGAGAGGTATTTAAAAAAAATCACAATTGTGTAATTTTTGAAAAAAAAAAAACAAATCAAAATGAACTTTGCGTCATTTAAATAGCGCACATAGCACTATCTATTAGATAAATTTGAAGAAAAAATTTGAAGCCAATTCGGAGAAAATGGCGTTTGAGCATTTCTGAAAATGCGGAATTTTGAGCTGATTTGTACAGAAAACGGTTGGGTTTTTGTGAAACTTTCCGTGACATTATTTAAAGCACATATACTCATAAATATAATAATGTAAAGAAATTGCCTTTCAAGTAAATATTACCGATGTGAGAGAAGTCAAACAAGTTTCATATATAAATTTTTTGAAAAAACAAATGAATAGAGCAATATGGCGTTTATGTCATGGTATAGGGTTTGTTTGGCAGTAACCCTACCAAAAATTTAAAGAAAAAATTTGGAGCCGTTTTTGAGAAAATTTTGAAAATGTCAGCGGGGCTTCGTGTAAAATATCCCCAGATTTTAAAGAATGTTTCTCAAAATTTCAAAGGTTTAACTATAGCCAGATCGACTGGCGATTCTTCAATTTGGAAAAGATCGTATGTGTTTAGGGTTTAGGCGCTAGTAGTGTTCACCGACGGACAGACGGACGGACGTTTTCAAAAAGATTAAAAAAACAACACTTTTTCGGTATCAGGGGACCTTAAAACATATATTTCCTTTGAAATCTCGAAATCTATTTTCCGCCGCATTATACCGTGTGCCCCACCTAAGATGTTCCCTTCAATTTTCTCCTGAACCGTTGCAAATACTGAGATGCGGTTTTCACTAAAACCACTACATGCAAGGGGCACATATGGCCATGCATAATATTATTCTATTGCATTTTTTTTATTGCAGAGATATTGACCCAACTTCGATTTTTTAAATGGAACTCTATAGATTTTTTTAGCTCATCATAACAAGCGTGAAGAGACGAGTTCATAAATATGCATATCGTCATATGGTACATAACAAAATTTTCGAGAAATTAAGAGTTTCTTTCCTTCCGTTTTTTTTTTTTTTTTTTTTTTTTTTTTTTTTTTTTTTTTTTTTTTTTTTTTTTTTTTAATTTGTTGCGTCTACTTCGACGCAACGCGTCTCCAAGCCCCTTGGGGGGCGTTGAGCGCTTTGCGCTTCTCGGAGTAATCCTCCTATTACTGCGCTTGTTTTATGGAGTAATCCTCCGTTAACATTGTCTGTCGCGTCTCGTCGTAGTCGGTTGTCAAGAGGACCGCCAGGTAGCATTTCCGCGTACGCGCCTCCTACCGCGCGCTCCTGCGTCACTACCCAGCGGCCAGAATTAGGAAGGAATAAGGATAGGGGTAGGGTTTAGGACACTTCACAGGGGTTGGACTAGCCCTTGTGAAGCAGCCTAACTCGTTTTGTTGGAACAAATTTCACATGAGATTCGACGGGAATCGAACCCGGACCTCAGTGGTGAAAGGCTTGCGACTTTGCAATGAGCCACGAGTTCAGCAATGCGGTAAATGTAGTGATGCAATGTGCAAAGGAGCTCACGAAAACCCGCGATTTGTTCTTTAAGACTACACCCTCTCAGTCCTGGAGACAATGTATTCACCCATAGCCATGTTCTGAGTAAATCTGTACGCCCCAAGGTACTATTTTTTAATTAATGAAATACTACAAGATTTGAGAAAATATTTGAATTATTAACCGTAGAGAAAGCAAGGGAAGGAGAGTGAACATGTTCTGAATTAATAAATGCGTGTGCTGTCAGAAACAAAAGTTTACTCTTTGAAAGACTGAAAACCTTTACCGCAGGGTCGACGCAACGGAAGGGAATGGCCTCGCCGCATATCACCCGAAATTTCTCGTTCAGATTACGGAAACCAGCAGTCGGCGTGCGTCTTTAAAACTTAATTTCTCTAAAATTTTGTTATGTAACATATGGCGATATGCATATTTATGAACTCGTCTCTTCACGCTTGTTATGATGAGCTAAAAAAATCTATAGGGTTCCATTTAAAAAATCGAAGTTGGGTTAATATCTCTGCAATAAAAAATTGAATAGAATAATATTATGCATGACCACATGTGCCCCTTGCATATAGTAGTTTTAGTGAAAACCACATCTCAGTATCTGCAACGGTTCAGGAGAAAATTGAAGGGAACATCTTAGGTGGGCCACACGGTGTAACTTTCTCTATACTACGTATATACTCCGTATATACGTATGTATGCGAGAAAGTAAAAAGTAATGTGTGTATGATTTTCGTGTTCCAGCTGAACTCTTTTTAAGTGGGAACAATTCCATTTCAACAAAACTTGGTTAACATTAATTTATTACAACGGAGAAAAGAAAACAATGGGATGTAATAGGTCCTTAGAAATCCTAGATGTGAGGGTGGAGAAATGGGTGGTAAATGCTGTGAAACATGCATTACTGTGAATACGTAATGCGATCTGAGTGGGGAATGTGGGCGAGACGGGAAGGACAGTTTAATAGATTGTGATAAATAAAATGTCCTGACGAAGTAAAATAAATTGCGTATGCGTTCTCTGCGTACATCGTACGCAGTTGTGTAAATCTGTCTAATTCCAGAATTAGCCGTTTATGTAAATTAATGTTTACGTCATTGAAAATGGGTGAATAAAGTCGGATGTAGAAAACTTTTTGAAGCTTACAGCGAATTTTCGCTGGAGGAAGTTCTCATTAACCAATTCGAGGAAGCTAGGATAGCTGAAGTACAGTAGTACGAGGAATAGCAGATATGTGATAAACAGGATTAACCCTATAAAGCCTGGGAGTACATTTCTGAACCACTGTCAGTGTCCGCGCTAGGCATGGACAGCCCGGGCGACCGCCCAGGGTGCCGTAAGCAGGGCCGCTTCTTGAACCTCTGAGGCCCCCGGCGGATTCGATAATGAGGCCCCCAAACACATGTACACGCGCGCGTACAATACACCTCCAGAAGTTATAGCTGCATTACTACCAATAAATAAGGGACTTCAATATAATAATAATAATAATAATAATAATAATAATAATAATAATAATAATAATAATAATAATAAACTCACCTATGAGATGTCTTGACAATTAACACTCCACTCTTCCTTTATTAATTATTATTATTAGTATTCTTTAGAGAATAACTTTTCTGCACTTCGTGGTGGCAAAATCGTGAATTGTGTCTTCAAAATCAATTTCTGCCAAAATGTCATGTTCAATACTCATCAAACTTAAATTATTTAATCGTGGTTGTGCCATGTTATTTCGTAACTCGTCTTTTATTATTTTCAGCTTAGAAAATGAACGTTCTCCAGATGCATTGGTTACAAATTTAGTGAGGAAAATTCTCATAGCAATTTCCATATTGGGGAATGCTGATAATATATTCTCATTATTCGTGTAACTGTAGAGGTTTTGAATATTGATATTTTTTTCATTATCTCCAGCATATTCTTGAACATATTTTATATTTGTTTTAAGATATGCAGCAAAATGGTGACATTCAGATATTAGCTCTGAAGTTATCAAGTCTTCACTATTAAAATTTGCAAGGTTTTCGTAATACTTTCAAATTTCTGAATTCTCTAACTCATGCAGACATTCCAAAAAAACAAACCTATCAACAATGTCTACATGTGCTTTACTTCGGAGTTCTAGACTAGAAACCAGAGTGTCTATTATTGGTAGGAATGTCTCTACTCTGAACTTTTCTCTTCCCAGAAGTTTCTCATTACTACATCCACTATCTGCAAATGCAAGAATGGAATGTTTTATTTGACCCCTTTGTGTATCATGATATTCTTTCACAACTGATTTCGCTTTTGATTTGGACTCATAATCGTCAAAATCATCTCTCTTCTCCGTAATAAATACTGTTAATGACTTCAGCATCTTAACTGCTGCCGACAAATTAACTTTTTCACTTTGCAGTAGTTTACTCGCTGCGTTAAATCTACTGAGGATTTCATTCTACAATATTGTTAAAAAAACTGTTTCAAGTTTATCAAGTTTTTCTCTAATCCTTGAGCCTTAAGACGTGTCTCTGACGACTGATATGTCACATAATTTCTTATAGACTGAAGACAATCTAATTTCATTATATTCTTCACACAAAGCATTTACTGCATCTGCCTGTGCTGACCATCTAGTGTCTTAAAAGTTGTTTCACCACTTTACGACGAGGACCTAAACATGAACAAAGTACCTCCCAGCGGTGTGTTGACGGTGAAAAGAAGGTGTAAAGATTTTGTACCAAATCAAAATAAATTGTCACAGTTAAAGCACACTTGACAGCATGTACCCCTACTAAATTGAGTGAGTGTCCAGCACATGGCACATACACAGCATACTTATTTAGTTCTTTTATCTTCGCTTGTAAGCCTGAACATCGCCCTGACATGTTTGCTGCATTGTCATAAGACTGGCCCCTACAATTCAGGATATCTATGTTATTGGTTTTTAAGAAGTGTGTCACAACTTCTGTAAGATGTTCTGCATTATGACCATGAATGGGAATAAACTGCAAAAATCGCTCTTTTGGAACAGCATCTATCACATATCTTACTATAAAAGTAAGCTGATCAATATGAGTCACATCCGGAGTGGAATCTACAGAAATAGCATAGTATTTTGCTTTTCGAATTTCCGAAATGATTACTGAAAGAACTTTAGTACCCATTATTTCCAAGAACTCTTCACAAATGGTGGTTGACAAATATGATGGCATCCCTTTCCCTGCATTACCATATTTCTTTATGTGTTCGTGTAAGAATGGATCAAACTGACTTATAAGTTCCAAAATACTCAAATAACTTCCATTTTTTACTGAATCAAGTCTTTGGTCAGAACCTCTTAAAGGGAGTCCTCTCGATGCTAAGAATTTAATTACTGCAGTAACTCTTTTCAACACCTCTTTCCAATATTGTCGCTCATTATTAAATTGGACGATCAATTGTGTATCTACTCGCCCGAGTGTTTTTGATCGACTACAATAAGCTACCATGCAATGTCTATGTTCTTGACTATTTTCATGTTCTGATGCAGCTTTCAGCTGCATGGAAATCTCTTTCTCCGCTGAGTGGAAATTTGGAGTGAGAAAATAATTTTCACGCAAAACAATAAACTTTTCCCTTCGCAGGTGAATATATGAGCCATTCCCTTTGTACAATTTCTTTGTTTGGCAATTGTCGCGAGAACATTGCTTGAGTAAGTCGTCTTTCTTCCATATTATCACCAGTTTTATACATGCAGGCCGATTTATCAAAATTATTTTCTTTATTTTGACAAGCAGAAGATCCTTTTTCTACCCAATAATCACGTAAGATGTCATCAGTATGTGGCCAAAGACCGGGGTCTGATGTTGTATAGTGACTATTTTCTGAATTAATGGTACTTACATAGTTTCCTGAAGCACAATCCTGGTCTTCTGTCGTGATAATCTTCACCTGTTCCTGATTATCTTCTTCATTGTACGTCATGAATTCTTTACTTTCTAGCACACTATTTGTTACTTCTGCTTAGTTCTGTAAATTATTTTTCTGTGAACTCGATGTTGATGGGCCAGGAATGTGATTTATGGGTACATTAGCAGTATTATCATTTTTGTTGACAGTATAATTGAAATAATTAATTAGTTTCGGGATTCTCTTAATATTTTCTTCTCGTTCCTTAACTTTCTTACGTTTAGTACAACCACTTTCAAAACGCTTCATTATAAATTATTGAAATTGATACGCTAACTGGGAAGAGTGTTAAATTAGAAAACTTCGGCAAATAGACTCTCACTGACACGAACACTTTGAAAGACAAATCAATACTATAGGATATTGAGTGGCTGCAGGCCTGCCCAACTCTATCAGTTGCTCCCCAAGCCCGGAAATTTGCCGGCCAGCTGCGTTGTGACGTCGAGGAGATGATCGTCACTCACCGGCAGGAGAAACATCACAACTATCGGATCCGAAGCGCGTGACACGAAGGGCAATGCGAATTATCTTTCGCTTTCCGACCTTCGTATGGAACAGTCTGTGTAAACACGCAAGACGGCGAATAGAACTCGAAAGCAATTGAATAATTTTAATAATTGTAAGATGATGAATAGGGATATTGAACTTCTTGAAAATCCTTTTGCTGTTATCGTAAAAATGATATCACAAAGGAGTGTGAAATTGCATATTTGCATAATATCACACATCTAAAAGGTTTTTATAGTAATAACTACTATGTTAATACACTATATTGGTACTTCAAGAAAGTTAGAAAATATATTTTTTAGGGAAAATATTGTTAGTTGAATAAGTAATAAAATCTGAATTAAAAAATATTAAAATGGATTTTTAGTATAACTCTTCGTTAGGCGCACATGTTTCTAGAAGACCCATTGCATTTTAAGGACAATATCTCGCTGTGCCGTAGGTGTAAGATGAGATCTGATTGACATCCTGTTTTGAACGATTCTGCATCCGGTGGCGAGGTTTCCGCAAGATATACCGGAGGGCGATAGGTACGTAGTTCGTCTTTCCGACCGCGCGCGACGCGTGGGACTGCCAGACCCCACACGTCGAAAGGCGTCACGTGCGCTTCGTTGAATTTCTTCGTGCCTTTGATATCTTTACCAATAAATAAATATAATATATAATTCTTGAATGGAGTGTTCGAGTTTTGTGTGTAGGATATTTTGAGGCCCCCTAAGAGACCGAGGCCCCCGGCGGCCGCCGGGTTCGCCCATGCGTTAAAGCGGCACTGGCCGTAAGTCAATTGATTGATTGATTTTTTCGTGTTTCCGGGCGCGTCAACTACTGGGGTCATTAGTCTCGTTAGTGTAGTGCATGTTTTTTCTCGGGAGATGGCGGTGATCTTCCCTCGCTAGATGGCGAGATCTGGCGCCGACCTACCGTCGGCTAGTGAGGTTTCCCCCTCCATTCTCTCCCACCAGCGGGACACCGCTCCAGCCGGGTCAAGCTCTAAGCTCCCGACCGGTCTCCCAGAATATGTGGTAGTGAAGTGCATTTTAGTGTAAGTATGAGTGTGTAAATGGAGAGGATAGGACAAGGAAGAGGAAGGAAAGATCGCGCGTGGTCCGTGGCCCGTTTGTTAGGGTGTTGCTTCGGAATTCGCCTGGTTTTGATCGGCGAAACCACGGAAAACTACCGGTGAGAGTAGCCGGCCGCTAGAATTCTCCAGACAGCGACTGAATTCGACCTAACTGAAGAGGTAGCGTCGAAAATCTTGCTGCCGTCAGGACTCGAACCATGGACCTCCCGGTCAGAGGCGCTGCAGCGACATCAGTTGATGCACTGAACTACCGATTCCGGTGCGGGGACGGAGGCGGGGCCGGGCAAGGAGCTGGTGCGAGGACGAAGAGGAGGTACGAGAGGCCACTACTGCGGGGGGTTGGAAGGAGTAGGGACCGTGTTATAGAACGATTTTCCTAAGGATGAGCCAAAGTGACAGCTAGTGCTGGCAACATAACTGAAGGTTCTGTGGTCGTTGTGCCCATAAGACTCCCTTCCCGCATTCGTTCGTTTGCAGTTGGCTAACTTGTAAATGGCTTCGACGCTTCCTTTTGTGATGCCCTCGTCCGACAAAAATGTAGTGCGCCGCGAGAAATAAATGAAATTAGAAGTGCATGTTATGTGCTCTTCCGTAAAAATTCTTTTTTTCTATAAACATTACATTAATTTACTTTTTGTGTGATAAATATTATGTTTATATTAAAACCGACACTTAAATGCGAGATGCACGTGGTTCCGGTCTTCGTGCTGTTGTGTGGCGAGCTGTGATCAAGAGCTTTCTATTTACATTCGTGGCAGTTTTCTTTTACTGTTTGTGAGAGCATGTTAAGAGATATTCCACATACGTAATTAAATTTAAATATTTCCCGAACTCGCGTACGTGCATATATTTAAGTGAAACTCTTGGACTTCTACATAGGGATGTTTTCACAGGCGCCATTAGCACTTTACGAAGGGGCATGACTGAACAGCTGTCGCGGCGGAGGGATACATGTGATGTTCACTTGTTTTCACGAACTGTCACTTTGGCTCAACCTTAGAAAAATCGTTCTATAATTCGCGGGCGGTTACGGACGTGGCAGAAGGAAGGGTGTGGGGGCGAGGACGGAGAAGAGCTAAGAGCGGACGTAACGGTGGAGGCGGGATACAGTTGGGGCCGAGGTGCTGCGCGGACGGTGACGAAGGTCGGACGACGCAAGTAGCGGGGGCGAGGGCGTAGAGGAGCGACGAGCGGATGTTGTCGCGGAGGAGGGGAAGGAGCAGGGGTCGAGATGGTGCGTGGGCGATGACGGAGGTGGGACAAGGCGAAGAGCGGAGACAGAAGCGGAAATGGGGGCGAGGACTGCAAGGACGTGCGAGCGGATGTCACAGCTGTGGCGGTGATGGAGATGGGGCCGTGGTGTTGCCCAGGCGATTACGTACCAGAAACGGGGCAAGGAGCGGGGGCGAGGACGGGGAGGAGGTACAAGCGGATGTTACGGCGGAGATGGAGAAGGAGCCGGGGCCGAGAGGGGGCGCGCGGGTGGTGACACAGGTGGGACGGGACAAGAAACGGCGACAGTGGCGGATGTGAGAGCGAGGGTATGTTACTGCTCAAACGGGGAAGGAGACGTGGCGGAAATGATGTAAGGACGGTGTTAAGGGGGAAGGCGGGAGTGAGGGCAGTGACGATGGCGAAGGCACGTTGTAAGATATACATCTTACACCGTGAGGGAATGTGGTAGCGGGGGGCGGAGACGGGGACGGAAGCAATGGCGGGGCACGGGACGGATTCAAGGTGCAAGCGGAACCGTGGGAGAGGATCGGGCGGGGGCAGGGAACAGACGGGGCTGAGGGGGGAGGCAGGTATGGATTCGAGTGTGGAGGCGTGAGAGGATGCGAGGGCTGCGCAAAGGGTGGCGGCAAGGGCGGGTCGGGAGCGAGGTAGAAGGTGAAGACAGATGGAGGCCGATATTGGGCAGAAGCGAGAGTTACTGGTATATCGAGGGCGGTGGAGTCGTCCAGGGCGGAGTTTGAGGGCGTGGGTTTTCCGAGACCGGGGCTACAAGATATTTCCTTGGCCTCGATGCGAGAGTACAGATGACGCGGGGTGGATGAGGTAGCGGGAGCGGTGGAAGAAAATATTAAACCATATTTACTCCTTTGTGTTATTTTAGAAGATTACTTTGACTGTTTCTCAAAATGGCAGTGTGAGAGCCTAGCGGTACATTAATGTCCCACTCCGTAACTTATGAAAGAAGATAGAAAATAAATAAAAAACAATTTCATCGCCTAAATGAAGTAGTAAAACGCAAAATAAAACAATTTTTCACTAATCATTTATTCCGGCTTTAAAGGGTTAAAACTGCTGGTGGGTAGTTTCACAAAGCCTAGTGACAGTGATGTGTAGTTTCAAGTTCCACCGTATCAGCCGCAAATTTCTATTTACATTTTACACAATACTACCAATCCTAATATCACAGAACTTTCTTCGATACGCATTTCCGAATTTGCGTCGAAGCTTTGGTCTTCGGACATTTGCAAATTCGTGCTATTTGTTTTGTTTTTTTTTAATTCATATTTTGTTGTCACAGCCAAGTAATGTTGTATACGTGAACTATAATTTATCCTTTGGCTTACGGAGTCCATGGAAAACTACGCATGTCTCTACACATTTTTTTCTATTAATTTTACAAGCCTGCGAATTTAAACTTTTTGTTTGTTGCCTAAAGTAAAAAACGTGATTTTATATAATGTCGACTTTCTGAATCCAAATTTTCAATCAGTTTACTTCTATCAGGTAAGGTTTTCTTGCGAAATCACTTTACATATATTGTATAATTACGCGAATTCTATCACAAACGTTTTCATAATACTTTTTGTTTTAAAGAAAAACAATATTTAATAAACACAACTTGCTGAAATTAATGTGTATGGTTGTTAATACATGTCACTAGAGTGCTTTTGCTTTATTTTGTCTTGTTTTCTTCACTATTGGAAACGCAAATTTTACACCCGTTGCTTCTTACTTGAGAAAGTTCCCCTGTTCCTTTTTATTTTGTTTGTCTTCAGGTATTTCACGCTTTAAAATCCTACAAAAGTCTGCAAGCATACTGATGCTCTAGCTTCACTGGTACCTCATTTCGAACTTCCGCACATCCTTATGAAATCGTTCACCTTGTTCTTCACTCAAAAATCCTAGCTTTGAGGCAAATAATCTAGGTGATAAAACAGAAAATGAATTTTCATACTCATGTTGCAATCAAGTTCCTTGTACGCTTCAAGCATGTTAGCCACAAGTTTTCGGTAATTGGGATCCTTGTTACCAAGACATTTTGAAACAACTTCACAGAATGATATTCATGTTGCATCCTCCTTATCATCCATAGTGTTTCTGAACGCTACATCTAACATCAGTTTTCTTGTATCAGGACCATTAAATATACCTTCTTTTAATTTTTCTTCAGATAGTATTGGGAAATTTCTCACATATGCATTTGAAACAGTCTCCTTCCTTATTTAAAGCCCTTTACGAAATGTTTCATTAAGCCAAACTTAACGTGGAGAGGTCTTAGTGCACAACATTCTCACACCCAACTTTCAAACGTTCTCGAGGTGGCCAGTATTGCTTATTCTAGTGATCATCTCATGCCCTACTATCCCACAAACAAAGAAAACACGGACATTTGGTAAAACCAGCTTGTTGACCCAGCAGCATTGTAAGAACTTTAAAATCGCCACAAACTTTCCAGTTGTGTTCACTGAAGTTTACTCGCAATAACACTAATCGCAAATTTGGGTGTGATTCTTTGAGGATCATTGAATAGTCAACAGGCACTGAACCAAAAACGTTTCCGTTGTGAAGGAGGACACCCTTTAAACTTCGCTTGGATCTTCAATCTACCTACTTCGTGGGTGGCCCAAAGTTTACTAAGTCTCTAAGTTTGAATCCAAAATAGGCAAGATATGTTTGTTTGTTTTTACAAATTCTGTAATATTACGCCTCCTTTTTCCCGCATACACATAAGTGCTCTGGATCATTTATACATAAACGATGCGACATGGTAAATATATTTTCGTACTGAACTACAAATTCACAACATTCTACTCCACAATAGAGCTTGAAACTGAAAAAATTTCCAGATCACATTTACTAATGCAATGTGAGAGAAACTAAGACTACAAATGGAAGTTTTCATAAAGATAAGATACGAATGTGTCTGTCACCGAGGCCGGCGGCGCTAGCCGAGTTCGTTTACTACGCTCCGTGAAGTCACGAAGGTTAAGCGAATTCGAGACTCGCGGGTTCGTGGTTGGGTGACCGGCCAGGAACCCCGGGATCTAACGGCGTCGAGCCTCTGGCCGAAGGGATAAAAGGCACTGACTGCGACGTGATGAGACTTGGCAAATATAGTAATTCAGTATAGTAATTACGCAGTAACGGAGGATTACTCCAGAAGAAACCGCTCAACGCCCAACAAGGGGTAAGAGACGCGTTGCATCAACAACAACGAAAAAAAAAGAAAAAAAAAAAAAGATTGGAGGGAAATAACAAGGGTGAAGTTATTTCGCTCGAACTTCCTGAGGTGCTTGCACTCCGTATCAGATAAGAATAATCTGGTGTCCTCAGTGTTTACTATAAACACAATAAAAGCATTCTAATACATTTGGTTTTCAAATCCTTACATTATAAAACTACGCGTGGTAAAGTAGTGCAGTTCGTATGTTTACTTTTGAGGCATATGAAAATTACACTACAAGAAAAATAAAATAAATATAAAAAAATAAATGGTACATGATAGGAATTTTTCTGGCTTGGAATTTGATTTCAGCGTGCTAAAAATATCACAAAAGCATTAAAACTTCGCAGGCAGCAATTTCATCGCAGATCAGTGACTTCTATTGATAGTCAATTAAAATGAGGCTGAGAAAGAAACAATAAAGAAAAAACGAAAGTTTATTTTTCAAATGAAATATAATAGGCTCCAAGTTGAAAAAGTACAAGCCTTTGAGAAAGAAAAAAAATTGAAAATGTTTTCGAGGCTTCATGGAAAGTACCCTCAAAAATCAAAATATCCGTTTGAAATTACGTACTTCGGCCGCGACATAAGCCAGATCGATTGGGGAATATCAATTTTTGGGAAAATTGGCTAAACGATTTAGCCGCTAGTGTTGTTCACAGACGAACAGATAGAGACATTTTGTCGCCATTCGATTTTTCGGTGTCAAGTACCCACCAAACATAGATTCTGGCTACACTACGTGTTAGAGGATTTCCTCCTAAATTTAGCAACAGGATTTATCCACTTTTTCGTTACCAGAGCCCGGCTAAAACAGTTTTTCGGCCAAAACTTCGCCGTTTTTCAGCGCACAATTACATAAATTTCGCTTTTTACGAAGAATTTCGTAAGGTGATAACCGTGAAACCGATCTTAATCTCTACAATTCATATATCCAGGCATGGTGTGGCCATTCTGGGGGCCCCACAAACCCAATAAAAACGTAAAGGCAGCCCAAAAAAGAACTGAGACATAAAAAGAGAAAGGAAAGGTAGTGAAAATGGAGGTCAAATGTTTTCAATTTAATTTTAATGGCTTATGATCAGTGCAGTGGTGCTCAAGTATCTACATTATTTTAAGCATTAATTCCCGATAGCATTAAGTTTGAACATGTAACTCATCGCGATTTACAATGTCACTGGTCACTCTCTTTCAATATTCGGTTCGATACCTACAGAAATTACTTTTTTTATACATCTCTTCCTTTTTCTCAACTCATGATTTTATTGAATGCAGATTCCTCACATACGAGCATATGAAATACTTGGTATCGATTTCTTCTTTTCCAAACAAGTTATTTTTGTTGACTGCCGTGCAGCGATTTTATGAATAGGAACTGTGACATTGCCACTAGGAGACAATTCGTTACTCCAAAGGCCGCTTCCAGTGCTCACGATCTCATATTCCAAAGAAACGTCTGAAAAGCAGTGGCGAAGTTGAAGGGGTAATCTGGGAGCCTTAGAATACCCAAATCATTTTTCAACAAAGTCTGTTATTATGTGTACCATTTTTCAACATTTGTTACTGAATCGTTAAGAAAATAATGTTTTCGACTCCTTTTTCCCCACTTATGCCTCATTCACAATGCAAACTTAAACGTAACGTAAGCCGTAAACTTAGGCCTCATTCACAATGCAAACTTAAACGTAACCGTAACGTAGCCGCAAAACCTAGAAATGGGTTATAAAGCGAGATCATTCACAATGCCTTGACGTAAACGTAAACGTAAGACGTAAACTTAAGAGCTCGCAAGCTCCAAGCTTCTACGTTTAAGTTTACGTCGAAATTCTGCCGAAGACCAATCAGAGAGCAGCATGGAAAAAACAAATGCACAACAAAATCCGCGAGAAGGAAGGTCGACTCCAGATCGATTTTTGTTTATGCGTGTGTATTGGTGTGTATAGTCGAAAGGTAGAGCAGAGAAGTTTGTGGAGTTTGCAGTACACAATTTAAAGCTCACTGCTCGCATATAACCTCAATAGGTAGGGGCGCAACAGCTGCTCGCAAATGCAAAAGGCGAAATCGAAAGGAGAGTCGAAAAAAATGCTAGCAACGAATCGATCAATATGTTGAATTCTGATTGGTTCAGGCAAAACCTACGTTCCAGCTTACGTTTGCCATTGTGAATGCTCGTTTTTACGTGAAAAGTTTACTGCATAAGTTTACGGCTTACGTTACGTTTAAGTTTGCATTGTGAATGAGGCATTATGCAGTAAACTTTTCGGGGCGTGGACATTTCGGCTCTGTACAAATCTACGCAAGCTGGGGCCTGGATAGGGAGCACAGGCTCACTGCCCAGTGAGTGCGAGAGGAGATAGCGCGCCCCTTCTGCGTAGGCGCGACAGAGCTAGACTGTGTCTGTTCACAAGCAGGCTCCCCGCTCAGCTGGCGGCGATTCTGATTCCCATCCGCGTAAGGCCTCATTCACAATGCAAACTTAAACGTAACCGTAACGTAGCCGCAAAACCTAGAAATAGGTTATGCCTCATTCACAATACAAACTTAAACGTAACGTAAGCCGTAAACTTATGCAGTAAACTTTTCACGTAAAAACGAGCATTCACAATGGCAAACGTAAGCTGGAACGTAGGTTTTGCCTGAACCAATCAGAATTCAACATATTGATCGATTCGTTGCTAGCATTTTTTCGACTCTCCTATCGATTTCGCCTTTTGCATTTGCGAGCAGCTGTTGCGCTCCTACCTATTGAGGTTATATGCGAACAGTGAGCTTTAAATTGTGTACCGCAAACTCCACAAACTTCTCTGCTCTACCTTTCGACTATACACACCAATACACACGCATAAACAAAAATCGATCTGGAGTCGACCTTCCTTCTCGCGGATTTTGTTGTGCATTTGTTTTTTTCATGCTGCTCTCTGATTGGTCTTCGGTAGAATTTCGACGTAAACTTAAACGTAGAAGCTTGGAGCTTGCGAGCTCTTTAAGTTTACGTCTCACGTCTACGTTTACGTCAAGGCATTGTGAATGATCTCGCTTTATAACCCATTTCTAGGTTTTGCGGCTACGTTACGGTTACGTTTAAGTTTGCATTGTGAATGAGGCCTTAGGTGGCTCAGGGCGTCAACTGAGGTCACTGTAGTGCCTCTGACCGGGTTGCTAGGGTTCCACTCTCTACGATGGTAGGATTTTCGAGTTCAGTCGCTGTCTGGAAGAGAATCCTAGTGGTCGGATGCGCTGATCGGTAGTTTTCCGTGGTTTCTCCGATCAACACCAGGCGAATGCCGGAGCAGTACCCTAACAAACGGGCCACGGATCTTTCCTTTCTTTTTCTTGTTCTATCCTCACCCACCTCACATACACTTGCATCACTGCAATATACATAAATCGATCTACGTAAAAATACATTGCAATTACATTTACAGAAACCTGTTTTACTCTGTGCACACAAAGAGTTATGATTACATTGTCCGCTTTATTTTCTTGTCATTTTTGTCATTTATGTGGTAAGCCCAGGATTCCGGGTTTAGTTTGAGTGCTAAAATCGACATCCAGCGTTAGTAATAATTGCAAGCTCATAAATCAAAGAATATACATTGTTAAGGGAACTAATACACAAAGTGTAGTATTCCATGCTTGGTGTCATAGCGTGTATACACATAAGCAATTGGTGAGGTGCAAGTAATTTTTCAGTATTGGCTGGGTCATTATTTAAATGAAAGGGAGGCGGGAACTTATGATTAGTCTGATAGCTTGCTATAGTGCAAATATTAGTACTGAGTTGTAATTGTAAATTGTATTAAAGTAGTTGTAAATTTGAATTAAAATAGACTCCGTGTTTCGAGGGGATGTATATTACGATAGCTCCGTAGATGGGAGGCATTTTTGATAAGAAGCTGAAGATAGTCGCGCGTAGATGTTTCATACGAAGCACAGCTAGGGGAAGACGCGACGGCGTATTGATTTTATGAAAACTATTAAATCCTATTTTATACCAAATCGTTGAGGACATTCCTGAACATTTTAAATTTATTCTAATGATAGGGAAGAACGCGATTATAGGGATATCAAGGACTTCCACAGACAACAGTCTACTAATTCAACCGAGAAATCGTCTAAGAAGACTTTGTAGTAAGCTTACGAACTCTATACAAAATCGTACGGTATTTTAATATTTGTACACAGGAAAAGCAATTATTCATGAGCTCAATAGAAGTTGCAAACATATAAGAATAAATGTTAAATTTTTATTGTTGAGAGAGGCTGATAATTTATATTAGTTGCCATCAATTCAATAAGTGGTTTTAATCAATAGAACTTCCAGGAAACGTGATTCTGTATAGAATTACACATCTACATGCAACAGATAAGGAGTAAAATGTTGTAGGTCGATACACATGATTACATTGAAAGTAAAATTAATAAATTAATGTTAACATTGAGAGAATTTATGAGAATAGCGAGGCAATGGTAGAAATAATAATAATAATAATAATAATAATAATAATAATAATAATAATAATAATCGGAAACCGGAAAATCGACTGACAAAAAGGATACTAAATTATATAACGTCACTTAAAAATTCCACACCTTGGCTAGATGAAATTTGAAAGGATCTAAAAAACACAAAAATAACACCAGCAGACATTTTAGAAAGAGACACCTTCAGACACAAAGTAGACAAATGGGAAGTTATGTCAGAGCAACCTAAACAAAAACAGTACAGACCAAAATGGTCAGAAGAACGTAAACGAGCCTTCTCGGAAAGAATGAAAGCCTATTGGATCAACAAGAAGAACTCAAAGAAAAATTGATCGAGTTACTTGCTTAACGTCTTCCATTTCTGGGGAGAATTCGCCAATAATAATAATAATAATAATAATAATAATAATAATAATAATAATAATAATAATAATAATAATAATAATAGCAGTGGAAGTAATCCCTTTCATAAGATTGGTATAATATTATTTGTAGATAACATCAAGAGCTAGTAATATTAAATATCGTAAAAGGAAGGGTATTTCTCAAATGGTTAACTCAACGCGGGGCAAGAGACGAAGTATTTCTCATTAATGTGTGCTTTAGTGCGTAAAAGTTTTATTGTATACCAGCAGTATAAACGACCTTTTCTGGTGCAGGAAATCGTTCATATTCTGGCATTTTACGGTACAAATAATGACGTATTAGCCTTTTACGGCACGGATGATTGCTTCATTGTACATTCAGTCAATCGTAGCGAGAGAATCGTGGGGTGGAGCGGCCCACCATGCAACAGCCCATCACAGTTTTTTCGCACAGATGTCAAACACCCATGAGATATCACGTTTCGCAAAATTAAGTTTCTTTTATAAATTTGTAATGCTGTTATACAAAAAATTGTGTATGCAACTCGTTTATAATGTTGCTTTATTGCATTCGTAAAAATTTGAAAACACGCTCCTAATGTCGCTCGCTTTTCAAAACATATACTCATGCAGTGAAGCTAACATTATAAACTAATTGCATAAACTACTATTTCGCACTATGTCGTCAGCGAGAAAAGTCTTTTATAATAGGTGACATGATTTTCATGATTTAAGAAAAGGCTAACGCACGCGTAACAGCAAGTAGAAATCCACATTTTTAAACGATCGTAGACAAATGTTTTTTTATGACGGAATCACCGATAAAAAAAAGAAGCCTACTCGCGGTACCAATACTGAAAACTATAGTGCACGTATACGATCAACAAATCTTCCTCAAATCTGAGATATCACTTTATGAAGGACATACAAAATAATTTTTTACACTTACATTACCATTTTTTACACAACTTGTAAGCCTTATAGCGTCAATACGGAATTTAATATTACAACTGCGCCGAAAATATTATTTCAAACAGAAATGATATATCGACTTTGTAATTACCTAAACAAGCGATTACAGAATGATTCTGTGTTTCTGGACAGCTAAGCAAACACAATTTTCTTCATTTAAATCACGAATAAAAACCAAAGATAATCACATATAAATGCAGAGTAGAACATTTGGAAATTTTTTGCTATTTTAAAATTACCTGAATTAGATGTTTAATAAAGAAAGAAAGAATCAAAATTGCGCCTGCCATCCAATGATTTTGCGTTTTCTCTTAATCGAACGCTTTGACAAGGGTTGAGCAGTGGCAGTTGCTGCCCCAACAAACTAGATGTTGCACCTCCATCGAATGACGGAAATGTCTTCAACATCAAGGATTAGGCCTGTAGGCCTGTTCCGTAATGACGGAAATGTAATTTCCAAAATTCAAATACGAATAAATAACAATAATATAAGTAATTAAAATCAATTAAAAATAAGTTAAATAAAAGCCAATATAGAAACGTGACTTACATAATTTTATGCGACGTGTCCGTGAAAGGCACATACACCTCCCGCGCACTGGGCCCTTAAGTTCGACTCCATCACATTGCCACAAACACTATTGCTTCCTTAGTACCTCCAGAGAACATGTCGACGTGGTAACCGCAATAGGCAGTATGTAAAATCTAGCTAAGTTTTCAGGAGGAACCAACGTGATCTACTTTTCACTCTCTTGACAGTTGATTTCACAAATGTAAAATCATGATATTCGGTTTTTCATTAGTCCGTCATCTTACGACCTATTGCAACTGCTGCAGTTCACTAAATTGAACACAATGGTGTAATAAACAAAAAAGTGACTTTTTTGACAAGCGACCTATTGCGGTTACCACGACGATGTATTCTATACTTATAGTTTGTAAACGCTTAGTATAAAGCGTAGTCTCTGTGTGCCGAGCTATCGTCAAGGCATTAAGACTTCAATCTCTCAACCATAACAGACCTGCGCAGTGAGCGTCATAGATCGAACTAAAAGATGAAATTTGGCAGGAACTCTCTCTAAAAATACAAACAGACACTTGTAATGAATGAGTTAGCGTTTGGATTATGACATAAACCACAAACACTGCAATTCCTCCGAAAAGCCTACAGATGTAATGAGATAAAGAAAGGCAGTATTGTTTTCATGAACATGTGTCTCAGAATGCCCGTGCACAATGACGCGCACCGGAATTGGTTCTGGCTTGGCGACAGCAGTTCCGGCGGAGAGAGAGAGAGAGACAGAGAGACAGACAGACAGACACAGACAGACAGACAGACACAGACAGACAGAGACAGACAGACAGAGACAGAGAGACAGAAAAAAGAGCCAGAACAGAGAGAGAGAAAGGAGAAGAAGGGAGAGAGAATGAGTGAGAGAGATAGAGAGGGAGCGAGAGAGAAAGGACAGGAGGAGAGAGAGAATGAGCGAGTGGGACATAGTGAGGGAGACACAGAGAGAGAGAGAGAGAGAGAGAGAGAGAGAGAGAGAGAGAGAGAAAGGAGAGCAGCGAGAAAAACAGTGAGGGAGAGACAGAGATAGAGATAGAGAAAAGAGAGGAGGAGAGAGAGAGAGAGATAGAAAAAGGGGCTTTGAGGAAGTGCCCTACTTCAAACGACCAAAGGTTGCATCCTCGAAGGAACACTGCAGATCTAAAGAAATACATTTGCGCAGTGGGCCAGTGCACGGAAACGAGGGGTTAGTTCCATTTTTCAGCAACAGCAGCATCACTGAGACCACAAAGAATAGGTTACACTTTCAAAAGTTCATGTAAATGGAATAAAGCCGGCAAATTCGCAATATCCGAAATCTAATCATCACGCCAGAAAATTGACAGAGAGCATACTAAAACTTTACACACAAGCAGAGTTTAATGTAATCAGAGAAAAAAGCGTACAACAATGTTTATTTTTTGAGAACGCACATTTATTTAAAAATACAGTGTAAAAAAGCACAATAAATAAGCGTCTAAAAGTAAAAGACAAGTGGCGAGGAGGCTAGAGCACGCGCCGGCGGCGGTGCACCTGCAGGATGTTGATGGCGTGGCAGAAGGAGCGGTAGTCGAAATCGTCCTCTATGCCGCGCCGCACGCCGAAGCACTTGACGAGCGCGGAGATCTCTGGCGTCGACAGAAGGTGGTACAGGCCGTTCTTGTGCATCACGCAGCGGAACTCGGCCGGCGTGATCACGCCCGTGCGGCACGTGTCGTGCTCCAGGAACGCCTAAGGCATCCCCCCCCCCCAGCGTAAGTCACATGAGACCTGTCATATAGACGAGTTACTCTAAGAAGGGACCACTTTGGCAGGTCGAGAAACAAACGAACGTCATGCAGGACGATGATAGTACAAGAGATAGTGATGAAGCCATTTACAAATGAGCTAACTATAAATGAACGCACTGACAAAGTGAGTGCATGGACGTAACATGTAGTTATATTGCCAGCAGTGGCCAAGCAGTAGCTGTCAAAGCGATCCCTTCTCATAGTTATCTCTCTATAAACGCGGCAGCTGCTTTGAAGCAACGAAAGTGACGCCTCTATGCAAGTATGTGGCTCAATTTGCATGTTTCCTTTTGACGAACGCTTCCGGAAATTTAGCGATCGCGCACGTGCGCAGAGGCACTTCCGGGGTTCCGAAACTACACTGAGAGTGCGCACGTTCGCTCAAATCTCTGGAATTGTTCGTCAAAAGGAAGCGTGCAAATCAGGTCTACCTGCTTCTCATCTGGCCCATCGCGAAATCGTTGCTTAATTCCTCTTCGACATCACGATTCAAGGAACTTGCCGAAATCATACGTCCAGCCGAGAGTGGAGGGTGGAATGCTAGCTTTTTCGGCATCAAAAAGTGGAACCTCTACGGGGAATGTCAAAATTAACTCAACTTTGAGACTTGGGTAAAAACAAAGTCTCAAAGTTGAGTTAATTTTTCCACCTTATGGAAACTTTTAATTTTGACCGCGTTGTAAAATTCCAGAGAATGGCCGTAGGAGGTTGCCTCAATAATAACATTCAAAATGTCCGCGTGAGGGATGCTTTCAACAGGCTTCGTAGGTTGCTCTGCTTTTTCTCGCCTTAGAGACCAAAGCGCAGTATTGTTTTCTCCTCCGCCCCGCTTGTCAGTTATTGATGAGTACGTTTTATTACAGAGTTTGAGCTCCAGGCGTACAGAGACATCCTTAAACTCTATTGATCGCATGACTAACGACGTTATACGATCGTACGGAACAACAGTCAAATGAAGTTTTGCAAAGGCGACATGCCAATGTACGTTATACCAAAATAATCATGTCAAGCGGTGAACAAAGTTACATTAAATATATCAAAGAGCGTAGGCAATTCGTGAGACCTTAGCACGAGACGGCACGTGTGGTAACGATACTAGTGGCGAAAGTTACCGTTAAGCTACATAAGCTACAGCTTGGAGCCTCAGAGCCCAAGGGGGCTCACACATCATTAAACAAAATTGCAAATTTGCTTAAAAAAAGTATGAAAATATACTTCTACAAATTCATAATTAGTTCCCCCATAAAGAGAAAAAATTCAATAAATTTGATAAGTACGCTGCTGGAGTCAAAAAAGATTTATTCTAAGACTCGCCTTATTCATTCTCATGTATTAAGTTTTGATCTTGTCACGTGCATGACAAAGTCCGTCTCGCCAAAATCCGTCACAGCGTTTTCATTGATAGAAATGAACTATTTGCATTTACCCGTTTGGCGTATTGGAACACAAACATTGATATTTCAGTGTCACGTTGAGGTTGCCTTTCGCATTTTTGAAACTTTAATGATAACAAATTACACAGGTAAAAGATCATTCAATAAAAATTAAATGGGTTAAACGTTACTATGGGACAAAAGGGTTAAAATCTCCAATCTCAAAACATGTTATTGTTGCCAGAACGAAGGGGGGCCCAAAAATATTTTAGCTTCAGGCATCAAAAATGGTAAATAAATCGCTGATCGTTACCTTAAAGTTATAAAAACAGTTTTACATTACAGAGGTGGCTGTATGACCGTAGAAGTTCAAAAGTGACCTTAAATAAGTAAAAGAAGTAAAATGCATCGAAATAATATAACCAGGACCTTCAACTCTCCCTCGGACTTATGGGCTGCAAATAACGACCAAACAGAATAAGGCAAATTGCATTTCACATTGAACTCTGTGCTCCAAGATTGATGCATATAGCCTCTGTGATATTGAAGGAAGAAAGATTGCATTTATCCTTATCTCCTTGGACTGCAACAGAACGTCTGTGCGTGTCTCAGGTCATCACAATCTCTTGCTGAAAAAGCCTTTCTCCTCGAGCGGTAATTTCGTTCTTACTTGAATCACTAATACAAATAGAGATGTTTAGCAGCGCTCAGATTAGGACTCTGAACAGAATGAATGTTACTACGTCGCCAAACCAAACGCTTACACAATTCAAAACGCAGAGTTGCCACATGACAAGGGCATTATTAGTGTATTTGAAGAAATATATTGTGAGATAATTACAGGTATCAGGAAGTAGAGAATTATTGATCACTGCTGACTTTCCTTCCCGCAGATGGAACTAAAAAGGCTGCTTCCTGACAACTTTATCAATTTCTTTCAAGATACTTTTACGTCTCATCAGTTCGGTGTGCCTCATATCCTGGCACTACGGAAGACGTATGTATGTAATATATATATATATATATATATATATATATATATATATATATATATATATATATATATATTTTGTTGCATTTCCGCCCAAGGTGTCGCTACGTTTGATGCACCGCAAAAACCGATTTCTTTGTCCCAAACTTAGTGGCGAATATTATAACTGTATTGAAGGCAGGCTTATTTTACTAGTAGTGACGTCTTAGAGGACCGCTGGTTCTTCAGCACTGAGCTTAACGCGGTAGCTGTTATGATACACAGACGTCCTCTGCCCTTCAGTTATCACTGCGCTTTGACACACTGATGCACGTGTATCAGCCGCCCGCATCTTTAACACCGCTGAGGTCCGTAGTCCCACTGCGGCTTTCAGGGGCGCTCAGTCAAAACCAGGGGCCCGGGGCGGTTGATCTAAGGAGCCCCCTCATTTGAAACAAAACATACACATCTTCCCCAGTTCGTAGACGGAATTCATTTCTCCATGCATCAGAAATAAATTATGGCGTTAAATTTAGATTAGTGGTTTAAAAAATGATGCATGTCTCATTTTCGTTGAACTTTTCGCTGAATTTTCGAAATTTGCAAACGGTAGAAATAATACGAGAAAGTACGTGCTATTGTAGCACCATTGGTTTTCGTTTGGGACAAAGTAATACCGTCGGACGGCCAAAGTAACCCGTTTTTAGGTAAATCCGAGTATCTGGTCGGCGGGAGAGCGCTCGCCTGCTCGAGGTTCATGTAGGGGCGGTCGCCCATCTTCTGCAGCGCGCGCCCCGCGCGGAGGCGCTCCTCGAAGTTGAGGAAGTTGCGGCACTTGTCGGGCTGGCGCACCATCTGCTCGAGCGGCGCCACGAGCGGCGCGCGCTCGAGGCAGGGCTGGTGCACGGCGCGCTGCACCGTCTTGGCGAAGCGCTTGTAGTCCACGTGGTCGGGGCGGCCGGGCGTGCCGAACGCGTCCATCAGCGTCTCCAGCTCGCACGCCGACAGCTTCAGGCCGCACTCGCCCATGCCCTGCGCGCCCGCCATCGCAATTACACCGATTTATGCGCACTGGCTCCGCATGGTCACGAGCTGGACGGCGAGGGAGACACTCTCATCCGATCGAGAGCTTCGTTACGATTTAAACGTTTGGTATTGGAGCTCCCGATTGGATGAAAACGTCCCCCTCTCCTTCTAGTTGATGACTACGTTTAAATTGCAGAATATTACAGTACGTTATATATTTCTAATAAACCAAAGTGGGAACGATTTCGGTGGTGCAGCGATCACTACATCGGTCTGTTATACCCAAAATCACGGGTTTACTCAACAGATGCCTTCGATTGTTAAGGGCGAAAAAATCCGTCATACGCCTGCCTTCGGAGGGAAGAAAGACGGCAGTCCCATGTTGTAGATTTACTGCATGTAAAAGATCCTCACGCCTAAACGAAGGCGCTGAGCTAAATTCAAAACGCCGTTTTCATCGCCCACTTGATACCTTCTTTCTCTGCTAAAGGACGAAAGGAGCATATCGAAATGGCGTGGCCAGACGGACGTGCAGGTCCGATGGCCTGACCCTCGCCACGTAAAATGGTTGGTTGCTTGGGGGGAGCGGGAGGCAGCCCACCTGGCAGAAGCAGTGGCGCGAGATGTGCCCCTCGTCGTTGGGGTCGAGGCACATCATCTTGCCCAGGAGGTTGATGCCCTCGCGCACGATGCGGCACTTGAGCTTGGCCAGGATCTCCACCACGTCGCGCGCGGCCACCGTGGGCGACGGGTACGGGAAGGGCTTGGGATCGCGCGCCAGCACGTTGCCGAAGTGGTCCATGAGGGCCTCCTCGGGGTCGCGCGGGGCCACCTCTTCCAGGAACCACTGGTAGTTGAAGCCCATGTCGTCGCAGAAGCGGCTCTCCAATACCTGCCAAGGAAACGCACTCACTCGACTTCAACACGCACTTCCCGTGGATTGTTTCGTGTTTACGGGCGCATTATCGGCAATGGTCGTGAGTCCCGAAAGTATAGTACATGTTAAGAGGCGCTTCCAGAACGTAAGTTTCCCTTGGGCAACATAAAAATGATTAGATAACCAGGAAGGATGCCGTGAGAAGAACTCCATAAGTTGTGTCTGAAGGGCAGTGCGAAAGTTCAGTAATTCAATAGCATTTTAAATTCATTGTAAATGACTCGGTTTGTGAATATTTTCATAGTGATTTTTAAGCATATGCAATTTTCAAGCTGTACATCCATACATGTCTCATCCGTCAGACTTTCAATCACCATCACCTTGACTAGATCACAATAGCTTGTATAAGAAGTTCAGCCAGACACTTAGATCCTCAAGAAAAAAATCACAATTCCGTGTAGCTAACACTGCTCATGTACTATTTTTACGTATAATCATCACCAGGACTGATATTTTTTCATAACGTGGAACCAACATTCGTATCCCTGCTCTAAAAACTTGCTGCCTGGGATATATGCCAGTGTCCGACAGCCACCTGCAACTCTGCGTCACTGTAGCCCACGTAATGATCACCGCAGGAATTTTTTTGTGGTGTAAGAAAGAATAGAAACCGCTGGCGGCGAGACCTGAATGAACTGTCATGCACTCATGGTTCGGCTTGCAACAATTCTTCTTCACACGTTCCTCTGGGAGATGTTCGACCGCCCATCCTCTAGTCTGGATTCCGCTGCAGCTATTTCCATCTTTTCTCACGCTTCAAGAAATTCCTGTTCGGTCAGTATTTCGCTTATCAGAGTGACGCAGAATTACAGACGGCAGTCATATACTCTTACATATCCCAGGCGGCAGACTTTCACGACACAGAGGTACAAAAATTGAACGCGAGGTATTACGAATGTTCCAATTCTGATGGCGTTTACGTGAAAAAAAATTGCAACACGTGCTGCACCTGCTACAATAAAGTTTAACCATGAAAGTATTTTTTTCTTTTTGACGACGACCTAGGGAAACTTATTTTATGGCGGCGCCATGAATAACTCAGGACAACCGTGAGATCCGAGGCCGAGCTACACATCGGCTACCGATATATTGCCCCGGAAATCTCCATCAGCGGGACAGTGCCCGTGTTAGGACAAGCTCCAAGCTCCCGAGATGTCTTTTTGAAGCGACAGTGCAGTAAGTGTAAGAGTGTGTGAAAGGCGAGAGAAAGAGGTAAGATTGGGAAAGATGATAGCAAGCTGTCCGTGGCCCGTCCGAAGTCCGACATCCTGTTGTTTCCAGACGTTTGCTAGAATTGGAGTCGTGTGTAATTCGCTGGCGGGAGCGCGTGCTCACTTGCAGCTTCTCGGACGTGAACACAACACCTTGGAAATTTGTATCGTTTATTCCGCGACATCCAGTAGTTCACAGGAGTCGTGTGTGATTCGCTAGTGGGGGTGTGCGCGTGTTAGCCAACAGCTCCTCGGGCGCGAACAACACACACTGGAAATTTGTATTATTTATTGCGAGACCCCCTGTAGTTCCTAGGAGTCGTGTGTGATTGGCTGGTGGGAGGGGAGTGCGCGTGTTCGCCAGCAGCTCCTCGGGCGTGAACAACACACCCTGGAAATGTGTATAATTTATTGCGAGACAGCCTCTATTTCTAGAAGTCGTGTGTGATTCGCTGGTGGGGGTGCACGTGTTTGCCAGCAGGTCGTCAGGCGTAAACAACACACCCTGGAAATTTGTATCATTTATAGCGAGACAGCCTGCATTTCTAGGAGTCGATTGTGATTTGCTGGTGGGGGATGCGCGTGTTCGCCAGCAGCTCCTCGGGCGTGAACAACACACCCTGGAAATGTGTATCATTTATTGCGAGACAGCCTGTATTTCTAGGAGTCATGTGTGATCCGCTGGTGTGTGGGGGATACGCGTGTTCGCCAGCAGCTCCTCGGGCGTAAACAACACACCCTGGAAATGTGTATCGTTTATTGCGAGACCCCCCGTGGTTCGCAGGAGTCGTGTGCTCGCCTCCAGCTCCTCGGGCGTGAGCACCACACTTGGAAATTTGTATTGTTTATTGCGAGACACCCTGAAGTTCCCAGGAGTCGTGTGTGATTGGCTGGCGGGGGGTGCGCGTGTTCGCCAGCAGCTCCTCGGTCGTAAACAAAACACCCCTGAAAAATTGAATCGTTCATTGCGAGCCCCCCTGTCGCGTGCTCGCCTGCAGCTCCTCGGGCGTGAACACCACACTTGGAAATTTGTATTGTTTATTGCGAAACACCCTGTAGTTCCCAGGACTCGTATGTGATTGGCTGTTGGGGGGGGGAGTGCGCGTGTTCGCCAGCAGCTCCTCGGTCGTAAACAAAACACCCTGAAAATTTGAATCGCTTATTGCGAGCCCCCCCTGTCGCGTGCTCGCCTGCAGCTCCTCGGGCGTGAGCAGCATGCCGAGCGCCACCAGCGCCTGCTGCATCTGCGGCAGCGTCACGTGCGAGGTGCGGCGCGCGTCGTAGCGCAGGAAGGCCGGCTTCATGTGCAGGTGGCGCTGGCGCACGCGCAGCTGCACCTTGGACAGCGTCTCCTCGCACAGCGAGCGGCGCGGGTGCTCGCGCACCACGTGGCGCGGGTCCTCCAGCGCCGGCAGCTCCACCGACACGTTCCGCTGCCGACACGCCCACGCGCGCCGCCCGCTCACGCTTTCGTTCATACCGAGGGGGATTTTGCTCGCCCCAACGCGGGCACCTGCCGTTACGGCCTAACCTCACCTCGGGTTGACACCGCCAGGCTGACATCCGAGTACACCGAAACGCAACGCTACACTCTCAGAAATGTCTGCATTACTTTTAATGTAAAGTACATGAAAGTAATTATCATGTACTAAATTAAATTTAATGTACATGTACAGTCACTTTAATGTACATGAACGGTAAATTTAATGTACGTGTACATTGAATTCAATGTACGTGTACAATTAAATTTTGATGTAGTCAAGTAAGTTGAGTCAACAGACGTGCATTAAATCTACATTGATTTTAATTTACGCATTAAATTTAATGTACATGTACATTAATCTCCTTTTAATGTACAAGGTACATTAAAATACATGTACAGTCGTACATTAAATCTACATTAAATTTAACACAGTGTAGGAATGGGAATGCCTACCCACTTGAGCCTAAGTGTGGCCTCCCTGCCAGATAACAGCTACCACTTTCAACGGTAGTACTGGAGTCAATCGGCACCATTAGCAATGTGCCTGAATAAGCCTCTGTTCAATTTCCTGTGAGTTGCGCTCCACGCCAGAGCCCAACTGGGTGAGGGGAGGACACAACGACTAAGGCCCTTGCGGCTTGGAGCCCTTAAGACGTCTCCTCACTATGTACAGCCCAGCAGTAACGACGCGGGTGCCAACCGGTCACTTGGATTTAACTTTCCCTCCGCCCGACAACTGCGAAGTGCCACACTTTCGGAATCGGAGCACGAATGCGCCACAGGCGTAGTGCCAAAGTCACTGTCTTCTCAGCCCAACAACTAGACCAACTAGCAGGCTAGAAGACAAAACATTTGGAAGGAGGCGCTTCCCCTACACCTCGCAAAACTACCCCACATGGAGGAGAGTGCGGCCACATAGGTAGTCACGATCGCTGGCGGAGAGTTGTACAGACCCTAAGTTTCACGGTGCAACTCACATCGTTAGCTTCAAGGCGGAGTCAGTGATAAGGCATACGCTAAACCCCGTGTTGCCGGGATTGCCCGGTACCCCAGCAGTTTCGTCAATGGCATCTACCTTTAGGCTGGTTTGGGCAAGGTGCGTGCGTAAGAACATTCTGGATCCCACATGAACGTAGAAGCCTAGAAGAGGAAAACGGACTCCCCTTCGGGTAGACTACGTTCTGACGATACTCAAGTCATTAGCCTAAAGATGTAGGCAGTGAGGAGACAAGAATGGGGGCCCCAAGCCCCCCCCCCCCCCCGACCTTATCCCAGGTCCCCAGTTGGGCACGGCTTCGTCGTGGCAGAGGCCCGTTACTATGGCCAAAGAGGAGGGTCTTGTCCCGGCGCATGTGAGTAGCGCATTGTTTTGACTCCTGTACTAGCCCGAATAGCTAGGAGCTCTGAGCTGGCAGGGCGGTCCGACCCAGGCCTTGTTTGGGGAGGTTGCCGTATGGATAAAAGCGAAAAATTTCGGTGACTAACCAGAGGATTTATTCCCCCTGGTAGAATAAGGAATTGTGAGGGTTGATCAAGACCTCGCAAAACAAGTTCTGGGCTGAAGGCTTTTGTAAGTTTATGTTTGCAGTAATTGTGGACGGAAAGGTTCACTATTTCTTAATGCCAAGGTGATCTTTAACAAATTCTCTAGTTTCGCGGTCCGGTTGTGCTGAAAACTCAATTTCGGAGTGAGGAAGCTGCAACCATTGGAGTGCAGTGACCGGCCTATCGAACACACGCCCAGGATTTCATCTGGTATCTCCAATCATAAGGTATTCCCATTAAATGTAGCGATTAAAGCAAGAAACCGACAGCTAAAATCTGTAATAGAGCTACTCAAATGCAGGCATGCTCAAATGCATGAATTGAGGCAGAGTGCATGCGATCACCCGCCACTCCGTTCGTGGGAATAGATCACGCTCGGGTACTTCCCCTCCCGTCGAGCTGTTTCGACAAGCAGCGGGTCACACTGGTGACCCTTGAGCACTGGGCCAGGGCTCGCCCACTTGAACGGCCGTAGTAACACAAGAGTTAAATAGTTCTAAACGTTATTAGGGTGTTATGATGCAAATAATCAAGTCCCTTATTGGCCACGTTTCGTATTTTCAACTTGTTTTAAAAAAATATATAAATAAGAAATATCTTTTTATGCAATACGAGTACTCATTCGCCATCTTTAGCTGCAATTCCTTTGTTTCGATTAATCTTAACGGACGGCGGACTGTTAAATCCATAACGGACTCTGGCCGTTAAGAGTGACTTTTGCTCCCCTGTTTGCGTTAGTTGGATATAACAGAACAGTGGATTACAAAAAGAAAATGCGTGAGGCAGCGTACCTGGCAGCACTTGGCGACGTCGTCGGCGCTGAAGACGTGCGCCAGGTCCTCGAGCAGCGTGGCGTAGCAGACGCGGTCGGGGTCGTTGGGCGCGCGGTACGCGGCCGCCAGGCGGTCCATCTCGTCCAGCGCCAGGCACAGGCGCTGCGGCGCCGACGCCGTCATCTTGTCCAGGCAGCGCCGGAACTGCGCCTCCGTCACGCGCCCCGTGCGCAGCCCGTCGAACGCCTACGCGCAACGCACGCTCTCCCTCCCCATATGGTCCCCACCGGTCAAGTGACCGGAGTTTACTCACTCTCAGTGATGACAAACCTCATTTGATTGATTAGTGATTCTTGGTGCGTCAACGGCTAAGGTCATTCGTACCGGAAGTGTGGTGCATGTTTTCATCTCGAGTTAGTGGTGGTGATATTTCACTGCTCGATGGTGAGATCCGGCGCCAACCTACATGTCGGCTCGAGGCATTTTCCCCAACCAGGTATTTCCCACCACCGGGGCACCGCCTCAGGAGGGACAAGCTCCAAGCTCCCGACTGTACTTCACTTTAAACATAGTGGCACTTCAAGCTCATGAGCTGGAGGGAGAGATGCCCAATGTCATCCAATCGGACGCTTCATTACGACTTAAATTTTTGGTATTGGAACTCCCGAATGGATGATAAGGTCCCCACTCCTTCCAGCTTGTAACCTTGAAGTGCCACTGTTTCAATCGGAGTATAGTCTCCCAACATGTAAAGCAGTGTAGTGCATGCACGTGTAACAGTCTGTAACCGATGAGAATAGAACAAGGAAGAGGAAGGAAATATCGCGCGAGGTCTGTGGCCGTTTGTTAGAATACTGCTCCGGCATTCACCTGGTGTTGATCACAGAAAGCACAGAAAACTACCGATTAGAGCAGGCGGCCTCTAGAATTCTCCTCCAGACAGCGACGGAATTCGACCTTGCTATCCAGCTAGTGTCGAAAATCCCGCCAACGTCGGGACTCGAACCTTCCGGTCAGGGACCTTCCGGTCAAAGGCACTAGAGTGACGTCAATTGAGACCTTGAGCCTCCTCAGCCGGTCCAAACCAAATTGAAGGCATGGTCGGTGAGAAAAACGCGGAAATGATCCACAGTCGTTGGCGAACTTGTTCTGGGGATGTTGTTGCCATTATTTTTGCTATTCCGTCAACTCGAGAATGTTCGCAAGAAATCAATGTATTTATGTTGCTAGAATGCAAGAAAAAGTACACTTTCAAATATATTTTTAAAGAAATATTGCATGCATCATTTTTTATGAAAATTTAGTCTATTGCGAATTTAATTAAAAGCGTGATGAAAGTAAACAATGTGGGCTCTTTGAAAATTTAAAATTCTATTGTCTTTTTACATCCTTTTAATGGCTTAATTCACAAGGAAAACATATCCTCATCTGGTTTTCGACAGGATTTGTATCAATTCTTACAATTTTCTTTTTAGTGACATCTAGTGGCCTGCAGCATTAAAAAAAGCTGCAGAACAAAACCACACAATATGGTCTTCCAAATAGAAGCACGCACATTGCAAAGAACAACAAATAAAATAGTCTCGAATAACATTACAAAAAATTAAATATTTGAACAAAAAATTCTTCACGAATAGTGCTATAACGTAGGTTAGTATACATACTGTACAGCAGTTCATTACAAGCAAAGAATATAGAAAATGTTGAATAATGCACCGAGTATATGAATTCAGTCGGTACACGCAGTATGTCAATAGGCTGAACACACAATAAAAAATTTGCATTTTCAGTAAAAAATCGTAACTGTTTCATTGTCTTGGTCTTATTTTAGGGTTTTGAATATTCAAATAAACCGTACACATTTCTCACGTGGCTAGAGGCAGCTTAGTTTTCTTTAAATTTTTCCGCGCTTTGGAAATAAAAAATGTAGGTATGAAGCTGTTATGAACGTGTACGGTGTTCTGGACATTCAAATCCAAGGAGAGGGAGTGAACGACACAAAACACTTTTAATTTTCTAACATATTTTTGTAAGGACTGTTGAAAGAAACATGTTAGGAAGCGGTCCTGCCATACAATTTGATATCAAAACCAATAACATTTAGAATTTTGCCATTTTTCTTCCAGAACTTAAAATATGCATACAAATTGATTTCGTAATAATAATAGAAAATGAAAGAAAAAATCAATTAACTCAAAAAGCGTTTGGAATCGCCTTAATTATTGTCTGAGATAGATTTTAAAAGCATTATTTTCCAGGAATTGTTAAAAAATATGAATGTTAATAAAGCATATTGCCTGAATTTCTAATTTTGGGCACTGAGTAGTCGGGTAAAAACATAAAATATAAAATACATTCGGGAGGTGATTATTGACATTTCAGATTAAAACAATAAACAAACGCAAGGTTTTCGCAATAGTGTGGCATTCCTGATTCAACCATTAGGGTAAGGATGGCAATAATACATACAAATCTCCACTTTCCGAATTTGATAATTCATCTATTGATTCCGAATTAATAAAACCGGGCGCGTCAACTGCTAAGGTAAATAGTCCCGTAAGTGTGGAACATGTTTTTTACCGTGGGAGATAGCGGTGATCTTTCTCCCTGGATGGCGACATCCGGCGCCGACTTACTGGCACAAGATCTAAACTCCCGACATTTGTGTGTATGTGTGTGTGTGTGCGCGCGCAAGTAAGGGATCAGAATAGGACAAGGGAGAGGAAGGAAAGATCGCGCGCGGTTGGTTGATTGGTTGTTCGTGATTCCGAGCGCGTCAACAGCGTAGGTCATCAGTCCCGTAAATGCAGTGCATGTTTTTCTCTGGCGGAAGCGGTGACCTTCCGCCGCTGGATGGCGAGATCCGACGCCGATCTGCCGTCAATTAGCGACGTTTTCCCACCAAGCAGGACTCTCCCACCAGCGGGGCACCACCCCAACCGGGACAAGTTCTAAGCTCCCGACCGTTCTCCCGCAATACGTGGTAGCGTAAAGCATGTTAGTGTGTGTGTGTGTGTGTGTGTGTGTGTGTGTGTGTGTGTGTGTGTGTGTGTGTGTAAGGGAAGAGAATAGGACACGGAAGAGGAAGGAAATTTCGCGCGCGGTCCGTGGTCCGTTTGTTAGAGCACCGCACCGGCATTCGTCTGGTGTCGATCCAAGAAAGCCCGGAAAACTACCGCTGCTAGACTTCTCCTCCAGCCGGCGGGTGCATTGGCCCTCGTGCCACTTGCCTTGAAGAAGGCCTCGGCGCAGATGCGGTGTCGGAGCAGGAAGCACTGCAGGCGGCGCAGCGCGTCCAGCAGCTCGGCGGGGCGCGCGGGCGGGTGGGCGGGGCCCGGGCTGACGTTGGGCGCGGGGGCGAGCGTGCCCAGCTCGGGGCGCGGCAGCACGGGCAGCGGGGCGCACAGCGCGCGCCCGGGGAAGTGCGGCAGCAGGTCGCCGCCCACGTCCACCGCGCCCTGGTCGCGCAGCGCGCGGATGATGTCGTCCAGCGCGCCGATGAACGCCACGTAGTTGACGGTGTACGCGTCGCACGCGAACTTCTTCAGCAGCAGCCGGAACTCGTCCGCCGACACCTGCAACGGTGACGCGACACCAATAACCTAACATCCAATGGTTGATCGATTAGTGATTCCGGGCGCGTCAACAGCTGAGGTCATTAGTACCGAAAGTGTACTGCATGTAGTTTCCTCGAGAGGTGGCGGTGATCTCCCGCTCGATGGTGAGATTCACCGCTGGCCTAAACGGGTTTCCCTCAACCAGGTACCTCTCACCAGCGGGGCACCGCCTCATTCGGAATAAGCTCTAAGCTTCCGACTGGTCTCCCGAAAAGTGTAGTAGTGTTGTGCATGCGAGTGTGTGTGGAAGTAAGCGGTGAGGATAGGATAAGGAAGAGGAAGGAAAGATCGTGCGTGGTGCATGGGCCGTTTGTTACGGTACAGCTCCGTCATTGGCCTGGTGTTAATATCTGGTGTTAATATCTTCTGATTGGTCGAAAGATGATTTTATAAAAATATATGTAATAAGTTGATTGAATAGCCTCATACGCTTGAGTTATTATTGAAATACCAAGGGGGGCGGGCTAAATATAAATAAAATTATGTGTACCTATTTGTTTTTATCTTATTTAGTAAATAAATCTATTTTATGTATATTGGTCTGTGTTTCCATAAGCGTATAACATAGATGTTTTGTACCGGCAAAGGTGGCTCAGGGTATCGAGTGATGTCACTGCAGTGCCACTGAGCAGGGGGTCGTAGTCCCTGACGATTGCAGGATTTTCGACTAGGTCGAAATCAGCCACTCTATGGAGGAGAATTCTAGCGGTCGGCTGCTCCGATCAGTAGATTTACGTGGTTTCTCCGATCAACACCAGGCCAATGACGGAGCTGTACCGTAACAAACGGCCCATGGACCACGCACGATCCTTATTCACATTACAACTCACAACGGTGCACTAAATATCGATATTCAAAATTAAACCACGGATAGTTTTCATGGATGGATGGATGGATCCATACATCGACCATCAACCATCTAATCTTTTAATCATCGATGTTTTAAAGGTGGTTTAGTAGCATATTTTTCCGACGGAACAAAATTTAATTTAAGAGCGGCCGTGTGTATTTCTTATTGAAGATTTAACAGAAAACGAAATTTAAAAACAAAAATAATAATGGACGCTCGATGAACATAGTAATTACGAAACAAACAGCGTCAGTTTGGTCGTACACGTGTGACAATGATATCATTAGTCACATTTTAATTTTGCACAATTGTGATTACGGATTTTTTAAATTCACAATCGCAAAAGTAAATCATCGAGCACAAAACATTAATGTTGAAAAAACACCGGCTTTAATATATCGTATTTAAGGAATATATTAATCTGTTCTCTTGTTAATTATAATAGTTTTCTGGCCTGATTAAAACAGGCCCTACAACATTTTTTAATAATTTATATGGTAAATCCCGAGTTTAGTGTGGCACGGTTTCTTTGATTCACTGATTCGGTTCATTAGAAGAGAATCGACTCCGTGAACTGAATCCTTGTTTATACGTAGTAATCGCGTGTAGTAAACTCCATGATGTTACCGCAATAAATATAATTATTTAAAAAAAATCTATTTCACGAAGTTATGCTACTTAAAGTTTTATTATTGGGGGGTTATCGTCCCCCTAACCCCCATTTTAAGACTAAAAAACAACTCTTCATAAAATAATATCATAAAAAGTCAAAAAATAAAACATCAACTCACGTTTCTTCTTGACAGTTCTTTCATAAATTTGTGAAACACTCTTGAAAATAAACACAATTAATTTAGATTATTTTTATTTCTGAAAAAATAATAGTTTTTACGATATGAAGCTTAAAAATGTTTAATAAAAATAAACAAATCTCACCTCTGAATTTATATTACAATTTTTTTATGTTTTCGCAAAACTTTTGGAATTTATTACTTTTAGAATTTCGTCTCCAAATATATTCAGCTAAATAGTAAGTAAAATTATTTTCCACTTTGTGGTGTGGAATTGCGCGCTTAATCGCACTCAAAGTCCCCTCAATAGCATTTGTATGTGCTCCAGTTTCAGGATCTTTGAATGTAATAGAGTGATTAACTCTTAGATGGGCAAAACCTTCATCTTTAAGACAATCATAAGCTTCCAGCAATCCGAGATCACAATAGATTTCGGCTTGATGTAATTTTTGATGATGTCCAAGAGTACATCCTTGCTACGACATTCAACGACCTTGAAAAAGAACCGAGAGGAACCCCTTTCAATACCACCAAACACCCAGTTCCCTTTCACTCTTTTGTCCCTACTATACTTCCTTTTACCAAACTTACTCTCATCGATTTCAACCTTAACACCCTCTCCACCAACTGGTTGACTTTCATCTTCAATCACTTCAAAACATAACTCTCGACAAAAACTCATCCAATCAGTAACATCCAATCATAAAATCACATACACCAGCATCCAAACATATGTGTTCAACCTTTGATATAATAATAATACATAGTAAAATAATGAAAAATATTTTTAAAAAAATAGGTTGATCCCGGGTTTAGGGTGCCACGGTTCCTTTGGTTCCTTTTATGATTCATTATTTCTCGCGATTCCTATGTTTATAGTTGCGCGGTTCACTATAACAACTGAATTATTTATGTTCAATGTTAAATGAGAAGAAGTCACATGATAATTTGTTGGCGTGGAATTGTGTGTATTTTCGCATTTCAAGTCTTCAAATAGGTTTGAGTCTACCGAGATGAAAGGTATGAATTTTCTTAAAAGTGAGTGTTCCCTTTAAAATAAATTCTCTTAAAAGTGAGGGAGGTATATAATACAGCGTGAGCGCTGCTACGGAGAGAGTTTGAATCAGTGAACCAAAGGAACCGTGCCACCCTAAACTCGGGATTTACCAAAAAATTGTAATATTTCATTGTCTCTTTTGATAAGGTCGATGTCAAAAGCATTGGCGCGGATGTGGCGTAGTCTCACCTTGATGTGCAGGTAGGAGAGCACGCGCGCGAAGTGGTTCTTGGTGACGGCGCCGGCGCTCTTAGAGATGAGCTCGTAGTCCTGGAAGTAGGGCTGCAGGATGAGGTGGCGGCGGTTCACCAGGGTGGCCATCTTGGTGAGCAGCATGCTCACGCGGATCTCCTCGAGCTCGCTCAGCCGGCACACCTTGTACGGCTCCTTCCACTCCAGCCCCGTCACCAGCTTGGGGTTCTGGCAGATGTTGGGCACGTTGCTGTGGATGATCTCGCAGAACTGGCTGTAGTAGATGCGGCCGTCGTACACGCGGAAGTAGTCGGCCAGCTGAGAGATCTCGTTGGCGGTCAGCCCCAGCGACTCCTTCAACGGGCCCGCCAGGATCGACACGAACTGGGCTTCCGAGATGAGGCAGTTGTTGTTGGGGTCCAGGTGGCGGTAGTACGACCAGAGGTCCAGCCCGGCCCGGTAGACGGCCGCGCGGATCTTCTCGCATGTCTGCCACACGTCCGTCACGATCAGCCGCGGCCGGCTGCAGTACAGCTCGCATTTCTTCCGGTCCGGCATTTTGTCGAATTTCTCCAAAAGAGTTGGATTCTGGTGTTGGTAAAGTACACGTTTTTTCTGTTTATTTTCTTATCGGTTTCAACTGTACGTTGCTTAGTAACACAGCTATTTTATTGTACGTAACATTCACATTGGATGCAAACGTAGTTTACAAAGTTCAGTTCGTTATTCAGTTCAACGGTACATCACTTACACCTATTACAGGAAATTTTGCTCAAAAGTTTATATTCAGATAATTTATACAACTTACATGATTTTCATAAAATTGAGATTTGAAACATTTTTCTTTGAAACGTTGTGAAAATAAATAAAAGCATAAGCTATTAAAATTATTATTTATTTTTTTCTATCTATATTTCTTCAATATACTAGAATATTTTTGGTCTTTGATTTTAAAGACAGAACATCTTCAAAAATGATCTGTCTTTAAAATCAAAGACCAAAAAAATTCTAGCATAAGCTATTAAAAATGCGAACAGAAAAATGTACTGATATTAATAAAGCTTATGCAAGAAAATCAGTGAGCAGTGAAGACTAAATATATTGAATTTCACAGACTGTAGCGTCTAATTCTCGCAATTCAGTCGTAAATGTGCTTTCAAATCAATTTCGGTGTTTTGAATTCATATTTATTTAATGTATTTATATCTAACAGAGAACTACAAACACACCATTCGCGTTCATTCACGTTCATTCAAACACACCATTCGCGTTGGACGTGTACATAACGGTTCTCATATTATTTTTTATGTTGACTTTTTAGGATATTTAATCACTTTCTGAAATATCATTGCTATTTTTTACTTATTTTTACAGAAATTTCTCGATAATGTGGCCCTATTCTAAAATCTATTTTCATTGCGGCCTATTCAGTAAAATCACACTCTTCAGAGCCCGATCTTACAAATTTTATTTATTCGAAAGCAATATGTAATGTATTCCTGTACGACGGCCGTGCATCAATTCAGATGAAATCACACTTACTTTTCAGGTATAAATATAGATGATGCATGTAATATAGTGAGCAATGAAGACTAAATACAGTGAATTCCACAGAATGAAGCGAAAAATTCTCGCAAATCAGTCGTAAATATGCGTACAAAATAACTTCGGAGTTCTGATTTCTTATTCTATAAATTTGGCCATTTCGGTCGATTGACCGACATTGCCGGCTGGCTAAAGGTGCCCCCCCCCATGCGTAAGCGTATTTAATTCCCACGCTTGTGTGGGGGTGGGGATAAGAGAGACAAGTGGCGAACATGACGCATTCCCTTCAAATAACTAGCAGGAACTTCGATTGCCTGAACTTTACTACAGCACACACTTACTGAAACTCAGACGATTTTAACGTAAAGCGACAATTCTATTTTTGTCCCGACCGAGAATCGAATCCGGGATCACACTACGGACATGGTGTCTTATTTATTTCGTTTATTTATGTCTTTACAGCGAACTGACAGCAACAAACATATTATTCGCTTTCGACGTGTACATTGCATTTCTGTAGATATTCTTTTTTATATTGAATTTTTCGGGTATTAAATCATTTTCTGAAATATCAATTCTAGTTTTTACTTCTTTTTACAATAATTTCTCGATAATGTTTTTCTATTCTAAAATCATTATTCTTTATAGCCTAGCCAATAAAACTACACATCTTCAGAGACCTATGTCATAATCTTCGAATGGGCCCAATGTTATGTATTTCTAAAACTCAGATTGTTGTATCGCAATCCAGATGAAAGACCGATTCCATGCTCATCATAGCTTACTTTTAAGACCGGTCGGTTCGCCCAATGCCAGACATGAGGAAAAATGCAACCCTTGCCCCTATCTCTGAAAACTTGGATTTTAAAACTTTCTTCTAATTTCTACTCTTCTCTTTCATCTTGCCCAGCAACTTCTTTGTACTCTCTAGGTAAATCAGCCAATCTTTTTCCACGAATAAAATCAAGATATTCTAAAGATCTACTAGATCCTCCTTAATTAGCTGTAAAGCAGGTTCCAACATTTCTAAATTAAATATTTATGTTTTAATCCAAATATTGTATGCATTTTTCTGAAAGACCTTTCCTGGGTATCCTTAGTTGTTATTGTTTATATTGTGAATATTACTGTCTTCTACCATTGTTCATGCATGATGAAATGTATTTACAACAAAATTGTATACTATGTATCATCAAACCCTTGAAAGACATAATAATGTCGAACAAAGAAATAAAAATATTTTTTAAAAAAACCTTGCCCCCTTCTACATCTACACATGGGCTGCCTACTAGCACATTCCTCACACTCATCTATCTCCTGCCCAAGCGTGGATATCTGATAGAAGACTTAACACGTCGCTTTGTCTTGTGTCACGAGCCGCCCGCCTTCGCAAACCCTGTTGCTAGGGTTACGAGTTTCCGATAAGATTCCTGTGAGCACATTGCATTCGCGTGGTACCTACAATAAATGTCCTTGTAACAAGTCTATTGAGCCTTCATCTCTATCGTTCAGATAATAATCATACAGCTCGACAGCTTCCGAACCTTACGACGCATCTGCCAAATGTGACGCATTTTTTGCCATCGTGGAATAGGAATAAGCACTTGGGAGATAAAGTGTGGAATTGACGCATTTAATAGAGTTTTCCGTAAATGGCTTAGAAACAAACTGAAATTTCCCTTGCCTCATGTATTCATCTTACAAGAAACGTTCCTAATTTTTCCACAACATTAGACTTGCTTTGGAGAAGATGCGTCGTAGATACAGCATAACGTATAAATATTGGTATTTAAGATACAATAAATGTATTATTAAATTTAATATGTAGTTAGTAACCATACACACTATAACTGTAATGATCAATCCACTAATTAACGAGTAGTGGAATGAACATCTACATTCTGAGATGTAGATGTTACACTAAAAACAGGAGTCTTACACGTATTTCCGTCGAAATATTTTTTTATTCGCAAAAAAGTACAGAAATAAATAGTTTTTTAAATAGAATTCTTAAACATCATGAGAGCGATCCTTTGTGAGAGGTACAGTTCATCGATTCTTTTATTATTGTCGACTTGACAAATCACTACAGCAATGAATCTTAGTATAGAGAAAATAAAGAAAACAAGGATCTTTTGCTCCTCAAGGGACGGAAAAGTGCCTTTTCGGATTGCCAACATGAACACAAACTTTTTTTTTTGAAAAAAAATCGCTCGCCGCGCTGCAAGAGCGGGTGAGGGGCAGCTACCGTGCGGCCCCTGACCCACGAAGCCACGGGGAGCGCGTGGTTTCATTTCATTTATATCTAACAGTTACAGCTAACGGTTCTTCCAGAGAAAATTGGGAAAGGATGTCGACTTCCGTCGCGTGGTGGCGATAGTGTGTCCACCTATACCACAGTATTTAAAACTCTTATAACGTGTCTCGCACTAGAGCAGTCGTTTGAGGCTGGCATAGTAGTTACGATAGTATTTTTTTAAATTTTATTTATTTAGTCAAAAACAGTCAAAAACTATGTGACGTATGGTGGAGAAAATCATCTGCGCACGCTTTCTTCAGTTTCAGAATCCCTTCCCAACAATTTAACTATTAATAGTTGAAAGATGAAAAATAGTAATAATAATAATAATAATAATAATAATAATAATAATAATAACAAATTTAAAAAAGCGAGAGATTAACATTTCAAAAACTAGATATTTTCGTTGCCAAATTATGGAAAACTTATTTTTAACAGTAAAGGAACGAACAGATTTGATTGTTCTGTATTGTTAACAAAATAGAAACTCACCCTAAGCTCTACTACCACTACAAGCAAAAAGAAAGTTCAACAAAACGTGCGCATAGTGAAGCTACATTTACGTCCAGAAGCAAATCAAGGAGCCATCTCAGCATTTGCTCAATGGATCAGGGAAACTGGACAAAAACCCGATCGAGATGGGGGTGATTGACCTGGAAGTACATTATTTGTTACAGGCATATTGAGTCTTTTTTAAATGATACAATGCAAATTTAAACTAATTCATTATACTATATCTTGGTTTTGTTAAAGTAAACAATATTTTTCTTTTTGACGGTCTGTATAGTCTCTAACTGTATAGAAACAGTTTTGCAGCAGAAAAGATTTTACTTTTAACTTAAATTTGTGTACCAATTTGAATTGTTTAATTTCATCTGGCAATGCGTTCTAAAGTAACGTACATGTATTGAATGTGGATTTCTTGTAGTGAGCTGTTGATACTGACACCTGATGAACATGATTTCTACGTCGAGTGTTGTAACTATAAATATCAGTATTACATGAAAATAAGTTCCCACCGTTAAGTAAGTCAGTTTTCACAAATACTACAGACTCATAAATAAATAGGCAAGGCAATGGTAAGATTCCAAGCTCAATGAAAAGAGGCTTGCACGGATCACGTGGATGAGATTTTTTCATTATTCGGATAATTTTCTTTTGCAATCTAAATGTCTGGACACTAAAGGATGAGCTTCCCCAGAATATCATGCCATATCTCAGTCGGGAATGTACATTTGCAAAATACACGCAACGAGCTGCATGAAGGCTGACATAATTAGAAAGAATTCTGAATGCATAACATAATGAGCTTAATTTAATGAGTTTTCCGTAGTACTGCAGTGCAGTGAGATGAAAGTGCACAACGCAAAGGTGAGATAATGAGAAACGATCATTGCTGCATTCTAGTCTATATTCAAAGACGAAAAGCGCTATCGCTTAGTCACAACAAACTGTCAGGAGTCAAATGAACCAAAATGTCCGAGTTGAGGAGTGACTCGGTCGGGACTCGAAGGCGACGCCTCTGGAATATCAGACAGCGAACAAAATTCGTTATTGCCAGAACCCGTAAAAGCAAGTTCTCTCATAGTCATCTTAGCTGGAGGACAAGGAATAATACTTGCTCCCTTTTCCCATACAAGGTCTCTACGAACATGTAAGCGTCACATTTTCCAAACTCCAAAAGATAATGTCGCTACCACCAATCAGTATTTTAAGCAGAAATTTTCAACTCGGGAGTGGTCAGAAAATTTATTGTGTGGGAAATGTTTAGGGCTTGATCTACTTCCGCAAGAATAAATCAAATACGGTGGACTATATTTGTATAAATGTTTATTACTTTAATGGAATAAAGATTTATACAAATAAGACAACATAAAGTAAGACACACATCATACCAGTAAGACATACTTGAATTAATGGCATACGTAGATAAATTGGAGTTGTATTTACGATATAGATTTAACAATCATACAGAAATCTCGTATTTGCCAATTTGTATTGTATAAATGGTTTTATGCGTGTCATATCACATGACTTGATATCTGAACGCTTCATTTTTTCGATTAGTACATATCACAGCAGCGCCTCTGACCGGGAGGTCCTAGGTTCGAGTCCTGACGGCGGCAGGATTTTCGACACTAGCTTTTCAGCTAGGTCGAATTCAGACGCTGTCTGGAGGAGAATTGTATCGGCCGGCTGCTATAATGGGTAGTTTTCCGTGGTTTCTCCGATCAACACCAGGTGAATTCCGGAGCAGTACCCTACCAAACGGGCCACGGACCGCGCGCGATCTTTCCTTCCTCTTCCTTGTCCTATCCTCTCCCCTTACACACACACACACACACTAACATGCACCACACTACCACATATTCCGGGAGACCGGTCGAGAGCTTAGAGCTTGTCCCGGCTGGGGCGGTGCCCCGCAGGTGGGAGAGTCCTGGTTAGGGGGAAACCCCACTAGCCGACGGTAGGTCGGCGCTGGATCTCGCCATCCAGCGGGGGAAGATCACTGCCATCTCCGGAGAAAGAACATGCATTACACTAACGGGACTAATGATCAAAGCAGTTGACGCGCCCGGAAACACGAAAAAATCAATCAATCGATTAGTACTTTTTTTTGGTTTCAGAGTTGAAGACAACTATCGTATATTATTACGCCCACATAAAGTACTGAAATAACTACTGAATATAGTACAAATAACTATTACATATGGTTTTAACACTTCTTTGAATTAACATTTCTAAATCTTTCGTATTTTTTATCGTAAGATGGGGTAAAGTGTACTAAATTCCTTTGAAGTAGTTAAAAAATTGGAATGAGATACCACATCCCACGACAATGACTTGATTAAACACTGCCGTCAATAAATGCTTGATTTACGCTTGTTAACCTCACAAGTCCCGCACAACGACGGACGCAGTCATCAAGGAGGAGTTTTCCGCTCTGGTTGTTCATTGGTCGAAACTATGTGACATTTGTGAAAAAAAAATCAATAAAAAAGAAATAAATGAAGAGAAAAGTTAAGACCAAAACGTAGAAGACGGTACATTGTACTTCTTAATTTTGGGAAACGATAGTAACACGAAACAGCGAAGTTATGATTAAACGTTCACACATGCAAAATGTGAAAACAAGCTTAGATAAAAATGAAGACAATGAAGAAGAAGAAAATTAAGTCTATGAAACAGCTTAAGACGCATAATAGAATAAGTGGCGCTACCACAGCACATACTTTCTCGCATTATTTCTAAATTTTGTAAATTTAGAAAATTCAGAGAATTCAACGAAAATGCGACCTGCGCCATTTTGAGTGACTTTTGCTGAAACTGAGGGGGAAAAAATTAAAAAAATTGTAACCGTTTTAAAGAAAATAACTAGTACAACAGCACACACTTTCGCATTACTATCGGTTACGTAAAATTATAATACTGCAATTTCTGACTGTTACGAAATGAAAACAAATTTGTTTTATAAACTCAAGGAAGAGAGACCATTGAGCGGAGTCGATTACCATAGACGCGAGTTTGTTAGAGGGAGACTGGATTGAGTTCGCTAGAGAAGGGACGCCTGAATGTACGCCGGAAATATTAACGTGACATTCTGGTTTTAAAACCCAATTAGTAGCGACTTCAGGATTTTGGAAGTTTGGCAAAACTTTGGGGAAGGTACTTCAGCAAATTAATCGGTGGTTCTGTAGGAAGGAACAAGATAGCCGCGGAAGCGGAGAAGGTAGCATTCTGGTTACAATAATTCACGAATAATATATTTGCTTGTTTTTGAACTTTAAGTGTTTTTGGGCTTAAAGTGTTCGTATTTAAATTACCTCAAAAGAGAGGCCAACAGCCAGCGACGTTTGATGAGTGACAATACAGCTGCAGCTGAATTTATTGGCGTTTAAATGATTGCGGTATTCACGTGAGCAAACACTCTTGCGGCAGCTATGAATTCAGTAGATTTGTAATACTGTCCTTATTAACACATTTTTGCTATCACTTGTAAAACTCATTACCAATACTAGCGCATTAGACGCGAAAACGTAAGCTAATTGTAACATCACTAACATCAACACAAATTCAACAATCCAAAACACCGTTTCATTCACCCAGAAAACCCGCCCAACAATGGGAAATTATCCTGAGAATTTCAAACAGCCGTGTCACTGCGTTCCCATTGCAACGCACGCTGCTAACTCCTGAAAAATTCTAGCAAAAGGCGTAAGAGAAATTTGAATCTGCAATTTCGAAAGTTTGAAAATTTTCGTTAATATTTACAAACTTTTCACAAAAAATAAGATAAAATATTTAGAGAACATTTCATTTAACTCTATGGTTTACTTTTCGTTACTGTACAACAGATATTTCTTATACTACACTTGAATAAAAAACCTACATTTTCCTTTAAGATGTGGAGGTTATCACGTTAGAGGACGTAATTTACTACTTACAGAAACAAGATATATCCACTTTTTCGGTGTAGACGGTAGCCAATGCGAATTTTTCTACCGGAAAGTATTTTTACGCTGCAGCTTTACATAACTTTCTCCATAACTATCTCTTTCTCTATGTAGTATGCGAGAAAATAAAAACTTCATTTGATGGGATGTTAAGTCATTGGTAGACATCGAGAACAATACCTCTTTAAGAATGAAAAGAAATGATTTCAAATAATAGAAGGCAGAAAAGAAAGTACGTAAAAGAATAAAACATCAATTGCAATTGAAAACAAAATGTTTAAGAAGACGTCATGTAAAGATTTATAATGATTACTATGTCGCTCATAAAATGTTTACAAAGGAGCAATGTTAACAATGTGTTAACATAAGTTAATTAAGCATTGTGTTTGTCACGAAATGAACTAATAAATTCAGAATACATTAAAATTGTAATGAAATGTAAACTATTAATTCATTAGTGTAAAGCGGACTGTTATGCAATCACAATGGAATTATTAAACGAACTTAAATACTCACTTACTATACAAATATATTTTTAGATTTGGTCTCACACTTGGGTGGACGAATATAATTCAAAATAAGGAAGTGGGTGAGGAAGATGTATTTCGAAGATTGAAAACGACGTCGCCAATTCTGAGTTTTCACCTTGGACCGCTGGGAGGGTGGCCTCAATGAACACGCATACGTGCATGCCGTAGGTACAACTGCGACTGCAACGGCGCAACCCAATTTCCAATTCGAAATAGCTTCATGTGGGTGCAGAAATAGATAACAAAGAATCTCTGGCACACGTAGGCTACTGTTTACTTCGCCTTAATGTATCCTGCGCCAAGGCTATTGAGAAGACTTCCACAAAAATCAGTGGGCCCTTACATAAAAAATGGAAGAGAAACTCGGAATGAGAAAAGAAATGTTTTAAATATATGAAGTGGGAAGGTCAAATAGTTGAGCACTGGCCAAACTGCCAATATTTGCTCACTAAGAAACTATCAGATGAATGTTCAAGACCTTCAAACTTTGTGTTACGCACTTACGGTTTCGGATCTCTCTTGCTAGATTCTATCACAACGTTTTGTTGTATGTATGATATACGAATCAAGTACTCGTAAGTACGTAATTACATGAATTTCCAATAACTTAGAGACTTAATTCTGAAAGACGTGAAACAATTTATTGGCGAATTTTCTATTTTCCTAAACTTATAGTGAAAATATAGTGCACATATAGTGAATATGAATAAGGGTATAATTCCTAACTTTTCAACAGCTATCATTCGCACGTCTAATTTTCGGCGTTCATCCTCTCTGCTCGGAATTTAAAGATTTGTCCCAACTATCAAAGCCATTTTCAACCATATTGGTTGTTGCAGCTCAGATGAGTTTCCGGCCTACATCGTAGCCGTACGGGAAGTGTTAATGTTTGCACAGAGAAGAAAGTTGATCATTTCATTAATGAGCTCATCAGAATTTGCAAAATTGTCAGAATAAATGTTAAATTTTATTTTATTCACTTTTTTGAGAAAAGAGATGGCTGATAATTTGTAGTTGCCATCAACTCAATAATTGGTTTTAATCAATAAAACTTCCAGGAATCGTAAATCAGTATAGAATTACACGTCCACATGCAATAGGTAAGGAGAAAAAAAATTGACAGTGAAATTAATAAAATAGTATTTAACATTGAGAGAATTTACGAGCATAGCAGGGCAACGGAAGAAATAATAATATTGATAATAGCAGAGGAAGTAATATTTGTATAATTGCTTATAAATTGTATCGATATTTAGTAATATAAAATATCAGTAACGGAAGGGTATTTCTCAAAAAGCGTTTGCCCAACGCGAGGTAGTTCTCAATACTCGCCACTCACGGAGGCAGGCTACACAGCCTGCATCCGAGCCGAGCGTCGCGTCGGCAATATCGACGTGTTTAAAACATCGATATTGTCAAAATCTATTTATTGGAGCCGACTCTTTTTAAACATCGATGAGCTTTATACCCCCCCCCGTGTGGAAGATGGAAACAAGTGCAATAAGTGTGAAAGGAATGAGAGGCGTTTTGAGAAGTTGGATGCAGAACTAGCACAGAAGAAAACATGCAAGTTGACGCTTAGAAACAAGGAGCTGGAAGTTAATAGCGTTTGTGAACAGTTTTTAGATAAAGAGGTGGAATGAAGTGACTCGAGTAGTATAGGTGAGGAGAAAAATGCAGGAACAATTGGGGAGAACATAGTTGCGGGGAAATTGCAGAAGATCTGAAAAGTGAGTGTGAAGTACTTGCTGTAGGCAACTCAATCGTGCGACATGCAAGTAATTAGGAAAATGTACAAGTAGAATGTTTGCAAGGGATAAGGACAGAACAAATGAAAAGGTATGTAAAGATAAGGAGTTTTAGGGTAGCGGGATCAGTGATTCTGCATGTCGGTACAAACGATATGAAGAGCAGAGATGTCGACGTATTAACCAGAGGAATATACGAATTGGTCACGACAACTCACAAGAAATTCCCAGATGCTAAGATCGTCATAAGTGGTGTGCTACAGAGGAGGAATATTTGCGAGAAGATACATTAGCAAGGTAAATGTGGCCTAATGGCAGAGTGGGTGGCAGAACAAAAAATGTAATGTTTGTGAACGCGAACTCTTGGTTTCGAGATGGCACGAGGGATGATTTTGGACCCAGAAGTGGCCTTGGACGAGACGGACTGCATTTAAATCGGAGAGGAGCTGCTTCCCTTCGGCGGCTGTTCGGTGAGAAAGATGGCCGGGGAACATCCCCAGACAGCGGCCTGACAATGCATGTCGGTGGTTGAGAAGAATAAGTCTCTATTAGTGTTGCGGGTAAATTGTAGAAACTTAGTAAACAAATATGAACAATTTTAGAATTTGATAGATCAGTATTGCCATGATGTGGTAACAAGTACGGAATCATAGCTGAAACCTGAAATTTCTAATACAGAAATATTTCGCGATGATTATGCCGTTTTTAGGAGAGACAGAGATGTACGCGGGTGTGGGGCGTTTATTTGTGTAAATCTAGTTTGAATGCAAAAGAGGTCTGGAAAGAGGTGTGATTCGAGATGTTAAGCGTCGAAATCAAATGCAAACTCTCTAACAGAACATTAGAAATAATAGGTGCATACAGGTCTCCAAATGAAAATTTAGAAATGTTTAATAAACCGAGTGAGCTAACGTGTATAGAGAATGATAAGAATAAACATTGCATAAGCGAAGGAGACTTAAATATTCAAGTAAACTGGACGGGCGAGGTGACTCACAGGGAAGGGGTGCAATCCAGTGTAAATGAAATTTGTTTTGCAAAATAGTTTTACGCGCAGTAGAAATAAAGGGGAAGCTAAGTATTTTCTTGCGGCCAAGATAATTCCACAGGTAATTAGTTGTAAATATCTGGGGGCGATAATTAATGAACAACTTGGACGGGGGGAGCACGTCAACTTTACTGTTGAGAAGGCGTGGAAATCTTTTCACTTTGTAATGCGAGTGTTAAGGGAAGTAATAAATCAAGAGAACTAGCATATACAACCATTGTGTGTCCGGTATTAGAATACGGAGCAGCGTGTTGGGATCCGTACAGAAAGGGCCAAATAAACACTCTCGAAAGAGTTCAGAAAGCAGCAGCAAAATTTGTTAAAAGAGAAAATTCTTAAGGAAATATTTCCATCAAAGTGTCGTCTTGGGAATCATTGGCGGCAAGGTTGTGTATATTTTACAAAGCGTTGAGAAAAATCCGGCATGGAGGGAAATTCAGGAAAGAATGCATGAACCCGTCTACTTAGCAAGTCACGACCACATTAGAAAAATACGTCCAAGGAAACAGAGACCTGATGTTGGAAAATACTCTTTTGTAAATAGGACTTTCGAGTCATGGAATAGCTTGCCTGCAGCACTAACGGAGACTTTTCCCACAAACATCCAGACTTTCAGGTTAAGATTAAATTCTAGTAATAGTGTTGAAAACGATAAGATCAGTAGTCTGTGAAGGGCCTCTGCATTTAGTAGGCATGCCTTAAATGGAATAACTTTGTACTATGTATTGTATTGTATGTATTTCAATGTTCATTATGGTATTAGATGTATAATAAGTGTGAAGAATTTGCCACCGGGCTTAGCGCCCAAAACATATTAACTAAATTATCTATCTTTCCTCTCGTGGACTTCGAAAGCGACGCGCTGCGGCGATAAGCCTCAACCTGTTAACAGCGCAGCTACACCAGGAATGGGAGCAATTGACTAAAAAGTGCGGACTGTTCGGATACGAGCGTGAAACATCCTTATGAAGTTGACTTGCAGGGCTCTTTGTATTCGGTGTTTTGGGTGAGAGATTTCGGTGCGTTGTCGATTGTGTATTAGATCGTATAACATTTGCATTTCGGGAAATTCGAGAAAGTATGTGCGTTCTCGTAAACCGAATTTCAAAAGTTAGTATCTAAAATAGGATCGTTCTCGAAAATTACTTGTTTTCTGCAGTTTTAGGCACAAACATATTAAAATAGATATCAACCGCCGTTTTAGGACATTTTAGGCACTATTAGACGCTTTCAGTATTTTCTCATGATTCGTAAACACCTGCAACTATTTTCCACAACATCCTAAAGAAGCTAAAGAGGCGTTTGTCCTCAAATCCGACGTCTAATGATGTGGTATCGCCAGTCGCATTTACAGTCTCCAGTTACAGTCAATTTATTATTATTACTATTATTATTATTATTATTATTATTATTATTTTCTCATTTTATTGGTACATTTGAACGAATTATTGTACAGATATATAAAATCAAAGAACAATACATCTATTTTTTAAAAAGAATTTATAATACATTATTTCCCATGAATTTCCGCACTATCCTTGTTGTTGAAATAACAACTGCCTTCTGCATGAGTTTGTACAGGTCTTCATTCAAACCCAGTTTCTTAAGGACCCACATCAAACCCCTAGGGATGACTCCGGTGCTTGATACAATTATCGGTGTAATGTTGACTCTTTATTATTATTATTATTATTATTATTATTATTATTATTATTATTATGTTATTACGATTAATGTTATCATTATTATGATCGGTTCTAAGGAGGTGGAGATGTTCCAATAACAGATGAGAAGCGAGATGTATCTCATTTTTCGATCCCGCAGGAGCAGGAGCCGCGCCGCGCCGCGCCGCTTGGCGCTCCCCGAGCTGCGTCGTGACGACGACGCCGCCGCCGCCGCCGCCGCCGCCGCCGCCGCGCAAGGCCGCAGCCCGAGTCAACACACGCGGCGGCGGCGGCCGCCAGTGTTTGCTGACAGCGATACGTGGGCGCCGCCCAGAGGCGAGCAGCTACTACGCAATTGCGGCGCTCGTCCGGCCTTCGCGGCGGCTCAACCCCCCTTCCCCCCGTCCCCCCCCCTGCCCGCGAGGGCGACCGCGCGTCTGCGGCCCCACGGCGAGCGCATTGGCGACGCGGCCCCCTCACACACACACACGCGCGCGTGTAGGAAGAGACAAAGACACAAATGAGGTTGGCAGCGATATTAGCGCACTACCGGGATCAGTCTCAACGGCGCCAGCTTACCTGCTTCACGTGGCCTCCCACGTGGGCTCTCCGCAAAGGAAGAGCGAAAGAAGGAAAAAAGAGCGAAAGAAAGAAGAGCGAAAGAAAGAAGGAAGAGCAAAAGAAAGAAGGATGAGCGAAAGAAGGAAAGAAAGAAGGAAGAGCGAAAGAAGGAAAGAAAGAAGGAAGAGCGAAAGAAGGCAAAATGAGCGAAAGAAGGAAAAATGAGCGAAAGAAAGAAGAGCGAAAGAAAGAAGGAAGAATGAAGAGCGAAAGAAGGAAAAAAGAGCGAAAGAAAGAAGGAAGAATGAAGAGCGAAAGAAGGAAAAAAGAGCGAAAGAAGGAAGGAAGTTGGTAGCCCGCGCGAACTCCCGGGATCGAGTCTCTTCGGCGGCAGCTTTCCTAGTTCGCGTGGGCCGCCGCGCAAAGGCAGAGAAAAGAAAGAAGGAAGTTGGCAGCTCGCTCGTACTCCCGCTGTAGAATCTCAACGGCGGCAGCTTTTCTGGTCCATGTGGGCTACTGCGCACAGGAAGAGAAAGAAGGTTGGCAGCGATATTAGCGTGCTCCCGGGATCGAGTCTCACCGGCGGCGGCAGCTTTCCTGGCCCACGTGGGCTCCCGGAGGTCCGACAACGACGCAGGCCCTTCCGGTATCGGAAGCGCGCGCATGCGCACTGCAAAGCATGAGGGATAAAGGTGACAATGTAATAGTCTCACGCGGTTGTGGTGGAAAGAAAAGTGTTTCCGACAAGGGTAGCAAAAGCACGCAATGGACATTCTTCGACTTACTATAGTCTCGCCAAGATACTACGTCTTAATTTCTTGGAGCAAAAATTTCGCGTAGTTAGAAAGCGAAGATAATCGCCAAACGCTAACAATAATTCAACAGAAAACGGTTACACATATAAAGTTATTTCCCCAGCCCTCGTGGGCTTTCGTATTACCTTTGGATATTCCCAGTAAAGACGTGCACTTGGGGGGCGGGAGGGGAAGTACGGGAGCCAAGCCTCCACCTGAAAATTTTGAAAGGGGCCCCGCAGCCCCTCATATTGAAATATTTTATTTCCGTATACACGTCCAATCTCTTATTTCCTCCTTTTTTAACTGGACAATTCGGGGAAATGTTAAATGACATTTGGAAAAGAGGTTTTCCAACCCAGCTGGCAACTAGGTAAACTGTTCGGCACAAAATGAATCGCATTTATAATTTCTGTCATTAAAGTTATATATTCATTCCTTCTAATAACATGATTAAATAATAATATTACAAGTAAAATATGTCATATGTACATAAAGACTTTTATATGGCGGCCAGAAATGTGGTCCCCTTCCCCTCTTGTTTTTGGTTGTGATTCCAGAGTAACTTGTACGTCCGTACCTCCGTTAAACAACTTAATTATTCTCTTGGAACGTGAAATATAAAAATGTTATGCTTTTAATTTCAAATTAGGTTTCAATGTTCCAAGAAGTCCGAAGCTCTACCTCTTTAGTGATTTGGTTCTCTAATACTTTATAGCTACTCGAACATTTTTCTTTTGATGGTTTTGAACTTCAAGAAAATGTTCTTCTGCTTCTCAAATACACCCGAGGAAGGCAGATGTGACTTATCAATATGGAGTTTGTAGCATCACTTACCAGCAAGTCTCACGGTGGGACAGGAGATAACGGTAGAGCAGAAGAAACGGTTTTAGTTAATCCAATGGCATACATATCTAATACACACATACGAGCATATGCAAGTTGATATTCAGAACAGAGACCGCCCATAAATTGAGTAACGCAAATTTCAAGTATTTTGAACACCCCCTCAAATAATTACATAACGCTTGCCATACGTACACATTTACAATAAATAAAAATAAATTATATTACAGCAAAAATTGTATTAATTTTATTGGTGTTGTAGAATAAAATTTATAATCAGAATTAGTTGGCCATGCTGGCTGCACCTAACAATAAGAGTGGGGGCAATTTTTGAATGAAGGAAGGGCGCATGGACGAGAAAATTTCTGACGAGCGGACGTGGCTGACACATGGGCGAAAGGAAACTACGCCACCTTAATTGGATTCTAGAATATTCTATAGATCAGTTTTGAATATTTTCATCATAATCTAACAGATTCAATCAGAATACCATTGTTGAACAAATATTTACATTTACTGTAGCAAATTATACATCATAATTTCGTCATTTATTCGTATATTAATTTAATTTATATGTTAATATTTGAGTATAACACCGAATAAAAGGAATTATTTCAACAAATGTTGAAAAAAATAAAAAATAAATATCAGCTTTAATTAACACGAAACCAACACCCCCTACTCCTATGTAACGCAGCGAACGCTGCCTCAAACCCCCTCTTTGGCGTTACGTAATTTATGGATGATCCCATATCTAAATGAAATAAAAGCACAAATTGACGAATCTCGATTAGTAGTGAAGTAAATTGTGACATACAAAGTATCTCAGTTAACGAATGATTCATCGAAAATAAAATTTCAGCTCTGATAACCAAGAAATATGAAGAGTAAGCGGACTTCCCACTAAACTATAATTCCCAACCGACCTCCGACAGCGCGCGGTCAGCCTCACGTGCTGCGCGAGGCCGCTGGGAGAGATACATGAGTTGCAGAAGCGGCTTCCGAACAGTTGAACACACGTACGTGGCCCGCTTCTCGGACTCGTCGGACCGAGATTTACTTCGCCTGTCGCTTTGCGCAAACAAATATTTGCCGCTCTCCACAAATGTTGGACAAACGGGAGCTCTCTTATCGTTTCTTCCCAGACTTGGGAGGACCAATGTTTGAAAACAATCCCGTAGAGTAGTGCGCGGAGTCAATCGCGGGCCGGATCGCGTTTCAGCCCCTTCCCCTGCCTCTGGCGTGATGCGACGCTCCACTGGGGCTCTACTGGCGCGAGATACGCAACCCGCCTGGGAATTGTTATAAAGTACTGTGTTTGCGGTAATATCCTGCAGACAAAATAATTTGCGCGTTTTGGGTTTTGGGTGTATAATTGTCACATATTCACAATTACTCGTACAGAAGCACTAGAGCAAGGTCCCTAAATCCTAAAAAGAATCAAATATTCTCACATGACTATTTCTATGCAGTGATTTAATAAAAAAAATCGTAATTTTGTTTTGCAGTAATTTGGCTGCAGGTGTTTATTAATAAAAGCGAATTCGTAATTGTTCCCCTCAAGCAAATTAATGTATTTTCATTTCATACTGCCAATTCAAAAAATGTTCGCGAAGGTTGAAACAATCGATTTTGCTTTGGTACTGAAGAAGTAAAATGATAACAATTCATTTGTCAGTTTTCATTACTCCATAACAGTGAGCCGACAGTAAAGGGTAAATGCATTCCCCAGCACTAAATATTCGTTTGTTCCACAGGCAGGGAGTTCATTCACTTGTATCAATGAGACAAAATGCACGGAAAAGTCTTAATCAGCAGGTCCCCAGCACTCTTCGAAAATCGGACCAGACTTCTGTAATTTTCAGGTGTGTGGATTTTTGTAATTAAAATCATGTGTGTTCATTAAAGTTTTGAATATAATGAAAGAACATCTTTACAACCAATTAATTCAGCAATTACGAACATTTTTGTAAAGTGGGAAGGTTATTACTAGAAAATTGGCTTGATTGGTTGATTATTCATCACCTTTGGCCATTCCCGTAAGTTATAACGCTAGAGGTGCTGGTGTTTCTACCACGCTAGAGCGTGAGATCTGGCGCCGACTTACATGTCGACTCTAAAGAGGGGTTTCCCACCTCTAGGTATATCCGCTAGCGAGGCAGCGCCCCAGTCGGGACAAGCTCTAACTACGCCCCCGACAGTGCGATAGTAGTAGTGCATCAAAAGATTGTCTGAGGAAAAGAAACACAAATACATTAGATACTTGCAATAAATAGGGATAGTTGACAAACTTGCAAAGGAAGAACAATTACATCCACAGGGCGTGCGAGTTGAGTGCACGCAGCACAGCGAAAGCAATCAACATGCTGTACATGCAACCTCAGGAACACTCACAATTCCTTTGTAATACTAAAATGAATCGACACCGATTTGAAGAACCTAGACATAAAAACTAAGCAATAATTTGTAACGCAAGAGCGCACTGCCCTCAGGTCGAGAGCCCCGCGCAATCGAAAGCAATGACGTCTAATGGTGTGACCAGGCATCGGAAAAGGGCAACATCTCTTATTATACATCGAGTATATACAATTATATACACATTACTTCCTCCAAAACGCAAAACCCAGAGAGAGTGAGGGGGGGAGAGAGGAGGGAGAGAGAGAGAGAGAGGGAGGGAGGGAGGGAGGGAGAGAGGGAGGGAGAGAGAGGGAGAGCGAGAGGGAGAGCGACAGGAAGAGGGAGAGACGAAGAGAGAGAGATTAACTGCAATTACAAAAGCAGATCATAGTGCCACACCCCTTAAACTGTCCAACATAATGAGTGATTCTTCCTTGAAGATCTTCACAAATGAAGTACCGCTCTTTACACAGAGGAGTAAAGCCCTCCCCGGCCGTTATAGAAACACTAGAAAATAGTGAAATAGATCTGGAAGCTTCTTTGGCTTACCTGCAAACTGTTAACCTGTTTGCAGAAATAGAAAGCTTCATAATTAAGATTCAAGATCATGATCACAAGAAGATCCTGCAAGTACATTGTGCAAGAAATCTTATAAAACACCAATTGTAGAATGCATGGCCAAAAGGAGGGGATCGATCACAGTTTCTGGATGCACAGCTTTAGCACTAAAACAATAAATGGGCATATTTGTGTGGCCACAATAATTCACCAGCCTCTAAGGCAAAAATACTTTACTACTTTAGCAATGAGAAGCAGGCTCCACGTAATTCTTAGGATCCGGCGCCAATTAGAAAAGAAAATGACTGCAAATGTTACAGTACGGAAGTCGATCGAAAGTAACTGATAAAGCACCCCCAAACCACATTTCAAATATTTTACTTTTGAAAATTTATATCATCAATATAGCAAACCCCCTACCAGTCAAACTAGAGGGAAAAGGAAAAGAAAAAACACTCACGAGAAAATTTACAAATACTGGCACATGGTGGAAATAACATGGTGTTATTTCCACCATGTACTGGCAGATAAGATCAAATCTGAGTCGGGGTATGAAAAATGCCATAGTGGTACCAATTGTTATCGGTGCTACTGGAGAAATCCCCAATGCATTTAACAACCGAATGGACTCCTTAAATTTGAACTTTGATTTATATACTCGTGCAGAAGTATGTGATTCTGAGCCCATGCAGTATTGTCAGAGGAAAACAGAGGGAATAGGAGGTAGAGATGACACACTGAAGTCGTATGGTCGTCCTGGTGAGTAAGCCCAGAGAAACACGTTCATCTCCAACGGAGTGAATTAAAGAAATAGAAATATTAAATAAAACATTGTCATTTGTGGTGAAGCTCATGCTATTAGACCTGCTCTTTGGCCCAACCACACAGTTAGCAGTTTCCAAATGAGAAGCTGGCAAATCTATATTAGTTTGCAGAATTTGAAAGAAAACTTATGCTGCCTTTGGCTACGTGAGAGGTGTCTATGTTGTTTTTACTGAACTGTTGTGAGTTCTGTAACCGAGAACTGTTTTAAGAACTGTCCTGATTTAAACTATACTATGCCATTACAGTGTTCATGAAGACTGTTATTGATAAAATATTCAATTTATTGTAGTGTGATGTGAAATTATCTTTTTTGTTGTTTTTAAGTAGTATTGTTTGTAGGATTGTTTCATTAGCTTTTTTGCTCCTGCAGGCCATTTTTAACATTATTTTACAATACATGGATAAAAGGTCCTTTACAATATTGATCTTAAAAAAACTATTTTCGATATACATACATTTGAACAAAGAGGATGAAAAATAACACTATCCATAAAAATACCTGGTAATTATCAAGCTGTTTGTCACTGACAAATCATCAGAGTTGACTTTATTATGAAAACTTTTGAGTGTGGTAGATATGATGTAACCAATAATGTCTTTATTGATTATATTTATTGGACAATTAGAGCAACTAAGCTGGAAAAAAAATCATAAATAACATCATTTAAAATAGTAATTTAACAAAATTTTTTCACGGGAGTAACTTCAATTCAAACAATTCCTTTTTTAACAATACCACATAATTCACAAATCTAAAAAAAAACAACAACTTTTAATTAAACATAAAACATTATTCATTTTAAATTAATACAATAAATTTTACTATAATATAAAATCAAAGTATTTTGACAATGAAGCCAAGTATTTTAATACCTGAAACTACGCAACAAATTTTTCAAAAAATAATTTATTTATAATAAATTTATTACATACACATACTTGTAATAAACTAATTTATTTATAGTATTTAATTTAATACTTATACATTTAATGGCCTTAAAAACAAATGCTCAGTCACATTTTCCAAAATGAACAATTAATAAAATCAAAATGCTCTTATCAGTGATATATTTGTATTTTGTCAGTAGCCTTTGGATGATTAAGCACTCTGTTTCTTTGTCCTCTCTGGCATGCCATGACCTTCCTGCCCACAACTTCTGCCCTGCCAATTCGGCCCCTGCTTCTATGTTACTTCCACTTATCACGGTTGGCCTTCCCCTTCCTCTCTGCCCAATCTATCTTCTTCTGCTTCTTTCTCCCTTCTTGCTCTTTGTTCTCTTATCGCTCTGCCTCGGCTTCTGCCCCTCCTAGTACTGTCTGTTTCAGCAGGTCTCACTTGGCCCCACCCCATGTCACCAGGCAATAATACCCCCAAGAAGCAGTGGGGGGTATTATTTATATAATGGGGGGGGGGGGGGTATAATGTGAATCGTCACTGCTAATCTTTTTGATTTTCATAATCTCATTTTGTATCATAGATTTCATTACTCAAGACATCAAGAACTTACATGAATAGTAAGAACTTGATGCCTATTCAACCTATAACCATTTATAGTGCTCAAAAATGCCTCTTTGGAAATACTGAAGCCATGGAGAAACAATGAAAGAATTTCTAGGAAAAATATCTAACTGAGGCTGAAATCTATAATAACTGCACATTAGCTTGGTTGTGCTCTGCTTCAGAAGATCAAGAAAATTTCGCAATGCCTGATATTCCAATATTGAAATATGCACCAGTAATGAGTGTCGAAATAGAAATGTCATTTTCTACACATAAAATAATTCTAAATGATAAAAGTCAAAGCTTTTTCCGCATTTACATTTTTGTGTTTCTTTTCCTGTTGTATATTTAAGATTTCAATGATCTTGCTTAAAGTAAATTAAAATGTTAGTGCAAAAATTATTTTGTGTTAATTTATACTGTACATTTAAGAAATGGTACAGCACATTTTTGTCTTTTAAGAACCTGTTTTAGGTGACTAAAGTATTTTTACAGTCTTATTAACTGAAGAGTATTTATAAGATAAGAGTTAATGTATTAAATTCATAAACTACGATGTGAAAATGATAAATAAAAATATCACGAGGAATTGCATTTACAAACTATATTCAATTACAAAAGCTTTGCAAGCAGATAATACATGTCTGATCAGGGTAGTAGCCCTAGAGGGTTGGGGGCAAATATCCTTCCCTCTAAATCATTGATATTACATCTCTTTTACGTATATATTATTAAGAAATTCTTCCAAAATTAATTCCAAGACAAGATTTCTGTAGAGAGATCATTCAACACCTGACATAGAGTAAAAACCTTATTTTGATCAATAATGACATGAACAACACCACGGACTATGCTTGCAGAGGGTATACAGGACACTGGTTTCAGAAAGAATGCTCAAAAGTTAATATCCATATCGGACACATGTCATTTCATGGTCTGTCTGCAATGACCCAAGAGTTGTACCACCCACCATTTCTCAGATTAGGATTCTTTTTGGTTGTGTAGTCTAGAGGAGTGATTGCCAAACTTATGAGGCCTGTGAGCAACCATAACATTTTCAATCCAACTGTGAGCTACTAAGAAACCAAGACACAAAAAAATGTTCTTTTCAAATCTTAACATTTGTTAACATGTGTTTGCAAACATTCATTTCTATTAAATATAAAACAAATTTTAATAAAACTGTATACAAGAAAAATAAATTGAAATGAAATTGAATATTACAAAAAAAAAGACACACTTGCACTCCACAGTAAACTTGCACACTTGTCCTTTACTTGTGAAAAGAAGTAATCAGTTTCCCATTCCAAAGGAAAGTGATTTGTCTTTTGTTTTGTGCTTGAACTCGCCATCATTAGCACAAATCTACCTTAGACACAATGGGTAAATTACTGTGCGACAGTATGCAAGACAGACTATCGCGAGTCATCTGTCTGATTTCTGTAGAACTTGTCCTGGTTAGCCAATCTGGAGCATGACTGTGATCTACCAAAAATCATCCTGCAAGCTACTAGTAGTTCTTTATCGATGGATTGGCGATCACTGGTCTTATTAACACTAGGCCAGTGATCGCCAAACCATCGATCATCAACCTGCATCCTGCGAGGTCTATTTAAATGTAGCAACATATCTAAGTAAAATCCGTCATTACACCCAACATCAATAAAATTGGAATAGTAATTAGCAAAAAATTACTATCACACTTTCAACATTCAATCACATTGAATTACCACATTTCAATGTTTTTGTATCATTGGCATATTTGTGAAATTTACTTGATAATTAACAATATTAAAAATTAACAAGAATGATCACTCAGAGAGAAAAAAAAAGGAAAGATAAACAATAACAACAAAACAAACATACGAGTCTCGGAGGATGTAATTAAATGTGAAAATTGTAGTATTTGTTCTAAGCTTTCATGAAAATATTATGATGCAACAAAGAGCATTTTGTACAATTTCCCTAAAACATGAAAGATTCAAGTCCAAAAAAAGTTTGGAAAATAGTGGTAGTGAAAAATGTGGTAATCTTTTGACACTAAACAATTAAGAATTTCTGAACAATGAAAATTCTAAACATTTAATCCAGATAGAAAACTGAGTTTAAAGACAATACTATAAACAATAATTGTTTTTGACAACCATTGATGGTATAGATCATTGATGGTTGATAATGTAAGGAAGCCTCAGCAATAAACCAAACGGCAAAAATCTGTAAACTTAATGCACCTGTGAAGCACCACAATAATAAAGTGCTCTAAACACAAAAACAATAACATTGATAAACTATAATTTATATTGGGGTGTCTGTGATTTCTAAACAATTACCTCTTTATAATCTGATATCGTCATTTACATGACATAAAAACTTGTTCAATTGGTTATACAATTATCTGTCAGTCAGTCTTTCTGTTAGCTGGCAAATCTGATCTTGATGAGGGTTTTACAGAAAGGTAGATTATTTTTTCAGGCATAACTCAGGATCCTTTTTTTCAAATTATTATTTTCTATTATACAAAGACGAATGTTTGTGTATTTATTTTTTCAAACAAATCTACATACTCCAATCTTAATGAAATTTTGTACACTTCACTTTCAAAGAAGAGAAAAATTATTTACCTACATGAAATTTTATAAAACAAATCCAATCTCCCTTTCCTACCCTGGGGTAAAATTTAAGTGTGCACTCTTTTAGTTTTCCACAAATACCATAAAAATGATGAGGAAACCTACAAAAATGACTTCAGAGTTTACGAAAGCCCATACAATTTTCCATTGAATGCTTTTTGATTCAATGGAATAATGCCATTAGGCTTTGAGTAATTGAAGGTTAAAATTATTACTGGAAGTGTGCAGGGACCTGTTGGAATGGTAATAGCAGTCTTGGTTGTAGGAAACATGGTACATCAGGAGGAACAGAAGCAGGGTGAGGAGAGGCTGAGCACGCTAGAATAAATTCCTTTTCCTGTTTAATAAATGATTTTGATAAATACTTAGGCACCGCAAGGTACTTCAGCTAGTAGTAATAATAATTCTGTTCAAACTACAACCAACTACTACAACCAAACTACTTCAAACTTTTTTTTTCCCTCCTATCACCAATCTTGATGAAACTGGAAACACACTATTGCATTTTCTTTTTTTCTTTATATGAAGAAGCGTTATTACATAGGAAGTGTTGAACTCTACCTATAGTTTCACTAAACACCAGTAAATATTCTTCTACGGACTTCTCTTCTTGACAGACTTTCCTTGACCTAAAGGAATCCTTTTCCATTCTTAGGTATGGTCTTGAACCCTTTTGAAATCGTTTCAACTTTTTTTTTTTTAATGTTCATTTGTCATATTTTTCATCCACTTATTTCAGGCAGATTAAATACCTTTTTAACAAATTTTATTAAAAATAAATGCCTTTGTCTTATATCTATTTAGGGCAAAATAAATGCCCAATCTTCTGGGCATTCTAGTAATAACTTATTTTCTTTGTGGTGTGTACATAACCTTGTAAATTTGACTTAACCCTTTGACTCTGATCCTCAAATAATTACGTGGACTCTGTTTGGGGTCTATTTTAACCCCAAATGTTTTACACAATAATTTATAAGTACTTGATGCAGGAATGTAATTTGAATTCATTAATTGAGAAAAGGAGGCTATTCATTTGCTTTATTTACTATATTGTGCTAAATACAAAATAATGCTATTTCCAGAAAAAAACATAACATTCTAGCATAAACTCATTACTATACATAGTTGTCTACCTTGCCAGCATGAGTGTTTGAAACAGGGCTACCAAGTTGTAATAGACAAATACACCAAATTATCACTCAGAAACCGCAACATAATATTACAAAACCGAAATGGACACGTTTTTTAGAATTTTCTTGTAATTCAGATGTTAAATATGGCATTTTTGACTCCAACCACATAAAAATCATATTATTTCCAACAAAGAAGCAAACTTAGAAAACTGAAAAGATTACAACACATGTAAAAATGGAAGAAATAGGAAGAAAAGGAGAAGTTTGTGTGAATAATTTCCAGAAAGTTGCAAAACATCATTTGTCCTCGGGGTCAAAAAAGACCCCAAACAGAGTCTAAGGGTTAAAACTACAATACATAATTAAGAAAACTTGTATCTTCTAAGCAGACTAATCCACAAGCGAAATGGCATCTATGAATATGATGAGTAGACATAGGATGTTTAGGGACTAAAAAATCGTCTTTTAGGCGCCTAAAAAGGCACTGAAAATGTCAAGAATAAGGAGAAAAAAGGCACTATAAGTTACATACACAAATGAAAAATTGTTTATAATTTTTATCTGTTATTTTGTAAACTTAAATGTGCAAAACAAGTTCGTACATTTTAATGTAAAACTAGATTTACAAATTTACAACTCTTATAAATTTTATTCTTAACAGTTTGTATTAACAAGTAATATTTGCATATTACCAGTAACTTTTTAAGGATCACAATTTCAAATTTGCAACGACTGGGAGACAAAATTAGTTTGAATGCTGAGAAGGATATCTGAATGTGACTGGTATATATTTTAGAAGTCCAACACTAGCGAAACCTTCTGCGAATTTATATTTATTTCCACTTAAAATTTTGATGCCCTCGGTGTATTGTCAATCGACCATGTTCTCAGATCATGACAGGTATTTATGAAATAGGAAAATGGAGAAAAATCAGTTGGTATACTTTCAGGAATTCTCTCGTAATTTAAAATACCAAGACGTGAATTGGAGATTTTGTTACAAATGGTAACGTTGGATCATCACCGATCTTTATGATTTTATCCGATATTTTAGCATTGTGTATAAAAATAATATAAAAAGGTCCTAAAAAAGGTATTTATGAGAAAAAAAAAAAGAAAAAAAAAAAAAAAGCATTTATGCTCAAATAAGCATTATAAAACTTCGTCGTATGTCATCATTTGTCATGATTCGTGCACATATATTATCAGCCTTTAAATAAGTTCGCTAGAATAAAATAGGCATTTCCCTAAACATCCGATGTCTAAAGATGAGTAATGTGGTATATGCAATACCACAAACATTACAGTGAAAACTTTGGAGGAATTTAAAACAATTGATGCGGTGCACATAATGGGAAGAAGTATTAAAAAAACACACATGAATGCCTTAAACTGTACAAGATGAATAAGTGTGGCACAATGAATGGCTTTACAATTTACGAACTCCTTTTAAAAGTAGTGAACTTTATTTAATTAAATTTATAGTTGGAGATTATTAAATTCAGTTAAATTTTATGAAATTGAAAATGGTGATAACCCTTTTGATGTTAGTAAAAGCTAGTGAACAGTTATGATTAAGCCTTTCAAGTTTTAATTTGGATTTTAACATCTCATGGAAGTAGCATGATAAAAAGAAATCTATTTTCAAAAATAATTATTAATGATGACCTAGCTTTTCTCATTAATGGAATTTTGGTGATATGTTCCACATCACCACATACATTTCGACGATAGTGATTCAGGGAAACAAACGTGAATTAATAAAATAAGTTTAAAAAAATGAATCAAAAGTTTGTTTGTTAAAGCTGAACACTGAAATTAAATTGAACACTGGAAGTGAGAAATATTTAAAGTGCCAAAATTAGATATTTTCAGATTTTTCACTGAAACTGCTGAATGTACTCAGGCGAATCACTTAGGAAAAATGGGAAATACCACAAACATTTCCTTCAGGTAGAAAATATCTCTCATGGATGCAGCAGTGAATACATTCCTTCAGTAATAGTTCAACTTGAGAGAATTTCAACAAAAGTTTTTTGGCAGTACATGTGCAGTCCAAAATACCACAATGCTAAAATGAAAAAAAATATTTATTATAGAAGAAAAATTATTCAGAGGCAAATGCAATAAAATTATCTTTTGGAGTTTTTTCTAATATTTCACAAAATCACTAAAAATAGATTGTTTTTAAAGTTTTATTTTGTATGCAGATTCTGCTTCACTACTTCTCACTGATATCACTTCATAGTTTGAGTTTATTAATTTCTTATAAACCAAATACCGGTGTTCTTCAGCATATTCATTTACTACTGAATTAAATAAACCATTATTTAATCTTTCATCAAAAATTGAAATGGCTGAAAGTGAAATCATTATCGTTAGCAGCAAATGGATTCAATTGTTGAACTGAAGATCATTGCAGGCTCATTTATATCATGCAAAACTACAAACGTAAAGGGAGAAGAGTTCCCAACCATTGAAAACCCTTCAAAGGAATAAGAGAAGGAAGTCTAAGTTCTGTTCAGTTTCAGAACATTAAGGAAAAACAGCGAAAGAAGAAGAAGCAAAGTATTCTCCAGCTAGACTACTGGAGAAAGAAAAACTCATTCAAACTAAGTTACATTAATCACTGTTAACTGTACCATTCTCTAACGAAGCATCAGGCAAAACACAACACACACCAGCCCAAGAAAGCAAAGCTTTCAAATATTTCTTCAGTGCTCCATGTACTCTAAATCTAAGTCTTCTCAATGCAAGCGATATTTGCAGGAATTATTCAACACAATGAATGTGACCCTCATGATGTGCACTGGTGTCACCCATGGGCCAAATTATGACAGTTTTCTTTGAACAATATAAGTTATTGAAAGTATCTACTTGGCTGGCTGATAGATGCTGTGTCGTAGGCACAGATGCCGATGTGCCATGTCCTAGCCACAGGTGCTTAGGACATAGCATTTCCCGAACAGCCAAAAAGACACTGACTCCGAAGCCTACACGTTCGTTATTGGAAGTACACCGATGGCATTGGTAAACAACATTCGGCAATCTGCAGGTCACGCTCGAGATTTATTTTGTTTTTGTCAGAAGGGATATGCTGTCACTTATTATTCAAGTGTCAAAAAATAAAGCTGCTAAAATTTCTATGGGCACTGAGTTCAGCTAGCAGCCTCATGGTCCCTCAAATACACGCTAGTTGAAGTATCTGGTCACCTCATTACACCGAACGTGTTAATTACTCTTCATAGATTCAACTTGAATATGAATGCAAGCTAAGAGCAAGGGAATAGTGTGTCCATTATTGTATATTTTGAAATATTATAAAAATAAATTTACCAATTAATTTATCTAAATTTACCATTTAAAAATTATTACAAGCAATGTCTATACACAATACTCTTTATACTTATTGAGCAATATTAAAATGCAAGTCTTTCTAATGTATGATTACCTCCAATTATTTTCTCAAATGTTCTCCCTCCTCTATATCTAGTAAGAATTCACTCCTGACTTTGCAAAATATGAAATATGTGCACAAGTGGTAGCTGCGAAGGATAATAAATAAAATTCAAGAAGTTCACTTTTAACATTCTTTATCTTTTCAGTAAAAGAATCACCTCCCCCACATCTTTCAAAAACAACTGGGTATTTTCACTCAGTGACATTTTTGAATCATTCTGAAACAATAAAAGGTTAAATTTTCACCAATGAAAACAGACATGATGAATGGAATGGAGGATTTTTTATTACTCCAATTTGTCAACAGTAAATCTCTGTTAAACAGGTATCACACCAAAAATAAAGGATTAGATTCATTCTCATCTTCAATTGTTAGATTAAGCGAATATAGTTTTTTCTAAAATTGATTTAATTTCAAACAGCAGTCAATTGAAATTTCAAACAAAAAACGAAGCATGGGAATATCCTTTGATGTATACAATTAAAAATAAAATATTTTCAATAATCAAACTGTATTTCATATTATTGTGAATGCTATATTCAGTTTACATATATTGAAACAACAGTTATTAGTACATATTTGCCAGAAGGTTATTAAATAACTTTTAGGTTCAAATATTGTAGCACAGAATAAAACAATCAAACAATTTTAAATGTTACAAATTGCAATTCTATAATAATTTATTAAAAACTTTGGAATAAACATAATAAAAAAATTCTACTACTCCCACATTTTGTGTATAAAAAATGACCACAACTTTTCAGAAATATGAATACCAGTATATGTAAGATTAATTAACATAGAAATTACATTTGACTACCTGGATCTATTTTTTAGATCGTGAAATATCTATATATATTGCGAATATTAAAATAACACTGGTTAATGAAATATTTCAGTTGCACATTCATTTTCAAACAAAAACTTATTTTCACAAAAACAGATAAACCAATTTTTGTTTTACCATTTTATATAGCACATTACAATGCTATAGCATTCTTGCAGTCTTTAAGTTTTTTAAATTTTTAGATAAATTCTACCATGACACTTGAGTCGTATACATTCATATTTACTCACATACATGCATGCATAAATACCAAAAACAGCATTTGAAAGTCTCTTCTCGTCAAAGATCTAAAACGTAATTTATTAGATCAAACAGGTCTTTAAGAATATTTAAGGTGCATGACCTTAAGAAGTGAGATTAAAAAAAAAAATCGCTACTAGTGTTTTATTCCATTTTCATAACAAATAAATTGTTTAAATAACATGACAAGAGAATACACTTTTCACAACCAAAGTAACTAAGCACAATTAAATTTGACTCATTAGTAGTCAAAGATGATTGATGTAATGTACAGAAGATAGTAATATTCTTGTATTCTTGGAGCGCTATTAATAATTTTTCTCACAGTAAGTTACCTCTAAAAAACAATGTTGTTGTTCAATTATCCCTGGTATTATAGATTCCTAATGCTGCTTGCTAGAAAGTGGTAAAGTGAAAATATTGCTCCATCTACCTACAAAACAACAGTTGAAAAGTCTAAAACATACTTTTAACTTAGGGTGGAATTTCTTCAGAGTGATATACATTATTGAGGATCAATAATGTCACTTCTTAGTTATTTTCCTACTTCAATTACTGTAATACATCACTCCACTTTCTTGTCACTTAAGTTCTGGCCACAGCAAATCAAAAAGAATCGGACAAGACATGGCCACGGCTTTCTTTGTTTTCTACACTAATGACTATCAATAATTATTTTAGAAACCTTGAAAAGTTTACTTTTTTTAACCACTTTCAAAATACATAGCTAGCAGATTGGAAATATAAATAGAAAAAATTACCATTCATTAACATTTTGTGCACACAAATATTGATACCTGTAATACTTCTGATTAAAATACAAATAAGACTAATATTTGTAAATAGTGAGAGGGTGGCCAGTAAACTTCAATATCCATTTTTCCTCAGGTTTGCCAAAAATAAATATTTTCAAAGTTGTTGCATATTTGTTCACAAGGGTTAAATTAAAATTAATATGGATAATTAGGATAATTAACATGAAAGTTTTAAATTATACTGTATACATGTCTTTGGGTAACAAGACTTTTAAAAATACATTAACATTTTAGTAATTTTAGAATATCATTAATAAAATTAAATTTTCACTATAAAAGCAATCTCTACTTAAACAAGAAATTTAGGTAAAAAAGTGGGACCATTTTATAAAACAATTCATAAAATTTTATACAAGAATCATGAGTCTTCCAAAAAATTAAAAGATCCCTTTAATTTTCATAGACTCAAGCTGAGATAGACTGATAATGTAATTTCATTTTCTGAAAAAATCCTTTCCATGGTATACAAGCTAGAGTTGTTTACAGATATATGGACGGATAATCAGAGACAGATTGATGTTTTCGGAAAAAAACAAAACACAAAAATCCTAGATCAGCATTACAACTCCCCAAATCATAAGTTAATCTGAAGATCTGAAGATTAACACAACCTTCCCTATACTGTAAATGCAAGAAAATAAAAAAGAGAGAAAGTATAAAAAGAAAGAAAAAATATTTTCTACATTATAGACGAAAATAAAAATGTTTAATAAATGATTTCAAACTTTTGGTTTCTTCAAAATTCAGGTTCCTCCCTCCCCCTCTCAGGTTTTAAAGTGACAAGGGTTTTTCAAAGATTTCAATGAATCAGGGTTTACTGGCCACCCCAATACTCCAAGTCTTTTGCATCAATCTTCACATAAATTTAATGCTATCAGATAGCATTAAATAAGTTCTCGAAGATATCTTATTCATGCTTTTGAATAAATGACAAACTTATCTTAATTTTAAATGTGAAGAAAGTTCATTTTTAAAAAAATATTTTAAAAAATTGGAAGTTTACAACAAAACTGTTCATTTTCTCATCAAAAACACATGACCAAAACTAAGACCTAATTATGAAGTTAAGATATGTATCTTTAATTTAAGAGTTATGAAATGTGTGTTCATAATTCAATCTTCTTTGTCTGTAATTTCCATCGTAATTGTAATCTAATGATCTTCCAAAAATGCTCTAATAAATGAAATAAAAATTTAACCAGGATACATTGCATTAGCAAAAAGTATCATTTCCAAAACCACAATTCCTAATTGACCTTCAATATAAAAAAAAAATTATAATAAAGAAAGAGTTATTCTGACTGTAAATAATAAGCTCAGGGGGCAGACCCTTTTGCTTCCATGATATATATTCTGTTCTGAAATTTCTAAATTGCGGTTTCAATAATTTATTTTTATCTTCGATAAATGCCTTCAATTATACTAAATACAACAAACACACCAGAAAATGTGGCATTTCAATAAAACTAAAAATATGAAATGAAAGGAATCAACATTCAGGTAACACTTTAAAGTTTCAGGTTTAACATTTTCACCAAAAGAGCAATATACAACCTACATTACATAATAAAAAGCGCTGCAAAAATTGACAAACTAAGGATGATGTCCATCTAATTACTGAAGAAACTTAATATTCATAATCTAAAAATCTATCAAGTAAAAATGTGAACAAAAATAAAACATAATGAGAAATAAGCAGCTCTGAAACTTGGAATTAAGAGCAATTGAACAACAACCACCACAGCAACTGCAATGATAACCAGACATTGATTTATAACACATCAATATAAGAAACTAAATTTTCTTACTTCCACTTTATTTTTTTAAGTAATTTGAATATTTTACAATATTTTGAAGAGTACATTGTACTTTTATCATCTAAGAGAGATGTTATTTAAATAAAAAGGAATTACATTTCTGAAACAACATTCATATCCAGAAAACATTTTAAATTTTGCGAAGTATTGTAACCAATGAAAAACGGATTTATGACAGATTATATGAAATGTATAAACCAAATATAAACCAACAATAAAATAGACCACTTGTGGATCATTACATCACATTTAATTATGTGCACCAGCTAAAATTATCATTAAAAATATTTAAATACAACCTTGAAAAAGAATGCTTGAGCACCTACATTAAAATACAATTAACCTCTCAGTTTTGGTAGTTAAAATGGAAGCAAATGGAGCTCTGCTCTGTTCTAGCCAAGAGCAAAGGGCTGCCCTGGCACTAAGTCCTCTTTTTCTATAACGAAAGATGGAAACTCAAGAGGATCTGCAGAATGCTTTGAAGTGTAATTCAAATTTTGGAGATATCTGAGAAAGTGTTAGAGCCAGAATGAGTTCACACACAGGCAACATTGTATGTGCCCCTGCTCCCAGGAATTTGAATCCTGGCCATAGTGAAGGATGTTGATCTTCACGTTTATATTTCAGATATATTAGGTCAAAACAAATTACATCACAGACATCACATCAACAGTACAATCCCTAAATAAAAAATCTAGGGATACAATCTCTTACAAAATTCATACAAAAATTGCCTGAGAAGCTAGAACAGCTACATTAGTAATAAATCAAATGTACCAATGGAACATTATGTATAGCAACTGCATAATAAATGCAGAGCTAATGTCAAAGAGTTAAAGTACAATGCAGTGCCTCCCAAAGTCTTATTTTCAGCTACACTAATTCAGGCACCTGTCTAGAGCACTGTAAAAAATCTTTACTTTCATTTTCCTTACAAGATTACCACCTATCTAGTTATAAAATGATTTCCATGAGTGATTGACACTTCACAGAAGATACATCTACTAAAAAGATTTAACAAGATAAACTGTTCCATCACAATCCACAACAAAAATATTATTCCTACAATCAATAAAGAATAATAAATCAGCAAAATGCTTATAATGAAAAGATTCAAATTTTATATTATACTCAATTATATCTTTAAAATAAGAAGTGTCAACACCAACACAAATTTTCCACCCACTGAAATATCAATCACACATTTCAACTTTTAACTTCACCGCAAGTTACGAAAAAGATATAAAATCATCTACTCAAAAGAGTTCATCGCCCTTGCTTCATTATACATTAATAAAGAACTAAGAGAATACTTGTAACAATTATAATTATAATATTTGAAGGCAAATATTCACTGAAACGTAGAAGTTCACACTCACATTTCTTGGAAAGTACGTTAGCACAAGCAGGACGGCTCAGTTACATCATCCGGTGGAGTAATTTTAAAAGACTCTGTGTCCATGGACTGAAGCTCCAAACGTGATCGATTTGATTCTACTAAATGTTGAGCAATATCTGCAAACATTTCGTCTACGCCTTGACCGGTCTTGCATGATGTTTTATAAGTTGCACTTATTAAGTTGTGGCATTGTTCACTGGAAAATTAAGAACAGTATGGTTCATCAGTATGATTTGCAAGAACTACAATAAACAAATTTAAAAACATAACAATTAGCAACTCACCAAAAATGCTCCATATCATTTTCGGTAACTTGGGGAGATTGCCCTTCCAAATCAGACTTATTTCCACACAAAAATATTTTAGCATTTTCTGCGTACGTCACAATATCCAGAAGGTGTTGCGATAAAACATGAAATGATGCTGGATTGTCCAGAGAAAATACTAAAATTGCTGCCTCAGCAAATTTATAGTAACTTGATGTAATGGAAGCAACCCGTTCCATACCCCCAGTGTCCCAAAGCTGTAACTGCACCAAAATAAAGCAAAATACTATGTGCATTATGACCTGAATAAAACAAATTGATAAATTTCTAAATACAATATTCCAATACTCACTCTAATTTCCTTTCCTCCAACATTATACTGCCGGTCAAAATGATCTAGGCCTAATGTTGACTGCCTGTCTGTTGCTGTCACAAATGTATTGGTAGTATAACGACGAAACAAAGAACTTTTCCCTACACCATACTCACCACACAAAATAACTTTCTGTTCTGGAATTTTAACAGATGCCATTTGTACCCAGTCTGAAATAAAAAGAATTATTCTGAAGTTCCACAAATGCAAAAAATATTGATTTGTAACTCAATATTATTAAAAAAATAATTATATCTACTGTGGAACTACACTTAAGACATTAATGTACAAATGAAAACAATTATGAAACAATTTTTCACAAAAATATCATTAAAACCAAGGAAAATAAAATTGCAAGTAGAACTTGTTTGAAATTAGGCAATTGGCAAGGTACAAATGGTGACAATATTGTTTCTTCGATCAAAAATGAATAATGTTTTGTGCCAGTGAAATCTTTACATTCTTTTTTCTATCACTCTCAGAAGCTTTTTAAAACAGATCCACTCATTCTAAACAACTCACAATTTATTACATTTATACAAATCCATAAACAAGGTAATCCCTTTTGTCATAAAAAAGTATTGTTTCGGCTTCACAAATACTGTTTTCAGTCATCCTACAATTTTTCATTTCACAATTGGCTTTATTCTATGAAAATTTTACTACAATACCTATGGCATTGAACAGGCTTTCTACACAAAATATACATAATCTATTGTCAAAATATATCTATTGATATTGACTGAAGTCTTCTGTAACATATCAATGAAAATAATATTTTTCTCTTTATTACACATCTGTTAATTAGTGCAAGGGATCAAGGATCAGAGAATTAAATAACTTTTCCCACACTCGTCAACTCAACTACTTTTCGTAAAATACTCTTCATATTGAGCACCTTTTATTCCAAGCAGAATAAAAAATCGTTTGAGCAATACCAAACCGATCTTCACTACACCAGACTATCGCATTCTCGTTTAACTGCAGCTAAACTTGCATTTTCCCATCAGTTCTTGTTTCAATCAACTCCAACTCCATCAACAACTTCAACAAATTGGACCGAAGTCGAACATGTACATCGATTTGACTTCGAGATACATCTGGAGTAGTGGTTTCGAGTGTTCTTAGGTGAAGAGTGTGCTATGTACCATTTATAACAATAACAATGTGAATTTCAATTAGGCAAATTTTGTAAAGTTAATTGAATGTTTTGATTTTATATTCGAAAATTATGTGCCTACACATTCTCGTATTTAAATATAGTGACTCGCAAAGTGCTTACATTAATATTCAAATTACATAACCTGTACCTGTCATAACCTCAGTTCTTATAATGTAGTCTTCCGTATTTATTCATTTTTTTCCATCTGAATGTCAGTAATGCCAAGGCTTCGTTCAATTAAATTCGTCCCATTTCATTTTATAAATGACACGTGATTTTTTTTCTTCGTTTCGTCATAGTATCTTACTGAACGAAATGGAATTACTCCAGTTTGTGGAAAACTCGAATAGCTTTGGCAATATTGCCAGTCTTGGACCGCAGTGTATCGTATGTAATTGCGGATCTCTTAGTACTTATGTTGACCTTGGTTTAATGACTTCTGTAACTAGTCAGACAGAGACCCCTTTAAAAGAAAAAATTAAAAACATTTTAAATAACAAGTGGGTTTCTGGGATATCAGAAACAGCATTTAGTCTTTGTTTACAATGCTTTCATTTGGTTGATCAGTATGATAGTTTAGAGGCACAATTGAAAATTATACATAATGAAATATGTAATAAATATGTCAATGGTCATGGTATTATCCACTCTGTTCAAACTTTTGAAAAACCTGAGTCACAGCATTGTACTGCAAGTGTGGTGAATGGAGAAAGGACAAAACGAACAACTTCATCTAAAAGGGCATCAGGAAGTAAGAGAAAAAAAGCGTCTTTGGATAACATCCCTACTTTACACGCACAGATTGTGCAGGTACTACTAAATTTGTTATATCAAGACCAAGTACAATATTGTAGTAGGTCTTATTTATATTATATACAAAATAGAAAAGAAAATTGGTGGAAGTATATTCAATATATAATTGGTTAATAAGGATTTACTATCTCTATTCAGCATGATTAAGTAGTTATTTAAATTTTGCATGATGCTTGCAAAGAAATGTGCATGCCAAATACATTTTATAATTTGTTTCAAGTGTATTTTTGCTCAGTTGCACAAAGATTTTTATTTTTGTTGTTTATTGGTGTTGTTATTACTGTAGTGTTATTTGAAGTGAATTTGATGCATAAATTGAGACTCCTTAGAATCTCCATATTCAATTGCCATAATGGATGCTTACTGTAACAAGAAAATTATTTTGAAAATGCAATGTGAAAATTTAGTTTTTTAGTATTACTGCCCCCATTCATGTTAAGTTCTCAGTGAAAAGTTAAATCACTTGCATTGTTAAAATATTTTGTTATTTTGCAGTAGTATTTTAACTTTCTTTTGGCGATATAATGATAAAATTGTCATGGACAATTGTTTAAGAAAGTATGATATAATGCATTACTCATGCTAGCATTCACCTCTGAATCTTGGAAGGCTGAATTTAGAAGGAATGACATGCCTTCTGAACTGAAATTTTTCATCTGGCTGTACGGGAACATAACGTTATATATTTGTGCTCAAGGACGGCAAGACGCCCAAGTGTGTTTATTTCATACCAGGGGGATTTTACTCATCCTAGAGCAGGCATACCGCGTTTTCGCCTCAATCCTCAGTCACTGTCTTGCGTGCACGCAGAAGGGGGAGGGAGACAAAGGGCCACTAAAAAAATTCGAAAGGGGCCCCGTAGTCCTACGTAATAAAACATTTTATTTCCGTAAATGTCAATTCTTTATTTTATCAATTTTTAAGCTGACAATTTGGGAGAGTTGATACTCATTTTGGGAAAAGGCTCACCAAACATCTGGTAACTCTGTAAATGGTTCAACACATATTGCATTTATTTAGTGCATCATTGCACTCGTGGTGAAAGTTGAGTCCATCATGGTCACTAAGCACCGTCAGGCTGGCATCCGCATGCAGGGAAACAGCATTCCCCGGAGCGGCCCACGAGACCATTGAGACAGAGTCCCTAACATCAGAAACTAGATTTAAATCAATGTTAACAGAAACTGTAGTGGAAGTTTCGATTTCAGTTTGCCATTTAAATCGAGCCATTTTGTTTAATTTATTAAATATTTGAGATAAAATAGAGGGTCATTTCTGATATAATAAATAATCCAGAACTGCACTTCAGTCTAACATGTCATAGCGAAACGCTTGAAACGAAATCTATGACTTCCTATTAAATTGGTATGAATTGAATATGACTCAGTCGCTTCAATGGATGTAAGTCCGCCATCAAATTCCGCGCGGTTTCGTGCTCCGCACTCCCACAGGCCAATCAGAATGGTCGGTCCCGAATGAATGACGCGGAGTTTGCTTTTTTTAAAAAAATTGTTGCGTCCTTAAACTTATCACTATTTATCGACGCAACACGTCTCTTCGCCCCTTGTCGAGCGTTGAGCGCGGAGTAATCCTCCATTAACGTAGCTTATTTTACGTATGTCTGGTCTCGTCTGTCGGTTGTCAAGGGGACCGCCAGGTAGAATCTCCGCGTACGCGCCTCCTACTACGCACTCCTGCGTCACTACCCAGCGGCCAGGAATGGGAAGGAATTAGGAAAGGGGTAGGATTTAGGACACTTCACAGGGGTTGGACTAGCCCTTGTGAAGCAGCCAAACTCGTTTTATTAGAACAAATTTCACATGAGTTTCGACGGGAATCGATGAGAATCGAACCCGGACCTCAGTGGTGAAAGGCGAGCAACTTTGCTATGAGCCACGCTTATACTTGGGTTTTACTAACCTGGCGGATGACAGTTCATCAGCTGTTACGATGTCATCCAATTGAGAGCTTAACGTCATCACGGTGACGTCACTAATGACGTTTAAGCTCCCAATTGGACGAAACCGTAACAGCTGATGAACTGTCATTCGCCAGGTTACAGAAACCCTAGTTACTACTCGCGCAAGTTTTCTTGAACGATGACCTTGCTTGCCCTCCCTTGAGCAATAAATAGTTGAAGGCAAAATCTCGCAGCGAGCACTGATGACAACATTCGAAGCATTAAAGCTTGGTTGGCGCGAAACAGAAGCCATTTAAAGCTAGTTGCTTTCATAGTCGAGAACTTCTGTTCAGCTTTATTACCATTATCTAAATTAATGGCTGAGGCAAGTCCAGGTCCTTCAAGGAAGGCACCTACAACTTCTATCTAGTGTCCCTGCTGTTGCCTACCTGGAGCGATGTCCTGGCCGCACACGTAGCAAGTTTGACTTTGATTTTCCAGAGGTTGGCATTACTGTAAATACTCTAGTGGCCGACTTTGTAACTAATACCCCGACTCCGCCCACATTTTTTCAATCCATCGTTCAAGAAAAGTTGCGCGAGTAGTAGCTTCCGGGTCAATGACCCCCATCTCGATCAGGTTTTTCGTCCAGTTTCCCTGATCCATTGAGCAAATGCTGAGATGGCCCCTTGTTTTGCTTCTGGACATAAATGTAACTTCATTTTCTGTGCACGTCTTCTAGAATTCAGTGGGAAATACAATTATTCAAATTATCGTTTCCATGTTGTCGCGGCAGGAAGTAATAAGAGCCAAAATTTATTGCTTATTTATCCTTGAAAATAGATTTTATTACATGGGAGTTTTTTTGTTGTTTTTTTCTCCCTTTCAAAATTCAAAATTTATTGCTTGTTTATCCTTGAAAATAGATTTTATTACATGAGAGTTTTTTTTTCTTTTTTTCTCCCTTTCAAAAATTCAAAATTTAAGTAGAATATGACTTAGTTAGTGTAGGGATCACAGAATTTTGAAAATGTGCACACAATTCACTTTTCCCCATAGCACGTCATACGCAGTTTTTAACTGTTTTTTTGACGTAAAATAAATAAATAAAGAAATAAATAGTATATGCCTCCGTGGCAGGTGATTTCAATTCCCCGCCGGACTGGGACCCGAGGCCGCAACCCCAAACCCGCCCGTGGGAGCTGTCCTGATAACGAATCTACTACCTTCTCGAGGTACGCGCCTTGCCGCCGAGGCAGATCGTCGCTTGACCTTGTGACAGCCCACGCCGTCGAAACGTACCCGTCCGGTTCAGGCGTATCGGCGCCGACGTTCTCCAGTAGAGTTGACATTATTAATGGATATTAAGATATCACCCATACATTGACACAGGAAAAAAGCTATTAATTAAACAGTGAGGAATATTTATGAGTGAGCTAACGGCAATAACTGTTGCCCTGCAGTGACTCTTGACTCGAGAGGTACAGGATTTATACTAACTAAATGGACAATTTTTGCGACCAACTGCTCTAAACGGCAGTTTTTTGTGATTTCTCCGATAAGTATCTGGCAAATGCAGGAGCGGTACCTTAACAAACGGGCCACTGACCGCGCACGATGTTTTCTTCCCCGTCCTTGTAGTCACCTCACCCAAATCGCCTTAATGCATTTCGCGGTCACATTCCTTCTCACCCGCTTTCCAGTCAATGCCCTTTTACGTTCGCCCTTTCCAGAGGCAGAGACCCATTTTCTCCCGACCGGTGTTACCGGCGGAGGCGGCTTAGAGCATCAGTTGATGCCACTGCAGTGCTTCTCTCCGGGAAGTCGTAGGTCGCCCCGACTATGGCAGGATTTTCGACACCAGCGTCTCAGCTAGGTGGAATTCAGCCTCTCTCTGGGGGAGAATCCTAGCGGCCGGCTGCTCCGATCGGTAGTTTTCCGTGGTTTCTAGATCGACACCAGGCGAATGCCTAACAATCCCGTAGCAAACGGACCACGCACCGCGCGCGATCTTTTTCTTCTTCTTCCTTGTCCTATCCTCTCCTCTTGCACACGCTTAGACTTACATGCACTATACATATAAGTCGGAAGCTTATCCCAGCTGGAGACCAGTCGGGAGCTTAGAGCTTGTCCCGGCTGTGGGGGTGCCCCGCTGGTGGGAGAGTCCTGGTTAGGGGAAACCCCACTAGCCGACTGTAGGTCGGCGCCGGATCTCGCCATCCAGCGGGGGAAGATCACCGCCATCTCCCGAGAAAAAACATGCACTACACTAACGGGACTAATGAGCAAAGCAGTTGACGCGCCCGGAAACACGAAAAAATCAATCAATCATTATCCCGGCTGGCTTATCCAGGTGTCTCCTCAGTACCACTGTTCGGAGACACCTGGTTGGGGACTCCGCAAGGTGCCGTGTACGTCGGCGACAGATCTCACCACATAGCGGGAAAAGACCACAGCCACATCCAGCAATAAAAGACATGCATTACGCTTACGGGAATCACACTTATCACACTTGTTAAGATAAGCTCCCGGCCGGTGTCCCAGCACGTGTGGTAGAGTACTGCATGTTAGTGTTAGTGTTTGTAAGTAAGGGGGGTCAGGATAGGACAAGGAAGAGGAAGGAAAGCTCGCGCGCTGTCCGTTGCCCATTTGTTAGAATACTGCCCCGGCATTTGCCTGGTGTTGATCGGAACAACATGAAAAACTACCAATCAGAGCAGCCGGCCGCTAGAATTCTCCTCCAGACACCGGCCTAGCTATGTAGCTAGTGTCGAAACTTCTGCCAGCCCCGTCGTGATTCGATTGATTGATTGATTGATTTTTTCGCGTTTCCGGGCGCGTCAACTGCTTCGGTCATTAGTCCCGTTAGTGTAGTGCATGCTTTTTTCGCGGGAGATGGCGGTGATCTTCCCCCGCTGGATGGCGAGATCCGGCGCCGACCTACCGTCGGGTAGTGGGGTTTCCCCCTAACCAGGACTCTCCCACCAACGGGGCACCGCCCCAGTCGGGACAAGCTCTAAGCGGGAGCTTAGACCGGTCTCCCGGCATGTGTGGTAGTGTAGTGCATGTTAGTGTAAGTGTGTGTGTAAGGGGAGAGGATAGGACAAGGAAGAGGAAGGACTGATCGCGCGCGGTCCGTGGCGCGTTTGGTAGGGTACTGCTCCGGCATTTGCCTGGTGTTGATCTAGAAACCACGGAAAATTACCGATCAGAGCAGCCGGCCGCTAGAATTCTCCTCCAGACATCGACTGTATTCGACCTAGCTGGAAAGCTAGTGTCGAAAATCCTGCCGACGTGAGGAGTGGGAACCTTGGACCTCCCGGTCAGAGGCGCTGCAGTGACATCAGTTGATGCACTGAGCTACCGCTCCCGGTAGCCCCGTCGTGATTCGAACGTGTGTCCTGCCGGCCAGAGGCGGAGTAGTCAGAGGCTGTGCTGGTTGCAGCTGGAGCCGGAGGCGAAGCGCGACGCGGCGGACGCGCCGGCGCTGCTGCAGTGGCAGGCGACGCCCGTGGCGGTGTTCGAGGCGGCGGGGGCGGAGCCGGCGCTGCCGCCGCCGCCGCCCCCGCTGCTCGTGACCGGGCTGCCCGTGGCGTGGCCTGGGGACGCGACGGCCGCCGAGGCCTGCCCGGGCCTGCGCATCCTCACGCTGGACAACCCGCCCCCGCCCGCGCCGCCGCCGCCGCTGCCGGGCCCCGTGGCGGCGCCGGGCGAGGAGGAGTGTGCGGTGGCGCAGCTGGCGGCCGAGCAGGCGGTGGACGACCCGGGGCTGCCCGACGACGCCTTCGCCGCCCTGCCGCCCCCGCCCACCGACGCCCTGCCCGCCGCCCCGCTCGCGCCCCCGCAGCCCACCACGCAGCCGCCGGTGAGCACGCAGCTGCGCTTCCGACATCATTAACAGGGGGCGGATTTTGATGGCCTAAAACGACGCCAAAAATGATCAAGAAAACGCTCTAAAAAGTGTTGAAAATGCTCTAAAACCAAAGACAAATTATGTAAAAAAATTGAATTCAAACCCAGCTGAGATGAACAAATCAAGCTGTTGGATATGTTACTGATGTAATAGAGGCTTCTTCCTTTCGTTCAAGTGAACTCGCCTTGCAAATTTTTCGTTTGGCCTGCTCTTTACCAGGAAATCGCTGTCTTTCGTTGTCGCGAAATCTGCCGATCCGATAATGTCGCTAATAAGCTCCACAGGAACTTGAGATTACATACTCACAACGGCTGACATTACAATTTCTAAGCGAAGAAATCGGATAGGCAATTCAGGAATTCTTTGGAGAACATTTGTGGCGTCTCGTAAATATTATTTGATGCAATTGCCATTAAAATGATATTAAAATTAATGAAATCAGCGAAAAATGCTTAAAAATGAAAGAAAAAGGTACAAAATTACGTAATCGAAATCGACGAAAAATGAAAGAAAAAAAAAAGAAGAGAGCATAAAAATGGATCATTTCGTTTTCTCATAACATAAAATAATGTCTATACTAAAAGGCATTGTTCTAAAGTGGAAAGAAAAAAGACAATTCATTAAAATCCGCCCCCGAGAGATTTCTGTAAAGGCGGCTCCACACATTCGGCGTTCATCGAGAAGCGAGCTACTGCTCGCCCAATCCCAATCAGCTGATGTGATTGGCGAAAGTTCATTTCCTTTGATGTTTCCAAACGTCCGGCATGCAGTCGGTAGGGCGAACACCGAATGTTCGTCACTAGGCAAATAGCAAGCAACTCATCCACATTACTTGCATTCAACAAGCGGTTGCTCGCCACTCGCCGAATAACGAAAGTGTGGAGCCGCCTTGAGAAGGGACCGCTTTGACAAGTATTGCTTGTCCACCGCTGGTAACCGGTTGTTAATATTATTGCAGTTCGCATAACCGGGTGTTAAAATGTTTGTGGTACGCAGAACCAGTTGGAATTGAACAAAAATCAAGTTGTTAAAATTATTGAAGGTCTGAATAACATGTTTCTGATTGGGGCGATGTCTCTTGATTTGATCTCCTTGCGGGTTGGGAACCGACTAATTTTGTGAAGTCCTGGCTCCGTCTTGCGTTCCATGCGGCTGCTGATATACGTCGGGAAAATGGGGTGTGTCCAGAATCAACTAGTTTTGTGATTACTTTTGCAACTTTCAGGCAGAAATGTTAAATTCTGAAATTACTGTACCGAGGGGTTGGTTTCTGGCGGAACGCGACGGAACGGCATTCCGGTACCTAGGGAATAATTATTAAATTATATTATAAATATATAAGTATTTCTATTAAATTAATAATTAATTTGGGGCGCGTTCCGGAACCTAAAATTTTATAAATCAAGCACTATCCATAAACGTGTAAAAGCATGATGCATAAAACTCTTGTGTAGAGGCATGTTGCCCGATTTATTCTATTGAAAAGAAAAAAGTTAATGGAAATCATTGAAGAAAACTGGTTGTTAAGAAAAAAAGGAATGTCAGTACTAACTCTGTGTTTTGCTCAGTCACCTCCTTGGGAGGGTCCGGCTGAGCTGGCTCACGGCAACAGCTGTTGCAAACGCTGCAGCGCCTAGGGGTTGAGTCCCAGCGGTGGCGAACTTCCCTTACTTGCTGCTTTGGCAGGTCGAATTCAGCCGCTGACAGGAGGAATTTCTAGCGGCGGGCTGCTCACACAGGAAGTTTTCCATAGTTCCTCCGTTTAATACCAGGCGAATGCTGCAGCAGTACCCTAACAAAAGGGTTACCAACCGCGCGCGATCTGTCCTTCCTCTTCATTGTCCTATCCTCACCCCTTACTTACACACACTGACACTCTCATGCACTACACTATCACATAAGCTGAGAGACCAGTCGGGAGCTTAGAGCTTGTCTCGGCAGGAGCGGTGCACAGCTGGGGAAGATACCTGGAGGGGGAAATACCGTAAGCATACGTGTAGGAGGACGCCAAATCTCACGTTCCAATATTTCGCCACTTCTCAGGAAATAAAATGTGCTGCTTCTAGTACTACTGATGTGAATGCGACTCTACACTTCGATATTCGACGAGTAGCGATCTACTGCTCGCCCAAACCCGAGTAGCTGATGTGTTCGGTGAAATTTCACTTCCTTTGATGTGTCTAAAAGACCGACACGCGGTGGGTGGAGCGAGCACCGAATGTTCGTCACTTGGCAAGTAGCAAGCAACCCATGTACACTTCTCGGGATTCGGCGAGCAGTCGCTGGGAACTCGCCGAATACCGCATGTGTGGAGTCGCATGAAGGAGTTGGTTCACCCGCGTAATTGATAGTGATTCCGAGCGTGTCAACTGCTAAGGTCATTAGTCCAGTAAGTGTGGTGCATGCTTTTATCACAGGGGGGGCGGTGTTCTTTCACCGCTAGATGGCGAGATCCGGCGCCGACCTACCCTTGCTTGCGAAATTCTTCCCCAACCAAGTATCTCTCACCAGCAGGTCACCACCCCAGCCGGGGCAAACTCTAAGCTCCCAACTGGTCTATCGGTATGTGTAGTGCATGTGAGGGTACGTAATGAGCGAGGATAGGGCAAGGAAGAGGAAGGAAAGATCTCGCGCGAACCGTGGCCCGTTTGTGAGGGTACTGCTCCGGCATTCGCCTTGTGTTGATCGGAGAAACCCCGGAAAACTACCGATGAGAGAGGGCGGCCGCGTGAATTCTTTAGACAGTGGGTGAGTTCGACCTAGCTGTGTAGCTAAACTTGGGTTTTTGTAACCTGGCAGTTGACATAAATCAGCTGTTTCAGTGTCATCCAATCGAGAGTTAAAACGTCATCACGGTGACGAGACTAGTGACGTTTCAGCTCCCAATTGGACGAAACCGTCAACAGCTGATTAACGTCAACTGCCAGGTCAGAAAAACGCAAGAGTAGTGTCGAAACCCCTGCCACCGTGGGGCCTCGAACGCCAGTGAGAGGCAGCGCAGCGCCATGCATTGATACGGTGGTTGTGTGTGTCAGCCGCTGGCGGTGTACGACGAGGGCGGCGCGTGCGCGGCGGGGCTGCGCGCGGGCGAGCGCGTGCGCGTGGGCACGGCGCTGGGCGAGGGCGAGGGCCAGGGCCTGGCGTGCAGCTACTGCGCCGCCGCGCCCTTCCCCGACGCGGCCGCGCTGCGCCAGCACGCGCGCCTCGTGCACCGGCCGCGCGTGCTGTCGGCGCCGCTGCCGCCGCACCTGGGGCTGGGCGCGCGCGCCAACTGCGGCGTGGAGCTGGCGGGCGTGCAGCCGCGCCCGGGCGCCGCCCACGCGCGCCCCTTCGTCTGCATCGTGTGCGACGGCGCCTTCAAGTTCAAGAGCAACCTGCAGCTGCACTTCAAGGACAAGCACTCGCCGCACACGCCCTTCGCCTGCGCCGACTGCCGCGCCGCCTTCCGCCGCCCCATCGAGCTGTCGCGCCACCGCGTCTACTACTGCCCGCTGCGCAAGCCCCGCCCAGACCCCGCGCCCGCCGCGCACGCTCGCAAGCGGTAGCCGCCTCTCCTCGCTTTCGCTTCTCCTCCTTCCTTTTGCCCTCCCCTCGCTTTCGCTTCTCCTCCTTCCTTTGCTTCTCTACCTTCATTTCCCTTCTCCTCCTTCCGTTTGCCCTCTCCTCGCCTTCGCTCCTCCTCCTTCCTTTTGCCCTCTCCTCGCTTTCGCTTCTCCTCCTTCCTTTGCTTCTCTACCTTCATTTCGCTTCTCCTCCTTCCTTTAGCCCTCTTCTCGCTTTCGCTTCTCCTCCTTCCTTTGCTTCTCTACCTTCATTTGGCTTTTCCTCCTTCCTTTACTTCTCTCGTTGCTTTTGCCTCCTTCATTTGGCTTTTCCTCCTTCCTTTTGCCCTCCTCGCTTTCGCTTCTCCTCCTTCCTTTGCTTCTCTACCTTCATTTCGCTTCTCCTCCTTCCTTTAGCCCTCTTCTCGCTTTCGCTTCTCCTCCTTCCTTTGCTTCTCTACCTTCATTTGGCTTTTCCTCCTTCCTTTACTTCTCTCGTTGCTTTTGCCTCCTTCATTTGGCTTTTCCTCCTTCCTTTTGCCCTCCTCGCTTTCGCTTCTCCTCCTTCCTTTGCTTCTCTACCTTCATTTCGCTTCTCCTCCTTCCTTTAGCCCTCTTCTCGCTTTCGCTTCTCCTCCTTCCTTTGCTTCTCTACCTTCATTTGGCTTTTCCTCCTTCCTTTACTTCTCTCGTTGCTTTTGCCTCCTTCATTTGGCTTTTCCTCCTTCCTTTTGCCCTCTCCTCGCTTTCGCTTCTCCTCCTTCCTTTACTTCTCTCTTTGCTTTTGCCTCTCTACCTTCATTTGGCTTTTCCTCCTTCCTTTTGCCGCCTCTTTGCTTTTACACCTCTTCCTTCATTGTGCTTTTCCTTCTCATTTTTCATTTTCCCTTCCTTTTGCCTCTCTTTCATTTTGCCCTCTACTTGCTTTCACCTCTCCTCCTTTATTTTGTTTTTCCTCCTTTTTTCCTTTGTCGTTGCTTTTGCCTCTCCTTTATCTGTTTCCTCCATAATTTTCCTCTCTTTGTTTTCTCATCTCCTATGCTTTTTGTTCTTCCTTTTCCACTCTCCTTTGTTTTGCTTTTCCTCCTACCTTTTGACCATCTTTCCTTTTTCTTTTCATCTGCTCTTTTGCACTGTCTTTTATTTTGTCCCCCCCCCCCCTATTCCTTTTTACCGTATGTCCTTTATTGTGGTGGCATAAACCAGTTTGGGGTCTGTGAAGTCCAGCCTCCTCAGGGGAGGGAGCTTCAAAGTTTGGAGCCCCTTGCTTCTATCTTATGCACCACTTCCTGGTTTGAGCTAGAAAGAAGTTGTGGTTTTATTCTGTGCTGTGTTGAGATAACAAACTGGCTGATTGTTGAATACAGAGTCCCAGTGGGAAAATGAGCTGCAACAGACCTCCAGGTGCCATTTTGAGAGGGTCTCCAGTGATTTGAAAAATGAAATTGGAAATGTTGCAGTTAAAGGTTTAGGCGGCAGCCAATTAACTTTATATATTATTTTCTCTGCCCATTACATAAATCGACTAAAACATAGGAACAGCAGGGGGAATTCTCTGCCTACTTTGAGATTACTGCATCACTTGAGAATTACAGTCATGCATTGTTAGATTATAAGTAAACGAACATCTTCTTAAGTAAATTGTATGTCAAGTCTTCCATTCATTTATTTTGTAACTTTGATGTAATTATACACAGCAATAACCTGAGATGATTTTTGCAAGGTGTTGGGGTATCTAAGCATTCCTTGTAGATCATGAAAGTGCTCTCCACTGAACTGTTTTCCATACATAATCCAACATTGTCTCTACAATATCACAAATATGCATCGAAATCATATACCTCCATTTGCCAACAAGCAGAACATTAAGGTGTCTTGCTGAATTATATGTATCTGTATTTACCTGTAATATAATACAAGTATGAATTGTATATAAAGGATTTGCTGAAATACAATACTGTTAATTGATTAAGAAATAAAAATTCAAATACATATTGTGAAACAAAAGCTAGCAAATAGAAAAATAATTGTCTGTAAGTGTCAGGACAGTTTTGTATTTTCGTAAGTGCTTTACTTACAATATTTGCTATTATGATACATTCTAAGAATGTTTATATGTATATTTTTGAGTAAAATAGACAATGTCAAACATGGTGATTTCATTTTTCCCATTGCCTTTTCTTTCAACCAGTCTGTTGGTGCAAGACTCACAAAAAAATAGATACAAATAGACTTTATTTTGGAGATTTCTATTGAATCAGAATTTGGTTTTCTATTGATTCAGATGTTGATGATATTTTCCTATTCATTCAGAAAATTTTCAATTGAATCCAAAGACTATTGAATCTGAATTTTTAGTGAAAAGTTTCAACTACCATTATAATTAAACCCTATATTATTCTTAATTGCATATCATGGGGGCCATGCCTTCCACCAAAGTCCTAGAGTTTTCGTTTGTAACCTTCCTTTTTTGGCAGAATTGAATTAAATATTTATGTTAGAATTACATAATTATTTAAAAAATAATATTGTCTAGTAACACATATACACCAGAAATATAATATACAACATAATAACAATTATGTTTATTATTTAACAAAAATCTATAATCTCCACCCCAATGATTGGCTGGATCTGCCTTTTGCATAAACTTTTACCAAAAAGTGTTTTAAAAGTTAGTGCACATTTCCTTGGTTATCATGTGTTTTCCCATATTGTTTTATTTTGCTTGTAACTAATTTTAGTAATGGAAGTGCTGTTAAGGACCTTATATTGTAATGGAACCTGTAATTAGTGCTCAAAAAAGTATGGCTTCAGATCACTATCTTTTGTAATTGATTATTAATTACAGAATTTATTGATCAATTGAAAATTAAATTAATTATAATTAAAATGACAGTTGGTGCACAAAAATATTAGAAAATTTCCAAATTATTAGCTCCTTATTTCTTTCAGGGCCTACGACGACTATTCCAAAGGAAGAGATAATTAAAAGTTTCAGAATTGTGATCAGGTTTGTATACTGTCTGTGTCAACCTTTTTTGGGTTGTTCTTCAGATGTTGAAAACTGGTTTTCCTTTGGTAATGTACCATTCTGTGTCTTCTATTATTTCATTCTTCATTTTTATTTGTTAAAGATAAATAATTGCCTTTCGTTTATAATTTGAGGTGTTTTTGAACTGGTGTCCACGGCCATTATTTGGGATCATCAAGACATAATAGAAATGCCCCCATAAAATTTTAGTTAAATCCAGAATTTTTTTAATGAATTTATTTGAGTTAACAGGGTATGTGTGCTATGTTAAAAAAGGTCAAGCTGTTGAAGCTATTCACTAATTCATCTGACAATCGTGGAAAGCTATTTGATGCAAAAAATAAAGTAAAACTTATATCGACAGAAGCAATTCTCAACTATCTTAATTTACATTGAATACATACTACCTTGTTTTCTAGTATCATTAACTACATTGTTATTAGTTCAGAAATTAAATGTCCAGAAATATATTGTCTTTACAAAATTTAATTATTCCTTCCTAGTCTTCTTTGAAATTGGAGTATTGCTTCACAATTACACCCAGTTGATTCTCTTCGACTGTTAAATCTGGGACATACTTTGAAAATGTGATCAAGATTTAGAGGGATATTTTTTAATTAAGAGGAAATGGCTTAATTTGCAATGTCCTATTCTCATCCTAGAAAGCACGACTTGCTCCCAGCGTCTGTTATTTATATGGGTTATAATGTATAAAATCTATTTATAGATTTATGAAGATTGCTGGCTTTATAATTGTTCAGTCATGGCTCCATTTGTTTTGCATTTCTTCTCGAACAAACTATTTTTTAAGCTTCTACCTATTTTATAAAGCCGAGTGTACCAAATGTCTTGCTACAATCCCTGGCATCTAACGTATGTAGGGTGAATAGTAAATCTTTATGCGAGTTTGTGTTTCTGTGCGATGCTGTTTCTTAAGAGCATTTTAAGTCTTCGAAGGGAGCAAAAGTTCTGGTCCTATTGACAGTATCATTGTACTTCTGCCCTAATGATGGGTGCTTCTAGGATCATCTAGTTTATAAATCATTTTCATTAACAGTAAAAAATGAAATTGGAATAAAAATACTTAATGAAAATATTGTGAGAGTTGTGAGCCCCCTCCAAAGTTTTAACATTAATTGCTGCAATTCAATAGCAAATGGATTTCAATAAAATGAAGCTTTTTCCCAAAAGTATGAGAAAATTTACTTTCTAGGGAAGGTCTTTCATTATGATTTCTAACTTATCAAAAAGTTCCTTATATTTTGTACTTAGAATGATCAATTCTGAGAGTTAAAAAGTGCACTTTCCATACAACTAATTTTAAAGGCAGGAGATTACTTCACTAAGATTCTTTCCATTCAGTAAACATTATGTAGTCGAAAGGATGAATCAGAATATTCAAGAGTAAAAGTTTTCCTTTGTATGAATTTTGATCAGGATGAATTCTGTAAAGAGTTTTCTGATCTAAGTGGTGAGATGGCAAGATAAGAAGAAAAGATTGGCCACCTTGATAGATTTTGATGTTGAGATACATCTATTAATAGAAGACAAGTGTAAAGTTGAAAAAATAATAACTATTTTCTAAAAAGTAAAGATCGTTTAATGCTGGGTTCAAAATATTGATTTTTACCTCTTCAAGATAGGCTGTGGATTTCGCCCCACCAACCTTGAGAATCAGGATCCCCACAGGAACAGTGGGATGCATGCATAGTAACTGCCCTTCATGAATAATTTGTGAGCAAATAGGCTTTTGCAACTTTATCTCTGGTGTTTCCTTATCCTGAAACCTATTAATTCACACTTAATTAGCAAGCATGCGAGTGCAAATTTCTGTAAATGTATGAAAATTCTATTATCATTTTAATGCATTTATAAATAAAATGTTTTATCCATAGGGTTGGGCATTTAAATATTTGTATTTGAAATACATATTTTAAATACATTTTGTATTTGAAAAACAGTATTTTTTAGTTTTTTGGCCTTGTATTTGGGAGATGTATTTAAATACATAAAATAATGTTAAAAAAAAGAAACACTTTTAATACAGATGAAGATAACTAGGATAGTTTCTTTTTTTATTTTGATTCTTCCAGGAAATGCACCTTTTTAAAACAAAAATTAAAGCTTTTTTCAGCTGTTGAATTTGAATTCTCTTAATTTTTAAATGATAAATCATTACAAATGCTGGGCATTTACGCGACAATAAAAAAAGATTTTATTCATTATAACACCATATGTTCATCCACACCAGTTAAATGCTGTTTACCTAGGCAAGTTTTAGACATTTAACATCTAGGGGTTTATTGCCTGATTTATTTGAAAATTAGTCATTTTAAAAGGAAATTCCATTTATTTGTGTTAGACATACTTTTTTATATAATTTTTTATTTGTGAGTGAATACATATGTATATTAAAGTTTATTATTGTTCAGAAATTTGTATGACTGAATTACTAATATACTGTAATTGACAATTACAATATATTGTTGCAATGAAAAATATAAAATACAAATTTTTTTTCTGTATTTTGAGTTTCTGAAATGTTTTAAATATGCATGTATTAGCAAATCAAAACCTAATGTATATTGAGTATGTATTTAAATACTTATTTATAAAGTATTTTGATAAAGTATTTAAGTACTAAATATAAAGTATTTTGCCCAACCTAGAATATCCAAATTAATAAAAATTAATTTATACTTGGGGAAAGAATATATTATTCCTTTGACTGATAAATTGGAAATGTGATAGTGGTGGAACATCAGAGATTTCCAATTGATTTTTTTTATATATGCTGTATAAAAGGCTCTAAAGGACAATTTAATATCTGTACCAAAGAATCTATTGACTTTGGGTATGCCACAGACAACAAATCTTAGGTGCATGTGTAGTTTTTCTATGAATCATTAAAACCTCTTTGAAAAACAATTTTAAAATTTTATTTTATAACCAGTGCCATACAGTAAGTACAAAATGCTGTAAAAACATTCAACCCACTCACAATATTTCATAAACACTTGCAGCACATACATGAGTAACAAACTTCTATAAGTACTAATTTACAACTGTACTTTCCAAGTATGCATCTTTTTGCCCCACTTTCTGACATTTGAGATTTATTTTATTAAATTGGGCAATTTTTGTCATTACTGACAGTTAAGAAGAATGGAAGTCATCAAAGTAAATTTACATTTCTGAGTTGTTTTCATGAACACACCTATATTGCGATTTTTCCAATGCTACCCGAGACATTCCATCAGCTATTACGATGCTATCCAATCAGGACCTTACACGTCACTACAGTGCCGTCATTATTGTGGCATTTAACCTTCCAATTGAATGACACTGTAACAGTTGATTTACTTCACAGGCAGCTATGAATAAATTGCAGTATAGAAGGAAGATATAATTCATAAACTTACATCATTATAAATATATACCAGTTTCAAGATAGTGCAGAGGTATAATTTTAGGGTTCCAGAGCTTTTTTTGACAATTTTCATGTCTAAGAATTGACTCGTCTTTGTGCAGATGTTTAGAAACAATTCAAACCAAAAATGGCATGATCCTACATTTAACTTAGACGTAGGGTAAGCATGTTATGGTTTGTCTGTAAACAGAACTGCAACATCATCCTATTGCTAGGGTTTCATCAGATAATGAATACCTGCATCATATGACTGCAACGATAATTGAGAGGTGGAACCTAAACAATTTTTATTTTAAATAAAGAAAAACTAGTAGACTAAATAAACAAGTTGAAAATATCATCAATTTTGCTTTCAACTACTCCTCCGAAAAAAAGTATGAAAACAAAAACAAATATTTTTTTCCACACTCATCATATTATGTATATATTGAAGGGTTCAAGCTCTGAATATTTCTATCACAGAATTCCAGTCTGAAAAGGCCATTAAATCTCAACGTTATTCCTTTCAAATGTCCACTCTTTATGTTTCGAAGTGGTATTGTCGATTGAAATGGTCCCAGAAGTTCAGAAAGTGGAAAACTCCCCTTAAACTCAACACAGATGAAATCTACCATTTTATCAACAATTTCAACAACAAATAAATGAAAAACGATGAACAGAGGACCTCATCTAAAATAACAATGATGATGATCGTGATGGTGTTGTGGTGATAATCTCGATTTCTTGTAGTAGCAGTGGTTGTGATGATGTCCATTGAAAAGAGGTTTTCAGGACAAGGACGATCCAACCAGCCGGTGTGAAGGGAAGGGAAGAGAAGAGAAGGTAAGAGAAGAGAAGGTAAGAGAAGAGAAGAGAAGGTAAGAGAAGAGAAGAGAAGAGAAGGTAAGAGAAGAGAAGGGAAGTGAAGAGAAGGGAAGGGAAGTGAAGAGAAGGGAAGGGAAGGCAAAGAGAAGGGAACAGTAGGGATGGAAAGAGAAGGGTAGGGAAGAGAGAGAAGGGTAGGGAAGGGAGAGAAGGGAAGGGAAGGGAGAGAAGGGAAGGGAAGGGAAGGGGAAGGGGAAGGGGAAGGGGAAGGGGCGGGGCAGGCTAGAGACGCAGGGAGCCGTCGAGGATCTGCCGGTGCAGGTCGGGGGTGAGCGGGCGGTAGGCGCCGGCCTGCAGCACGTAGAGGCGGTCGCCGGGGCCGACGCGCGCCGGGTCGAAGCCCTCGCTCTGCAGCTCGGTCTTCTTGAGCTTGAAGGTGCCGGTGAGCTCGAGGCGCGGCGTGACGCGCACGAAGAGCGGGCGCGCGTACGCCGGCAGCGAGCGCTCCACGCCGGCGGCCAGGCGGCCCAGGTCCACGCTGCCCTCGGGGTCCTGCACCGCCACCATGCCCGCGCGGCCCTCGGCGCCCGGCACCTGCGCCCACGCCCACGCACATTCACACACTATTGCACTTCGCCCCGCCCCCCACATTCAAATAATACATTTTAAATCATAAGCATGAAATTTAAACACACGCACGCACGCACGCACGCGCGCACACACGCACACGCGCGCGCGCGCACACATGCACACACGCGCGCGCGCACACATGCACACACGCGCGCGCGCACACATGCACACGCGCGCGCGCACACATGCACACATGCACACGCGCGCGCGCGCACACATGCACACGCGCGCGCGCGCACACATGCACACGCGCGCGCGCGCACACATACGCGCACACGCTAGCGGGGCTACAACAGCACATACTTGAATTCTTAGCTGTCCGGGATTAGCCGCGTCATGGTCGATGGAGCTGACGTTTCGGCCATCTTGTTGTGGCTTTCTTCAGAGCATAGCAGTATAGCTCCATAGCTAGTTTAGCCACAACAAGATGACGCGGCTAATCCCGGATATCTTGTTGTCGCCTTCTTCAGAGCTATACTGCTATTCTCTGAAGGCCACAACAAGGTGGCCGAAACGTCAGCTCCATCGACCATGACGCGGCTAATCCCGGACTTCTTGTTGTGGCCTTCTTCAGAGCTATACTGCTATGCTCTGAAGAAGGCCACAACAAGATAGCCGAAAAGTCAGCTTCATCGACCATGACGCGGCATCTTGTGGCCTTCTTCAGAGCTATACTGCTATGCTCTGAAGAACTCCACAACAAGATGGCCGAAACGTCAGCTCCATCGACCATGACGCGGCTAATCCCGGACAGGCAAGAATTCAATTACTCCGGCCGCGGAAGCCTACGACTCTATTGCACATACTTTCTCGCAACATCTCAATTTTCAATTTTAGAAAATTCAGAGACTTCAACGAAAATGAGACCCGCGACATTCTTTTGAGCATCTCTTCTATCCATGGATAAAATTTAAAGAAAAAATTCGGAGCGGTTTTTGAAAAAACAAATGTAACTTTTTTTAAATTTCTTATACTCGTATTTCGTGCAAAATTACAAGAAAAGTACTCATATTTTCGAAAAATCGAACATGAACTTGTTTAAAGATACGTATTTAAGGAACAGATTTCATTAAAGAAAAAATATTTACCAACAATATTAAATTTGTAGAAGACGCCCCCCCCCAAAGAAAAAGTAATTGTACTTTCGCAAGGGGGACATGGGGCATAGGGGAACGAAGGAGGTAATAGTATGATCCACAAGTGAATCTAGATCGCCATAATAACATTGAAAACGTCTAACATTAAAGACTGATACGTAATTTTCTTGCTAATTCCTGTGTTTCCAGCTTTGTTAGTTTGAGAAAATGTTCCGAGTTAAAAAATGCTTCTTTCGTTATACGTTACTATCAATCAATTGACTACTGTAATCAAGATCCTAGATTATTCGATAAATTAATTCCAAAATTCCTCACCTCCACTCCGTAAACGCTGGCGTCTTTCAGATCAATCACGTTACTGATGACAGCCTCCACTTCCGCTGTTGCAACATTTTCCCCTTTCCACCTGAAAGTGTCGCCTCTTCGGTCTTTGAAAAACAGATACCCGTATTCATCCATTACCAAGATGTCACCTAGAAAAGAGACACATTCATAAAATATAAATGCATCTCCAATTGCAGAAAGGCAACTAGTCCAACTTACCAGACTTTTTTTTATTGGCGGGGGAGGGTTGTGGGCTAGTCAATGCATCATTTAATGCAGAAAGGAAATTATGAGAAGAAAATATTCAATGACGTTATTGTTCGTTTTTCAGTTAGAGGTCACTCGTTCTTGCCGAATGATAGGGTTTTCGGGATAATTTGGAGGAAGCTGAGAAAGGAAGAAATATACAGTGGATGAAGTTTTTCTCAACAATAAAGCACATCCTAACCCTACAAAATAAAGTCCTCCGCACTGCCTTAAATGCCCCATGGTACATTTCTAATGATCAAATTCACAATGATCTGAAATTCACAATGATCTGAAATTCACAATCATCTGAAATTCCCTACAGTCGCCCAACACATCGCCCGCCTCTCCGAAAGATTCTACAACAAGCTTCATAACCTCCCCTTCCAACCAATTTTCTCACTAGGAAAAACCACTCATCCTCATCTAAACCGCATATAGTCCAGATTCCCAAAAGATAAATTCCGTCCTCCGTAACTCCTACGCTTTCTCCATATCATCAGCGCCGTTATCTCACCCATTCCACAAACCACCGCAATAACTCCCTAGCACCCCAACCTGATTTCTTGTAGAGGAGTCCAGTGGGGTCATCCTCCCTCTTATTTTTGTCTGTATATTATTGTATACATTGTATAAGCAAACAATTCTGTAAAGTGGCTATGTACGCTGTAACAGAAAATATTTGAATAAAAAAATGAAGTTTTTAACCTAATGAAACATTCCTCAAAAATGTTTTTATTGTTCAGATGAAGGCGAAGGATTTCGTCGATTAAAGCTAATGCTATATTCTATAAGAAAACCTGTCTGAGTGATGATTTCTATTGTAAAGGTGATCCTAGAACTGAAGAATTGGTGGCTTGATGCTGGGCAGTTTTAAGGTGAGAAATTCAGTAAAACCTTTAGATCTGCATTCACGGAAAGCCTATACATCTGTACTGCCTATTAGCACAAAAAATGGCAAGATGCAGTCTTGTCATTCATTTGAAGGACAAGATGCAGTTTTGGCCTTAAAAAATTGAAACATTCGGCTGTTTATTTGGTTGTAAAAGTCAACAATGTTGCACTGTACTCATTAACACTTTGATTCCTTATTTTCCAATAATTAATTGTTATTCATGCAGCAAGGGGTTATAAGGGTGCTAATGATCAAACGGCGCCTGAAGACCTTGACCCGAGGGCTTCTTGTCACCCGAGATTATTCAATCCAATTAACTCCCATAGGACCTACAATATTTTATTTTTCCCCTAATTTTAATGATTCAGGTCAGAGATTTCCAACCGTTTTCTTACATCGACCCCTTTTAAAAGAATTAATTGCTTCATCGACACCCTTGACTTTTTTCTATAATATGCAGCATACAGAGGCTACTTTGATATGGTAGACATGGCACGAGCCACGAGCGCCATTCCCATAGGGACGCTATTTACAGTATACCTGCTATAACAAGTAGCAAAAACCCCAATTTCAAGTGTCCTGCAAATTCTATGCTTGCCATGGGCGCCTGAATACTTAGATGAGGTACGCTTCTGGTAGCATATAAAATAATACAATAATAATAATAAAAATATAATACAATAATAGTGAAAAGTCATAATACAATAATAACAACACTAATTACACAAAAATTCTTCATGGCAATTAGCCAAAAAATATGAACAAAACTTTTGAAAGAATTGTTGATTAGGTTTGTTTTACTATTTTATGTATTATAATATTCCATATGCAAATATTATTATATATTTTGAAACTGTGTATGAGAAAATAATTATCAATTTCATTTACATTTTTTGTAATCAATAGGATCTTGATTATACTGAACAGTTACCGGTGCATAATCGACCATCAATCCCCAATCAACTCCTTGATCATCATTGACCCTTTTTAAAATTTAGACGACCCCAGGGTGTCGATACCAACCCCTCTGGGAAACGCTGATTAAGATTTATTCAATTACTAATTAACTAGGTATTAACTAGGTTTGTCTTTTTCACATTTCTACCCAATAACCCTTCCTCTCATTATGAGATCATCTGACTTCATTTTCTGTAGCATGAAAGAGGTGTCACTCAACAGCAAAGAACATGCTGAAAATAGTCAAATACAGCAAGAAACGTATGATTTTGAAACATTAGGAGTATTACATTTCCAACCTAACATTACCTGATAAGAATGCCTTATCTCCCTTCTTGAAGACATCGTATATTATTTTCTTTTCCGATTCCTTTTTGTCAACGTAGCCTTGGAATTCACGAATGACGTTCTTCTGGTCAATGAGTCCGATTATCATGCCTGGTTCACCTGCGGAAGAAAATGCGATGAAACAATGGGCAACCACATACAATGTTTTTAACGTAAACAAAAATGTGCAACAGTTTAAAACTTTCATGTAGTGTAAGAGAGTAACGTATAAGAGTGTAACGTATAAGAAAGTAACGTACGTAAATGTTCTACAATAATTATGCACGGTTAACAAAATAATAATAATAAAAATAATAATAATAATAATAATAATAATAATAATAATAATAATAATAATAATAATAATAATAATAATCCCTTTATTGATACGGCGAGGCTCGGGCCATCAGGCCCGCTCTTCCGCCTAACCACATGTCAGTTGCATACAAAGACCAAACATGTAATATTATATACAAATATAAAAATATATTTAAGTTGTAAGTAGTTAGTAGAAACCAAGTGTAATTTAAATGCAGCTTTTCAAAAGATAAATGAAATATTAAAATAGACACAGAAATGTGGCAAATTTTGTTTGACGAATTATAAATTCATAGACGGAAGTTAAAAACAATGAGTTGAATAGCATTGCTCCAAATATTCGTGCGCTACGCGGCAGCCTGGTATTCACCCCGAGCGACTGTATCTTTTAATACAGAAAACACACAAAATGGAGTTCGTTTCATCATTCTACACTTCCAATGTGACTTAATAACAATTCCCATTCCTCAAATAATTCTCCAGTGCTGCCTGCTGTTTCACAACTTCGACGTCCTCGCTAGGAGACACGAGGGGAGTCTGATGCCGGAGAGGCGACAAGACGCTCCTTTATTTTTTATTAAATGTTTATTTACAAACTATCCATACAAGAGAACAATTTAATTTGTTGACTAGATAATTACATTTAATAACTTGTTAATTAGTTGACTAGTTAAATTTGTTCACTAAATTAGCTTCTTTAATAGACTAGGTTATTCTATTCGAACTTTGGGGACCTCATTAGGCGTATGCAAGTGGGCGGCGCTATCTTAAACAAGTGCACGGTGCCGCGATAAGACGAAAGTGATACAATTGCTAGGGTGAAACGTCTTCAATTACTGGAGATGGTTGGAATTCCCTAACCTCATTAGTAGCTCATTCATGACTGAAAGAATCATAGCTATTTTTAAAATATTTATTTATTTATTTATTTATTTATTTACGTCAAAAAACAGTTAAAAACTGCGTATGACGGGCTATGGGGAAAAGTGAATTGTGTGGACATTTTCAAAATTCTGTGATCCCTACACTAAATCATATACTACTTAAGTTTTGAATTTTGAAAGGGAGAAAAAAAAAACAAAAAACTCCCATGTAATAAAATCGATTTTCAAGGATAAATAAGCAATAAATTTTGAATTTTGAAAGGGAGAAAAAAAACAAACAAACAATTGACAAACAACATATTGACAAGGAAGTTTAACATTTATGATATGCACAACCCTAATTAATGACACCAACATGTAATGACCTAGAGTTAAAAATAAAAACAAGAAATGTTGTCCAATAATAATAATAATAATAATAATAATAATAAAATTAATATGTATTTGGCATTTTAGTGTCGGATTAATCTCATTTGTCAGATAGCGGAATTCCCAGACCTGGCTTGTTTTTATTTATTACCAACGCCTGGGGTTAGAGGAACCATGCAGCAAGCAGGACGTTTGTTCTTAACCGTATCTAGCAAACGTGGCCTGCCTGAGCTTTTACTTTTGTCACACAGCCACATAAGCTTGAGACGATGGCAATGGAAAGCTACAGCTCTATTTTTGCTCCAACTGGGAATCGAACCCGGGATCGCACAACCGAAAGCTAGCACACCGACCACGAGCCACTCGAAGGGCTTAATAATAATAATTTTAATAATAATAGTAATAATAATAATAATAATAATAATAATAATAATAGTAATAATAATAATAATAATAATAATATATTCATTACAATTATCTAAAGTAATTTCCAAATACATGATACAAATGTAAAATTGGAATGAAAACTATAGAAGTTTTCATTCCCAACTCAAAAAAAAGTACATTACCCCGCAAACGGCGGCCAGCCGCGGCGTCAGTCCATGAGCGTTACTTGAACCTGTGTACCTACGTCGCTTACAATACGCTATCGTTCATCCAACACAATTCGTTACATACCAATAATTTTTTAAAAATTAAAGAAATTGGTTCATATTAATTTGCGTTGAAAGTATATTTACAACAACAATAATAATAAAACCAGTAATAATAATAATAGTAATAATAATAATAATAAAATAATAATAATAATAATAATAATAATAATAATAATAATAATAATAAACATTTTTGAGTAGCTATATTCTTAATTTATCAATTATTTTAACAAATGTTTTTAAAATTAAGATCTAACTTTACATGAAATTGGGATAAAAGTTACTGTGTATTAATACATACTAAAACAAATAATTATTTGATAACATGATGTTTTCCACATTTGGAATCAGCACATGCCTTTGCCAATTTTATTTACACTCTTATGTGCCCAGATGAGTCGTGCGCAACATGAAGTATGCATACGTCTGGCGAGCACTGGTTGTCTCTATTAAAACATTACTAATTTCACAGTTTCCATCTTATTTACTATCTTAAATATTGGCTATCAGAAATGCAATTATTTTGGGGTCTTCATTTCTTATTCAGCGTAAACTCTTTTGACAGAAATTAAAACTAATTACTATAGGAGTCGTAGCACGATCCAGTATGTGACCAGTATTCGGGTCTAATACAGCGACAGATTTACCACTTTCGAGGCCCAAGCTAAAATATTTTTTATGCTTCCTTTTTTCCTGGAAACAATAACAATCTTGAGATTGGAGATTTTAATATTTTTACTCAAAAATAATTAAACAATTATAAGATGCCTTCAAATAATAATCTTATTAAAATTTTAAATTTTAAAAATTATTAACAATGGGCTGGAAACAATATCTATATGTCATGTTCAGAGCTTATCACTTTTACTGAACATTAGTCTTAGTTAATTGAGTTTGTCTTGTCCCATAGAAGCTCGATAGTAGTTTTTAACCCTTTTATTTTTTCTGAACGATCTGTTAACTGTACAATAAGCCAACCTCAACGTATCACTCAAACTTCAAAGTTTGTGCTCGCATACGCCAAACGCCGGGTTATGTAAGAAAAGAGACCGTTTCAAATCAGCTAACCAGAATGCTGTGACGAATTTTGGCGTGCCTGAATTTGTCATGCATTCAAGTTGAAATCGTAATACATGAGAATGAAATTGCCAGGCTTGGAATAAATCAGTTTTTAATTCCAATTGTGTGTTAAATTTACTTATTTATTTTTTAATCTTATCTAATTATAATTTTCTGTAGATATATTTTCATAATTTTTTAAGTAAGTTTGCAATTTTCTGCCAGGATAGTCTCTCCGCAGTGGCACCTTACTGATGATAGTGCTAGTAATAGAAATTATGTTGTTAGCACTAGCTGCAGCTTGTAACAAAATACAATGCAATTGCGCACTCACCACAATCGTTGCAGTAATTATCATAAGTTGTGACAAAGGAAGTTAAATTACAACTAACAATTAGTATCTTCATGCAACAAAAATCTCTGAGGCTCTTCTAAACTAATTTAAATACGTGCATGCAAGACGTGGGTTCTTAAAGCATTACCTTACTCTTCTACTCAATCCCAATGCTGTTTTCTTATATAGAAGATGGAATTTACGTGCTTAGAGATATTAAATGAAATGTGGGAAGAAATGAAAGAAATTCATAGACACAATGCGTCATTTTAATAAATCATACGATAAGGGATGATTATGTGAAATGAAACGTTGTTATACGATTTATTATGTACCAGACACAAAAAATCATTTTATACATTTCTAAAGAGAGCAATTTTATTGAGATGCTGTCTTAAAACTTGTTTGGCCCCGTGCGTATTTTATAGAGTGAACAGAACGTTTTGAGGTGGAATGTTGCTTGCAATTTTATTCACTAGTTGTGTTTCATGAATGTCTTATGAGGGAGTAAATTCATAATGAAAATCATGGGGCAGGTGTGGTAGACAACTTGGAAACAGAATATCGTTTTTTATAAAATATTCTTTTGTTTTTTACCACTATTCACAAGTAATTTAGACATTTTTCGGATTGCTTTACAACTTTGGAAATAATATCTTATCTTTGAACAGACATAACCCGTAATGTACCGGCATGCTTTGTCTAACGCGCAGAAGTATGGGAGACAGTCATCCACTTAGTATAGAGATCACATGTGGTTGCCTTCCCTTGTTTCCAAGTGATCCCGTTGCTACCAACATAAATGAGGAGCAAACATTCAAAACATAACATGTCCACTTCACTCTTTTCTAATGTAAAATGTAGCCCAATTATTACACTTTTCAACAACTACTTAATTATTGTAAGACATTTTACATTTCTTTCTGGAAATAAAATTCTAGTTAAAAACAACAGAAGAACTCAATTTTCGCCAAACGGACATGTCCACTTTTGAATGTTTGCTCATCAAAAGCATTTTTCAATAGGATGCATTGACTCTGCTTTGGCGCACGTTACTAAAGCAACCAACGAACGTGCGTATGTCAACTTTTGAATGTTCGCTCCTCAAAAGGCATTTTTCAATAGGAGGCATTGACTCTGCTTTGGCGCACGTTACTAAAGCAACCAACGAACGTGCGTATGTCAACTTTTGAATGTTCGCTCCTCAAAAGGCATTTTTCAATAGGAGGCATTGACTCTGCTTTGGCGCACGTTACTAAAGCAACCAACGAACGTGCGTATGTCAACTTTTGAATGTTCGCTCCTCAAAAGGCATTTTTCAATAGGAGGCATTGACTCTGCTTTGGCGCACGTTACTAAAGCAACCAACGAACGTGCGTATGTCAACTTTTGAATGTTCGCTCCTCAAAAGGCATTTTTCAATAGGAGGCATTGACTCTGCTTTGGCGCACGTTACTAAAGCAACCAACGAACGTGCGTATGTCAACTTTTGAATGTTCGCTCCTCAAAAGGCATTTTTCAATAGGAGGCATTGACTCTGCTTTGGCGCACGTTACTAAAGCAACCAACGAACGTGCGTATGTCAACTTTTGAATGTTCGCTCCTCAAAAGGCATTTTTCAATAGGAGGCATTGACTCTGCTTTGGCGCACGTTACTAAAGCAACCAACGAACGTGCGTATGTCAACTTTTGAATGTTCGCTCCTCAAAAGGCATTTTTCAATAGGAGGCATTGACTCTGCTTTGGCGCACGTTACTAAAGCAACCAACGAACGTGCGTATGTCAACTTTTGAATGTTTGCTCCTCAAAAGCATTTTTCAATAGGAGGCATTGACTCTGCTTTGGCGCACGTTACTAAAGCAACGCAGGTGCACCTACCTGCGTGGCAGCGCTGGCAGAAGCCGTCGGCGCCGCGCAGGGGCAGCCCCGACGCGTCGTCCACGCGCACCAGCGCCATGGGCAGCGCGGCGGCCGGCACGCAGCGCGGCAGGAAGCCCACCGCGCCCACCGTCTCGTCCACGTTCACTACACACACACGCACACCTTCCCATTTCAACATTTGTTAATTACGGGGAAACATTCAGATTGATTTATAGCGTTTTCCATTCGTTGCACTGAAACCCACCCTAGTGCGGGGCATCGCTCATCGCTCCGCTACAGTGCTGCCCCACACGCGTGAAGGGCAACCACGAATTAAACGGATTCCGGAACTGAGTCAGTGCGTGTGCGCTACGCTGTGAGATTGTTCTTGGTCTGTCACACTGATGGAACTCGAAAAATAATAATTTTGAATTCTGATCATTGTTATAATTTTTATAAAGTCTTTTGGTAATTCTTACTTCTTAATTCATAAATTATTTACGTGTGATTTCTTTATTTGAAAAATACGAAAACTTCAAAAGCGTATGTGTCGAAATTTCATTATTCGTGATTTGCCAGTAATCGATATAGTACACACGATTTTCAACCGAAAGGCTTCTGCACAATTGTTTGGGTTTTGAAAACCATAAAAATATTAACATGGGCATTTCTGCTGGTATATGTATGGGCGTGCAAGAAACATTTCTTGGTACATATATTTGAATGATTTTGTAAGGGTCACTATTTTTGTTTTCACTTTATTAGCGTTTCGAAATTGAGACATACCTACACTTTGGTTTCTAAATAGCACTGGATCTGTTAACGTAGAGTTATTCAAGGTTAAATTTTAGGAAAACACAAACTGATTTTCCGAACTTCGCGAGTCACAAAAGTTATTTTCCTGCAATGACGCGATCGTCAGTGCAGTTTAGGGCGCCCCGAGTGCGCCCTGGTTCCGTGCGATTGTGAGAATGGAACATGCGCTTCCTTGCACTGGTGCACCCTGGCGGTCGAATGGAACACGAAAGCTGTCCTGAGTGCGCACCAGTGCGGCGAATGGAAAACGCTATTAGTCATTGTCATTCCGGGCGCGTCAACTGCTAAGGTCGTTAGTTCCGTAAATGTAGTGAATATTTTTTCCTCGGGAGATGGCGATGATCTTCCCCCGCTAGATGGTGAGATCCGGCGCCGACCTACCGCCGACTGGCGGAGTTTTCCCTAACCAGAATCCCCCACCAACGTGGCACCGTCCCAGCCGGATGAAGCTCTAAGCTCTCGACGGTTCTCCCGATAGGTGTGGTGGTGTAGCATGTAACACTGCATGTTGGTGTGTAAGTAAGTAAGGTGAGGGAATAGGACAAGGAAGAGGAAGGAAAGATCGCGCGCGGTCAGTGGTCCGTTTGTTAGTGGTACTTCTCCGGCATTCGTCTGGCGTTGGTCGGAGAAACCTCGGAAAATTATCGATAAGAGCGACCGGCCGCAAGAATTCTCCTCCAGACAGCGACTGAATTCTAACAAGCTGTCCTAGCTAGTATGAAAATCCTGTCACCGTCGGTACTCGAACCGTAGGTCCTCCCGGTCAGAGACACTGTCAGACCTTCCGAGTAAATTGATAACGTTTTGTTAACTCGTTATTCAATCATCTGTCTACCAAGAGGACTCATTTTTATAGTAGCCATTTATATTCCTTCCATCCAAAACTGCGTACAGTTCATATCTCATGACTTCTTTTTTTAACATACAAAGGTTATCGGTAGCTTACAATCCAACTAGGTCGCACAGACTCCCCAATCCAGAGATGTAGAATCTGGTACCCTCTACTCCTTTCTGAAACATCACTTCGATGTGTCCGAAGCCTGTAAATCATTTAGAGGAGCCCAATTGAGTTTGCCCCACCAATACGAAACCATGCTACTGTCTTGTCTAGGTCTGTCCATTTTGTGTTGTGCATTTTGTGTTCTTCAACCATCTGAAAGAACCGAAAGGCTGAACAATATAGCCTTTAAGGCTGAACAATAAGCCCTCAATAAAATTGTACTGAAAAAAAGTAGCCATTTGTCCACAGATTGCATCTCGAGTTCTAATCGAAGCAGAAGTCAGATAGAACCTTGTTACAATAATAATTCATTTTCTTCGATTTTGTCAGTTGGAACCTAGTTGCCAACGGTTTAACTGGCAATTTGCTGAAGGGAACTCGCTGAACAAAGCTTAACAACGCTCTGGGGACATTTTTTCCTTTTTAATTAATATGGGTTACTCAATGTTTCAAACAGTGAAAATCATTAATGAGGTATCCGTTCATTATTGTGATCGTGTCACGAACAAATTACAAACTTTTTACAGCAGAAGATATTAAACTCCACAGGAACGATGCCCTCTCCCCGACAGCTCACATAAATACTAACAAACAAGGACATTTTTTGTTGGGAAATATGGTTTCTGTTGCGCAGCCTACGACATTTAGGTCGGTCTATTTGTGAGTATGATGTTTTCCTTGAAATTCCGCATAAAAGGACATTTCCTCAAGGAAATGTAGAAAGAAGCCTGGAAATCGTTGGTTGTTGTGATGTGTTCTGTGTAATTGCGAGGGTTTTCGGCAGACCGGGTGACACCGCATTGAAGGCTGTAATGCTACGTTTCGACCATCATGTCACGTGACCTTGTCCAAGGACGGAATGCTTGAACAAATGAGACCGCATGGTGGTCGTGTTGTCACCGGGACAACCGAGAGCATTCATCTGAATCGTAGGAGCCTACTTTATTCTGTAATTATTGTGTTCGGATATTTGGCCAATTCTTGAAGACATATTTGCTGTGTAACAGATAGTAACTGCAAATCCACTTTTTTCCTTCCAACAGGAGCAGAGATTCGGGAAATTGGGTCGAAACTGGGGGACCCGAGATTGGGGAGTAGTCTCTTTACATCCACTGCCAGAAGAACGTTCGCGGTTCGCAACTGTTTGGTTCAGAAGTGTGTCTGCCGCCGTCGTGGCTTTTCTGCGATCTGGAGCTTCCGCAAGTATCACCAGGGAGTGATCACGCAGAGAGTACCCTGCAAACCCTCTTTAATGATGCTAAGATTAGCAAAGGAAATGTGCATTTCGACATTTTAGAGAGCGAACTGATTTCCCTATGATTTTTTATTTAAATAGAGGAGTTTATCGAGGTACAACGAAAGAGAAACATTTAAGAAACAACTTTTTTGAAGCCAAATATTGTCTGTGAAATAATGCGACACACGTGGTAAACAGACTAACGCCGTATACAGAGCCCTCCACAGATAGTGGAAAATCGTCACGGACGGGCGAATTACGCTCTTATTGCAATAGCAAATTTCTTACTCATGCGTAAATGAAATTTTACACAACAAATAAAAAGTAATAGTAAATCATAGTCCACGAGAGTAAATGAGGTTTTATTAACAAGTAGAAAATAACACTCTTCAAGGCGCCGAATGGGACCGAGGGATCTAATACCCGCGAGTGAATAAAATGTGTTTATTCCCCGTGTGCCATTCATTAATTTTTGAATTACGACTACGTAAACTAGAGCGAGAAAGGTAGAATGAAATGCCGAAGCATGTGCTCAAAAGGAATACATCATTGTTACTTTGATTAGATTATTGCCTATACATTACTTGTTTCTGTTATTTATTTTCAATAGCAGACGACTTACGTAAGTATTACTTTATTTGTCCCTTTTTGTAGTTTCCAGTGAGGGACCGTGCTCCGTGACTTACCATTAGATAGTAGTAAAATATTATTCTAGGAGATACTTCATTACAAGAGGAAGATTTTACCTCGGGATAGACTTTAGCGCTCTCATCAGCATCGGCAAAAGCAGAAAGAACAAGTATACTCGAACATTTTATTAGTAGTGGAATCACTTTGATCACTTTGGGGCCGTAAATAGAGCCCTTTCCTTCATTTGTACATAAAATAGTTAGAAAGGAAGGAAGTGCATAAGGTTGTTAATCTTGTAGTAAACATATAGCTGGCTGAAAAACGATGGAGTACACATAGCGTGCCCCATTTTAAATCGAAATTACTAGCATTTCACATTTTTACAATAATTGTTTGGCCGAGTGAGTCCGGGCCGGGGCGTGAGAAAACCGCCAGCTGGCAGAGCGATCTCACTCAAGTCGCGGGCAGTTCAAGGGATGCAGCTGACGAGACCTCGATTGGCAGCGCAGCGCGCGCGGCGCGGCGCGGTTCAAAGTTCCGTTGGCTCAACGAGCGCGTCCAGCGCACCACGACTGAGCCACAAACTACATTTTGTGAGTGAAACGCTTGTTATCTTCCTTGTTTCAGGCCTTCGTGCTATTCCTGTCATCGCCTATGCATACATCATGTGTATGCACGTGTCCTAGTGTCATTAAACACAAAAGAAATAGATTTCGAAACAAAACAAAATAAGAGAGAATTTTTTCGACATTTTTATTAAATTTTGATTATACCTTAATGGACAAAATCCAAACAGAAGTAGAAAAACGGCAACAAGGCCGTCTCTGTAAACAAAATATCAGTCCCGCTCGCTTTTAGTCTTCTCAAAGTCACTATATTAATGCCTGCTTTCAAATGTGCTGCAATTACTTCGAAATTTCCTCCAATTTTACCGACTAGTTCATTCATTATTTCAAGTTTTCGGCCGCGTGAACTATTATAGTAATTTGTCCCGTAAGAGTGATGTATACTTTTCATCACGGGAAGTGGTGGGCCTCTTGCTGGATAGCGAATTCCTGACTAACACGTCAGGTTTCACGGGGGTTTTCACATTCCTGGTGTCTCGCACCAACGGGGCTCTTCCCAAGCCAGACCAAGCTCTAAACACCCGACTGATCAACCGTCATGACGGGGAAGTGTAGTGCATGTAAGTGTGTGTGTGTAAGTAAGGGGTGAGGATAGAACATGAAAGAGGAAGGAAAGATCGCGCGCCGTCCGTGGTCCGTTTGGTTAGGGTACTGTTCCAGCATTCGCCAGGTGTTGATCGGAGAAACCACGGAAAACTACTGACCAGAACAGCGGTCGCTAGAATTCTCCTCCAGGCAGTAGCTGTATTCGACCTATCTGGCTGGTGTCGAAAATCCTACCATAGTCGGGTCTCGAACCCTAGGGCCTCTTGGTCAGAGGCACTGCATGTAACATCTCTTGAGACTCAAGTCACCTCGACCGGGCGAATTTTAACGAGAAGAGTTTCTTAAATAAAATTTAACAAATGTAGTTTTATTGAACATTAAAACTCCATATTTTAAATTTTAAAAGGAATCATTTT
>BLKR01001977.1:0-50000 GCA_011170035.1 Teleogryllus occipitalis
CAGTGGCGGCTCTACCATAAGGTCACATGGTCACGTGCCCTCCCTCTTGTAAAGAAAAGTATTAATTGTGGAATAAAATGCTTGTCATGTTATCGAGTAAATACTTCTAGAGAATTGACGTTAAGGTTTTCATGGGCGATATCGATACTATTTCACAGCGCTGACTACGAGGTAGCTGTGGCAACAGGGCGAAGTCCGCAAGCTTCTTGTGACCAGCTCCCTCCCGTTCAGCAAAGCTTTCCCTCATAGTGCGCGGAAAAAAGGGAGGGGGTAATGCTCCCTTAAGGCCCTTCAGGGTCACAAGCTTTTTGTGACTGCCACTGCAAGCGCCACTTATCAGTTGCACAAACAACGCTCGTAGTGTCTGAGAAATGAAATGCTAATCAGCTCAGGGCCCTTGTAACCTTGATAATATTGGCAGCTGTGAAATGTGAATAAGTTTTTCTTGAGCGTGTGTGTGTTTACAATCGAATTGTTTTCTCTTCTCGTTCAGCTGACGTGAGAAACCAACGTGTGATTTTCAATTTAAAGCGCTAAAACTTTAAAATGAATGAAGTAAAGTATTTAGGAAGTAAAAATTTAGGTTATGAAGACAGGATGTTGGCGAAAGAATTAGGGCCACCGAGGCCCGATCTGGTCATCAAGCAAGCTTTTAGTGATAAAAATAGATCGTACAACAGAACATTTAATAAGTCAGTGTATGATAAATGGGATTGGATTTGTGGATGTCCAGTGAGTAATGCATTGTTTTGCTTCCCATGCATTCTATTTGGGGGTGACGAAACGTGGACCAAGAACGGTATTAAAGATTTGAAGCATCTCCCGGATAAATGCAAAAAACACGCCATTTCAAAAAGTCATGTCAACAATGAAATGAATTTAGCTGTTCTTGGGAGAGTTAGTATCAGGCAACAATTGGATGACGCATATAGAATCTCTGTGCGTAAACATAATGAACTTGTAGATAAAAATAGATACATTCTGGGTCGCATTGTTGATGCTATTAAATTTTGTGGAGAATTCGAATTAGCATTACGCGGTCATGATGAATCTGAGGACTCCGATAACCCAGGTATTTTCAGGGGACTGATTAATTACACAGCCGCATTGGACAATATTTTTCAAAGTCATTTGGAGAATGCAACGACCTTTAGAGGCGTATCAAAGACCATCCAGAATGATTTACTAGATGCAATGTTTGCCGTTTGTCAAAAATACTTGACAGAGCAAGTAAATAACGCAGAACACGTGGCCATTCAGGCGGACGAAACAGCGGACAGTTCATGCAAAACCCAAATGTCATTAATTTTGAGGTATCAGTCGGGAGGAAAAATATATGAGCGATTTTGGGGCTTCTTTCAAGTAATCGAAAGAGGTGCTCAGGGTTTGGCTGATAAAATTTTGGAACAATTACACAAGCTCGGTTTAGATAAAACTCCCGATAAACTCATAGCCCAAACGTATGATGGAGCTGCTGTTATGAAAGGGCAAAAACGTGGGGTACAGTACTTTGTAAAAGAGAAATATCCTAATGCAATCTATGTTCATTGCTACGCTCATCAAGGAAATCTTTTACTTCAGAAAGCAGCTTCTTCATCTTCTGGGAGCAGAGTATTTTTTGAAGAACTCCAAGGAATATGCTCATTTTTTCCAGATCGCCCAAAAGAATGCAATATTTAACGAAATTTGTGCAAAGAAAACTGTGTTCTGCACCACCTTCAAGATGGTACTTCCAGCATAGAGCTGTTAATACTGTGTTTGAATATAAAGACAGCCTAATTGAATGTTTCGAGCAAATTCGAGATGGTGAAGAAGAGAATCCCAAAGCCGGTGGTCAAGCTGCAGGATTTGTGCGGACATTAAATGATCCAGATTTTCAGAGATTTTGGCTCTCCTTCTACCATAAAATTATGCTTCATGTTGCAATTTTCTTCGACACTGTTCAGAAAAGGAATATCGATTCTGTTCAAGTGAAGGAATTCATTAAACGGTTTTCTGATGAAGTAACCAAGGTGCGTAAAGTGTACGAAGACGAACAAGAGTCTTCGAGTGTACCCCCAAATAAGAGAAAATGCATCTCTCGCAAAGAAGGAAGCAACCGTGTTGCTGCTTTGGAAGTGTGTGATACTATTTTAAAAAACATCGAAGACAGGTTTGAGTGTTCTGACCATTTGAGTGCAGCGAAATTATTTCTGACGGAACAATTCGTTCAGTACTCTGTGAATTTCCCGGAGAGTGATTTTGAAACCACAGTGAAATTATATTCTAAAATAAATGGTCCAAAATTTAGAACGGAATTAGAAGTGTTATACTCCCGTGAAGATTTTCATGGTGCATCAGGCGCTGCCGCATTACTCCAGTTTTTTTTAGAAAACAACATGTCGCGTACTTTTTCAGAGTGTATCCGTGTTTTGAAAATAATTGTCACCATTCCAATGACCACTGTGGAAAATGAACGTTGTTTCTCCACTCTAAAGAGAATAAAAAATTTTCTTAGAAACACTCTGGGTGCAGACAGATTGAATGCCTTAGCCATGCTTTCTATTGAGAAACGGATGATTCATGGCATTCGGGATTTTAATTGTCAAGTTATTGAAGTGTTTGCCAGAGCCAAGGAGAGGAGGATTGAATTGCTGTATAAAAATTAGAGGTATGTTTTCCAATGCTTTGCATGTTGCATTTTTATTTTTTCACGATTTTCTGTGCCCTACCTGGTCTGAAGTTTAGGAGCCGCCACTGATCAAAATGATGCTTATGTCAAACCACAAACACAAGCCAAATGTAATCAAACGAATCCAAAGGCTATTGGAGTTACAAGATCAGGTAGACTAGTAAACAAACCAAAGTATTACAAAGATTATGTTTAAGATCAATAGATTAAGTTCAATATGTTGTATTTTGAAAGAATATCTTAATCTTTCGTTATATCTTGTGTAATGTTTTTTTTTATAAATTGTATCTTGTGAGGGAGATGTTGTATGTTAGTTTAGCAAGTGACCGCTAGATGCAGTTGCCACACTGCGCACTACTCTGTAAGCTCTGTACCATAGACTAATATGACTACTCTGTGACATAAGTGCCCTGTACTGAGTACTCTGTAACGGTGCAGTACAAACCATGTGCTCGTTTTCTTAAATAAAACTTTTATTAAATAAACAAGTGTTTATTTAACCATAACATTTATGGGTTGGTATCGCGGCGAGAGTGTGAATCCCACACTAGTACTGTATTGTGGAAAGATCAAACAGGATCTGATGAGTGTGATTTCATTTCGTAAATTGATTTATAGCATATTCGTGTGTAGGTTACTAGTGAAATATCATTGGCCTGCAACTGCATGTCACTGTGTCTCATTGACAATGAGCACTCTGAAAATAACACATCTTTACGTAATTCTAAATCAAATAACATATTCTCCAACTTGGCTAGTATTTTAATAGAAAAGAAACTTTCTTGTAAGTGTTCACAAGATGCTATGTTAAAAGAAAGAGTGGCATTTTTTATGAAGAAAACCAGACATTTAGAATTGATTTTTAAAAAATGCAAACAATTTAGATAGTTACGTACTTTTGTAGTTTACGTAAACAACATCAATTATTAATAAGCAGTTCCATTTACAATTCTTTTTTCAATTCTGTAGTAGGCTTATTCTTGATTTGAGTATTGTTGCATGATTGAATAATAATAATAATAATAATAATAATAATTATTATTATTATTATTATTATTATTATTATTATTATTTTATTGAAAGTTTAGTATTCTGATCTCCATCTTCGAAATATTCGATATTTCACAAATTAAGTAGTATATGTGTTTACAGTATATTCGTGACTCAGCTTATCCAAAAATTAACCTCACGCTTCGCCACTAATTACTAATAATAAATGTCAATCGAAACCAATTTCCGAATTTATAAATAATTTGGGCGCCAGGAAAAGATTACACTTGAATTCCTGATTATCTATTACTGTCTTCGGATATATTACAAATAAATGTAAATCCCGCTAGCTCGGTCGACTGGTTCTTATGACATAATTGTTGCCACTTACTCCGCAACCAATTACTCAATCTGCCATCCATACGGAGTGGCGAGGAATCTGAAAATATTTCTGAAATGTTTACTCAAGGATTGCATGTAATGGCAAATAAGAATCAGCTTTCTTTCAAACTATGAATTATAATTTATTATGCATGCCAAAGTTATTAACTATCATCAATTATTACAATTTATCGTCAGGTCATGACCATTTTTTCTTGTTAGTGCAATAACAGCGTTATAGAACCTTTTATCCTTTCTTGCCTCTTCGCGCGCACGTCCCTCGATGTCGGCACGTTGACAAGACCAATCTTCCTTCTTGTTGAAGTCCACGATGACCAGCGACCAAGTCGAAACTTCCTCCAACCACTTCAAAAGCACTGTCTATACTCTTTGTCTTGCGCCTCAGGTGGGTACCTATTTCAAACTGATTACTTTTTCCAAGTCGAAATAATATCCTTCTAATATTATTTTCTATCATCTAACCTGGCAATTCACAATTCACTGGTAAAATTTTTAAGTCAAGTCTTGTAACTCCACCGCGAAAATATTCTAAGTGCACTTTCCAGTTCACTCATGACAATATTACAAGTCCGAGTTTGCAACAGGTAAATTTTACAAGTTCCAGTTGTACACCTAATGCGGAATTATTCTAAGTTCCAGTTCAATGTTCACTCTCACGAAATATCACAAGTCCCGATTTGATAATTAACCTCAATAAAAACCGCACAAGCGATTCGCTCACCACCACGACACGAGTCGGAATGCCCTAATTCCCAATCTGATCCACCCTTCAAAGCTCGCTGTATTTTTCTCTCTATTGTTTTTTTCGCATTGCTACGGTGTACCTAGCGTGTTTACTTTACAGCTCTCCCGGTTACTTCGGTGTCCTCTGCGTATCTACACCACAGAAACCCACGTCAGGACAAACTCGCGTTGCTACCTCCATTTCGACCTTTATTTGCCTAAATCAAATGTCCGTCATTTTTGGTATGTCACAGTATATTACTCCGTATACGAGAAAGTAACTAGAGGTGCTACAGAATGGCACAGACTTTCTCGTAGAAAAGTTCTCTAATTTCCTTTTTGTGGACTGGTACGGTACAGTCTTGCCCCTCCCTCTTGCCTGCTGCCATCTATCGTCGCCAAAAATTACATTTTTTTGCAATTTTCTCATCTTGTCGATTTCCAAATAGCAGAAACCAAATCTTAATTTAAGAATATTAAAGAAGGCTAAAATCTCGTCCTAAGTAACAATTTTCATTGAAAAATATGGAGCCGTTTTTAAGAAAATGGCGAGTAAGCTTTACTGTAAAACCTTGCACTCTATTTCACAGAAATCTATTGAGGCTTCGAAAAATTTCATTTGAAGTCTTTTGAAGCACTTCCACTCACAAATGCAGTAATGAATACAAATTCATTGAAATGTGCATAATAACGGCTTGAAAGATATTTTTAAAAGAATTACATTTGTGTAATTTTCTAAAAAACAAAAGAGTACACCGACATGAACTTTACGTCTTATTAAACAGTGCCATTACTACTATCCCTTGCAAAAGTTTGAAGAAAAATGCAGTCATTTTTGAGAAAATGGCGTTTGAGCGTTTCTGAAAATGCGTAGTTTTGAGTTCATTTTTACAGAAAAATATTGGCCTGACATTGGTTGGTTGCTTCCTTGCGTGACTGACGTGCTCGGGCTGTGCTCCAATATTTTACTAATTTTGACTACTTTCTTACATCTTTCAGGTACCTTTTGTTTTTAAATTTTCTTTACTTGTTTACTTGTTACAGAAACGCTGAAAGAGATTTATATTGTCCGAAGCAGTGGAAAATAAGTAAATAGTTATTGGTTTAAAAAACAGCGTAACGGACAAAGTGCATTTAAACGAGTTCAAAGACTTCTAATACATATTTGCTGTACAAATAAATTTAGATTTGCGTAAAGGGTTAAACAACTAGTGAAAGTGTTGTGATAATTGTGAAAAACATCAAAATTCAAAGTTTAGTCTATAACAGTAACGGAAAATCTTGAACCTTGTGTTTTCAAATTCACGAATATCAAAGTGGTGAATTTTGTGTCCTTTAAAGAGGTAAAGTATAGTAATCTAATTGTATTTATTAGTTTGAAGCTCAGATCTATTAACGTAAACACACTCAACTCTACTCGCAATTATTTAAATAGTAATTAGAATCACATTACTTTTATTTTTTAAATAAATACGTAACTTAAATTAAATAATTTAATACACGTAAATTAAAAAGATAATTTAGGAAACATTTTTACACATTATAATCTGATTTCTCATCTATTTATTTATTCTCATATTTGCCACGGATTTTGATACGCATTCGTGACATGGCTACTACTCGCTTTACACTTTCTGCTCTGTACACTCTCTAAGCCGACCTTCTGAAAGGCTTCACACACGTAAACAATAATTTAGATGAAAATATCCGAAGGCTCGAAGAGGTCGTTCAAAACTCAGACGGTTGGACAACAATAGGCAACACCGCAGAAACTTTCGACCGTCCATCCGCGAAAGCAAAAACACAATCATCACAACCAATCATGACTCAAAACAGATTTGCTGTGTTAGATTATGACAATGATTTTCCTTGCCTTCCTAATCCTCACTACCCCCTCCCATCATCGACACGTCCACCCACAAACGACGCAAACAGGCTAGGAAGCGCAAGGAAACAAAGACACGTAGAGTTGCACAACCTGGCCCACAAGTAAATAAGGACATTCCCACTGAGCCCACCAAAAAGGTTTTAATTTTAGCAGATAGCCATGGGCGACAAATCTCCTCCCTGCTCAGTGGGAAACTTCCATCCAATTTCTCTGTCATGTGTTTGTTTAAACCTAACGGGAGGTTGGCCGACGTGATCAGTGAATTGGACACCCACACAAAAACTCTCACCAGACGGGATACAGTCATCATCATAGGAGGGCAGAATGACATTTATTTGGGTGGTCACTTTACACCTGAGCAACAAATTGACAAACTACAATGTGCCGCCCAAAACACGAACATTGTAATCTCGACTCTGCCCATCTGGTACAACAAACCAATACTGTGCACTCGGTAGCGAACTTGCAAAACACATCCTTACACCTCAGCAGTATCCTAGACCCAATAAGACTCATCCCCACCTACATCTTCTAGTTCTCTTCCATTCTACGGAACTCCTTTGGACCCAATTACCTTATCCCCTGAACCTAATCCTTGTACCACCTCTCCCATTATTCATTCCCCTACATCTGTAACCCCTCCTTCCTCACCTCCTATAGAACGATTTTCCTAAGGATGAGCCAAAGTGACAGTCCGCGAAAACAAGTGAACATCACATGTAATTCAGAGAAGTATCCCTTCGCCGCGACAGCTGTTCAACCACGCCTCTTCGTAAAGTGTTTGGTAATGACTTCTGTGAAAACATCCCTATGAAGTCTAAGAGTTTCGCTGAGGTATATGCACGTACGTGAGTCCGGGAAATATTTAAATTTAATTACGTATGAAGAAAATCTCTTAACATGCTCTCGTAATCAGTAAAAGAAAACTGCCACGAATGTAAATAGAAAGAAAAATAATTTTAAGCCGTAAACACGTGCACCAGTACGCATCTCGCTTTCAAGTCTCGGTTTTAAAATAAACATAATATTTATCACACAAAAAGTAAATTCAATGTAATATATAATGAAAAAAGAATTTTTGCAGAAGAGCACATAACACTACACTTCCTAATATCAATTATTTCTCGCAGCGCACTATATTTTTGTCGGACAAGGACACGACAAAAGGAAGTGTCGAAGCCATTTACAAGTTAGCCAACTGCAAACGAACGAATGCGGGAAGGGAGTCTAATGGGTTCAAAGGCACAACGACCACAGAACCTTCAGTTATGTTGCCAGCACTAGCTGTCACTTTGGCTCATCCTTAGGAAAATCGCTCTATAACACTGCTGGGACACGATACTTCCTTCGACCACGCACTCGAGGTAAAAATGAGATAAATAAATTGCAACTACAGTCAGATGCAGCAGAAAAGCATCCGTGTAGGTACATGCAAAAGATTCAAATAATGCATCATAATGTACAATCTCTTTCAAATAAAATTAAATTTATCGAGGCAGCATTGCAGTGTGATCTCAGTCAAATAGACGTTCTTTGCTTTACAGAACATTGGTTATCTCAAAATGATCTAAACACACTCCAAATTCCTAGTTTTTACCATGGTGGAAATAACATTTCCACCATGGTTTTTACCTTGCAGGAACTTATTGTAGAGCGAGGGAATGAAATAAACGCCCTGCTTAACGGAGGTTCGTGTATTTATGTAAGAAATAATATTGATTCTACCTTCTTGTTAGAATTCAATTTATATGCAGTTGAAAAAGTTTTTGAAATAACAGTCGTACATCTTACTACGCTCAAAATTATCTTACTTTGCATCTACAGACCTCCAACAAAGCGAGCTTTAGACTATTTCAATTTCTTAGAAAATCTAGAGATAACTCTGAACAAAATTAGTAATCTCTCTTTTACATCCATTGTGGTATGTGGAGATTTCAATATTGATTTTCTGAGCGAATCCCACGAAAAAGAGCAGTTTCTCAATTTAATTCATTCTTTTTAGATATTACAGTGAACGTACCTACACGGAATACTCTTAAATCACAAACTGCAATAGATCAAATTATAATTAACAAAACCACTAGATATGAAATAATAACGAATAATCTAGGTTACAGTGACCACGATGCACAAATTCTTACAATTACTATAATAACATGAATACTTACACAATAAATAAAACACGCATGTGCAGAGCATTTACTATAGTTAACATAAAATTATTTACAGACTACTTGCTGAAAGAATCATGGGAGACAGTTTATAACGCTATAGAGACAAATGAAAAATATAATTTATTTTTCTCAAAGCTTTCATTTCTCTTTAACGCATGCTTTCCAATTAAAAAGAGAAAATTAAACATTTCACGAAAAAGTAATACTTGGATCACACAAGGAATTAGAACATCGTGTAAAAATAAACGTACGTTCTACTTTATTTTTAAACATCATATCGTATCACCCGGTTTCCACATCTACTTCCGAGAATATAAAAGAACTTTAAGGAAAATAATAGTTCAGGCAAAAATAATGAAAAATAATGAGGATATTTTAAACGCTAGAAACAAAACTAAAGCAATGTGGAACATCGTAAAAAATTACGACCACGTCGTCACGGCATTTCGTAGAGAATGTTGTTTTAAAGGATAATGAAAGAGAAACAAGTAATCCAGAAAAAGTTGCGAATCTCTTCAACCAACACTTCTTTAGAATTGCGGTTGATCTCGCGAAGGGACTAAAACCACAACATTCAACATCATATGCTTCCAAAAATTTCAGCACGATGTTTATTTACGAAACTTCTTCAAACGAAATCTTCAGAATAGTCAGTAAACAAAAAAATAAATATTCATCTGGTTTAGATGAATTTCCGGATTGTTTATTAAAAGCGTGTGCACCTACCATTATACACCCATTAACTCACATTTTCTATGCTTCCTTGTGCACGGGAATATTTCCAGATACTTTCAAAACAGCAAAAATTAAGCCACTTTTTAAAAAAAGGGAACAACAATTAAATTCAAAATTACCGGCCAATTTCTCTTTTGTCAGTTTTCTCAAAAATATTAGAGAGGCTTTTCTATACGCAAATGGAAACTTTTCTCAGGAAAAACAAAGCGTTTTCAGACTCACACCACGGTTTCAGGAAATCAAAATCTACGAACACTGCCATTTTTTCTTTCCTTAAAGATGTTGCTTCATCAATGGACCAAAATGAAGAACCCATTGGGATGTTTTTTGATCTTTCGAAAGCTTTTGACGTTATTAACCATCTTGCTCTCAAAATTACCTTCTTATGGAATTCGTGGTATTGCCCTAGATTGGATAACCTCGTACCTTAAACATCGATCTCAAAGAGTAGAAATACCGTACTGGCACGAAAGGACATTATTTACTTATCTCTCCAATTCTTTGCCAATTGAACATGGGGTCCCACAAGGTTAGATCTTAGGTCCTATCCTCTTTCTGTTGTACGTAAACGATATGTCCTCATCTATTAAAATTGGAAGAACAGTTCTGTTTGCCGATGACACGAATGTTCTTTGCAAAAAAGAAACAATGAATAGTACAATATCAAAAGTTTCAAATTGGTTTTGTAATAAATTAATAGTTAACGAAAGAAAAACTGTCTCAATGCAATTTTGCGTTTCAAATCGGCAATTGTATGCTCCATTAAAAATGAACAATATGCAATTAGCTGATGTTAAGGTAACAAAATTTCTAGGTCTCTCAATTCAATCAAACCTCAAATGGAATGTTCATATAACATAATTAAACATTAAATTAAGCTCATTATGTTATGCATTCAGAATTCTTTCTAATTCTGTCAGCCTTCATGCAGCTCGTTGCGTGTATTTTGCAAATGTACATTCCCGCCTGAGATATGGCATAATCTTCTGTGGAAGCTCATCCTTTAGTTCCCAGACATTTAGATTGCAAAAGAAAATTATCCGAATAATGAAAAAATCCAATCCACGTGATCCGTGCAAGCCTCTTTTCATTGAGCTTGGAATCTTACCATTGCCTTGCCTATTTATTTATGAGTCTGTAGTATTTGTCAAAACTGACTTACTTAACGGTGGGAACTTATTTTCATGTAATACTGATATTTATAGTTACAACATTCGACGTAGAAATCATGTTCATCAAGTGTCAGTATCAACAGCTCACTACAAGAAATCCACATACAATACATGTACGTTACTTTACAACGCATTGCCAGATGAAATTAAACAATTAAAATTGGTACACAAATTTAAATTAAAAGTAAAATCTTTTCTGCTGCAAAACTGTTTCTATGCAGTTAGAGACTATACTGATCGTCAAAAAGAAAAATAATGTTTACTTTAACAAAACCAAGATATAGTATAATGAATTAGTTTACATTTGCATTGTATAATTTAAAAAAGAAGACTCAATATGCCTGTAACAAATAATGTACTTCCGAGTCAATGACCCCCATCTCGATCGGGTTTTTGTCCAGTTTCCCTGATCCATTGAGCAAATGCTGAGATGGCCCCTTGATTTGCTTCTGGACGTAATTGTAGCTTCACTATGCGCACGTTTTGTTGAACCTTCCTTTTGCTTGTAGTGGTAGTAGAGCTTAGGGTGAGTTTCTATTTTGTTAACAATACAGAAAAATCAAATCTGTACGTTCCTTTAGCGTTAAAAATAAGTTTCTATAATTTGACAACGAAAATATCTAGTTTTTAAAATGTTAATCTTTCGCTTTTTTAAATTTGTTGTTGTTATTGTTATTATTATTATTATTATTATTATTATTATTATTATTATTATTATTATTATTATTATTATTATTATTTCTCTTTCAAGTATTAATAGTTAAATTGTTGGGAAGGGATTCTGAAATTTAAGAAAGCGTGCGCAAATGATTTTCTCCCCCATAGGTCACATACAGTTTTTGACTAAATAAATAAATGTTGTGTTTTTGAGAAACTTTAATTGACATTGTTTAAAGAAAATGTACTCCTAAATATAATACTGTGAAGAAATTGCCTTTAAATTAAGTATTGCTGATGTCAGAGACAAGTCAAAAAAATTACATTTTTGTAATTTTAGAAAAAACAAAAGAATAGAGCAATATGGCGTTTATGTCATGGTATAGGGTTCGTTTGTCACTAACCGCGCCAAAAATTTAAAGAAAAAAATTGTAGCGGTTTTTGAGAAAATCTTGTTTTTGTAATTTTTTAAAATTGCAAATATTGCACGCACTATTACACGGAGACAACTAAAATTTTCAAAAAAATCTACATGATCTATTTATGGACAACAAATTTCACTTGAAGGAAAAATCTGCCTTCAATTTTGTAGTTGTAGGAAGACACCGAATAAATTAAAAAACATTTGAATTTTTCGAAAATTCAGAGTTAACCGTGGAAATCGGACCTATGCCATCTTTATAACTGTGTTTTACTTTATTATTACAAGAAGTTTAAAGAAAAAATTTTGAGCAGTTTTTGAAAAAATTTTGAAGATGTCCGGAAATTTTCATGTAAAGAACCTCTAAACTTTAAAGAGTGTTTTTCAAAATTTCAAAGCTTCAAGTAGAGCCAGATGGACCAAGTTTTCTTCAATTTGGAAAGATTGTAGGTGTATGGTTTAGGCGGTAGTAGTGTTCACGGACGGACGAACGGACGGACGGACGTTTTGCAAAAAATACTTTTTCGGTATCAGAGGACCCAAAAAGTGTATTTCCGTTGAAATCTCGTGGCATCTAGTGTGCACTTCGCTACGCGAGAGACTTGAAATAATAATAATAATAATAATAATAATAATAATAATAATAATAATAATAATAATAATAATAATTTTTAAAATGTGAGATTAGCGACATTTGAAAAACTAGACATTTTCGTTCCTGAGTTGTAGGAAACCTATTTGCAACGGTAAACGAACTGCATATATGATTTTTCTGCTTTGCTAACAATATAGTAACGCACCCTGAGCTCTACTCCTACCACTACAGGCAAAAGGAGAGCTTAGCAAAACATGCTCATAGTGTAGCTACATTAATGTCTAGAAGCAAAAAAAGGAGTCATCTCAGCTTTTGCTCAATGGATCAGGGAAACTGATCAAAACTGGACAAACTGATCGAGATGGGGGTCATTGACTTGGAAGCTGAAGTTCATTACTTGTTACAAGCGTATTATGTCTTTTTTAATTATAAAATACGAATGTAAACTAATATATTATATATCATTGTTTGGTTAAAAGAACATTATTTTTCTTGGCGTTACATACATACATTTATTTGAACAGCAATTGGGTATGACCCGGTGGCGGTTAATTAACAATAATTACAATAATAATAACACTTAACATTAATAATAACAACAATATTAATAATAATAACAATAATAATAAAGGAGTACAATACAAGCCGAACATGCAATAATCATACTATCACTAATATTAAGTATTATAACAAATATTTCAACTCGTATGATATATAATAATTATAATTATATGTCGGTGATGCTAAAATTTAATACAAGCTACATAAATATTGGCTAAATTTATTGTTTTTAATTCATTGATCGCGTTCACTACAATTAACTGCACGACACTGCACTGCACAACACTACACTACACTACACTGTTTTTGCTTTGAGTTACACTGACCAGCACTTCACCGCACTTCACAGCACTTCACCGCACTTCACAGCACTTACTCATTTAATGTCTATTACCATCATATTGTTCTAACTTATTTCTAAAACTTCGAACACTTAGAGGAAAAGCTTTGAAAATTGTTGCGGGTAAACTGTTCCAATCTTTAATTGTTCTGTTACAAAAGGAAAATTTCCCAAGATCTGAATTTTGTTTCCTTGTTCGAATTTTGTGAGTGTGATCGCTTCGGCCGAAATAATTTGGTTTTTCTAGTCTAACCTGAATTTACTTCCAAGCTGTTTGACCTACGTACGATTTATAAAGAGCGCAAAGCCTCGCCCTTGTTCTTCTCATTTCTAGAGGTTCCCATGCCTTTTTTATCGCGTTAGTTCTATAGGTAAACTTATTCGCTTTTCTCTGTATTCTATCTAGATTTTTCCGGTGCGACTTTCTGTATGGATCCTAATATGCCACTCCGTATTCCATGAGAGGGCGAACCAGCGAAAAATATGCTAATTCTTTTGCGTTTGCAGAGCTTTTCTTTAGAATTCGCATTACAAAATGCAAAGACTTCCACGTTTTCCTAACTACCTGATTTATATGCTTCTCCCACCCTAATTTACTATCTATATGAATGCCTAAATACTTGCATGATGAGACTCTTGGGATGATGACCTCACCTAAACGATAGTCTGGTTCCTCATAATTTCGTCCCCGCCCGAACGTTATTGTTTTGCTTTTCGATCCGTTAATTCCCATGTCATTTTTTTTCAGCCCAATCACGTAAATGTTCTAAATCCTGCTGTAATATTTGTTCGTCAGCGCTACTTTTGATTTTTCGGTATATAACACAATCGTCTGCAAATAAACACACCTTTGATTGTATGTTAACATGGAGATCATTTACGTACGCTAAGAAAAGTAATGGCCCTATGACACTTCCCTGTGGAACCCCTGAAGTAACAATGCCCGTAGTCGAAAACTGAGTGCCAATTCGAACTTTTTGTTTCCTGTCTCTAAGAAATTCGCTTGCCCACTTCACAACTCTAGCATCAATTCCTGAAGTTAATAATTTCCTGATAAGTAGGTTATGCGGTACTACGTCGAATGCTTTCGCAAAGTCGATTACGATTGCATCCACCCTACCACCAGCGTCAACTTCGTCAGCTAGATCTTGCAAAAGAGAAACGATTTGGCTTTCGCACTGTAATGATCCAACGTTTCGAGACCAAAACCCCATATGCAACGTTGCCAAAAGGTGGCAAAGAATAAACGTATACGTGGAGTGCCACGGTGCCGATGGAAACATGTTTGTAAATCCAAATTAAAATAAGAAATTATAGCATGTGAGATTTAGGGAAAATTGAATATAATCATCCGATAGAGCAGAAATTATAGAACGAAATAAAACAAACGGCATTAAATTCGGTTAACACATTCGGAAGTTATAATTTGAAATATATTTGGAATTTTTTAATAAAATGAACAGAATATGGCCATTGTTGTGTTAGAAAAGAAACATTACAAACAGGGTTTTTGAAGAATAATTACCAAACGCACGGACCGATTTGGTTGAAACGTTGGGAAAGAATAGAATAAAATACGGGGAAGACGACAAAATTAACATCAACTTTGTCGCATTTTCGGAAGCGAAATAATCATAAAATATGTGGAAGTTGGAATGAAGTCAATAGTGTAAACAAATGACGCCATGCTGAGAAGTTAAGAAAATCTTCCAGAACCAACAGAGCAAGCGTGTGTCAATTATTTGTGACAAAGATCTGTAGTAACAATGTAAATTGTGAAGAAAGAATGCAGATGTGAGGCAGATGTGTCGTGGACATGGTGATGAACGCTTCGTGTACGTGAAATCGGTGTGTCGTTAGTTTTTTTTGGAAAGTGTAAAAATAGTTAACGAGAAGTAACGTCGAAAGATTTATAAAAATTTTGGAACATTAGAAAAGGGAGCAAAAATTTAAATTCATTGAATTCATGTTATTTTATTAGTAAAACTTCAAGCAATTACGGATAATCAATTACGTTGTATTCTAGTGTGAGGAAATTTGGCGCGGTAAACATTTTTATTATGGGACTTAACTAAATCAATACACATCAGTATAATTTAGACGATTATTTTCCAAAATAAATGGAAATAAGCAATAGAACTTTTCAAGAGGTAACGTGTTTGACGATACGCGAAAAGTTGTTTCTGTTTTCGTGTTACGTATTTTGCCGAGCAGTACGCCGCAAACATACAGAATTTATTAGTCGGTGACGGGCTAGCGGCTGGACTTTCACATTTAGGTGAAACATAGTGGTTGACGAGAAGTGGTTCTCGGAGGCAACCGCGAGTAAGAGTGGCCGTCGACTGACATCGAGGAGCATTGGACAGCGGACACCGGACGTCTCCAGTACGAAAGATGAACTGAAAAAAGGGAAGTGAAACGCATATGCATGTGTGTGTGTGTGTGTGTGTGTCGGAATTCCTTGAAATGCTTCGTATCAAAACACATCCCATAATTAAAAACAATTTTGTTGAAGATCAAGTTTTGTTGGTAGTAATAAAGCAGAAATAGTTAGAGGAAAATAGGGAATGCGCATTCGAGGGATGAATGTGATTTTGATATTGTCTGTGTTAGTGTGTATGAATGATTTTTTGTTATTGTGTATTATCTTGTGTTTTTTTTCTTCGTTTGTGTATGTTGATGTTGTATGATATCATATGTTAACGTAGAAAGGAAGACGGTGAATTATCACCGTAGAAATGGAAATAGAGTAAAGTTAGAAACGTAAATAAATGATCGAACCAGAAATGCTGTTCGTTTTGGATCAATTGAGATGTTTGTAATAATTTAACCTAGCACGCACAATCTAGTTACCTCACTGCGATTCCTGTATAGGAACGCCAGCGTATCCACGGCAGTAGATAGTTAAAAGGGAAAAGAAAAAAGGGGATTTATTAAATATATTTGATAAAAGCGCGGGCATAGATAACGTAGAGAAGTTAGAGGATAAAATTAATGAATGATAGGAAGATAGCAGGAGAGAGCAGGGAGAGAGTGTTACATTACATTAAATGGCGACCCAACGGTGGAATAATATCAAGGGGTAAATCAATAAATAAATAAATAGATGATGGCAGACAGAGGAGAAGAGATAAATAGATAGCTGAGAGTAAATAAATAATAGATGAGAGAGTAGGATTCATTATATTAAATGGCGGCCCAACGGTGGGGCAAATAGAATAGATAGTAAGAAGAAAGGGATTCATTACAGTTACGAATATTTACTTCTAAACCCATGCTGTCCGTGAAAAATCCAGTTCGCTTTTTCCCATTCGCGGCGAATGTACCCGGCTATTAAATGCTCCATTATTTTGCATACTACTGATGTGAGCGATACTGGTCTATAATTACAAACTTTCGTTTTATCACCTTTTTTGAAAATAGGGACCACTATAGCTGTCTTCCAGTCGTCTGGTAAACTTGCATTATTGATTGAAACATTGAATAATCTTAACAAATACGGCAATACTGCCTCCCCACCGAGTTTAATAAAATCTGTCGAGATGCCGTCTGGTCCGCGTGATTTACCGTTTTTCAGTGATTTTATACGTTTGCGGAGTTCCCATGCATGAAGCTTGAACTGGTTTTCTATTGGAAAATAATGCACTTGCTCCTGCGCCCGTTTTGGTTTGAATACTGATACAAAATACGCGTTGAACGCATTTGCTTACGCTTGGTCGCCGTGCAATGGCGCGTTATCTGCGTCTAGAATTTCCTGAATTTCTTCCTTATTCCCCCGGCGTCTGCGGACATATTTGTAAAAGTCTGACCAATGATTTCTTCCTGTCTCCAAAATATTTCTTAAAAATAATTCATGCGCAATTTTCTTTTCTTTTTCTAATTCCCTGTAGAATTTTTTAAAAGTTATCATGTCAGCAATGCTGCGATGTCTCCTATTAAATGCTAGTCTAACTTTTCTCTTTAAACGCCGTACCGCCCCGTTATAATATTCAGGATCAGGATTACTTTTCAGTATTTTGCAAGGAACGAACGAATGATCAGTATAGTCTGTATGATGATCAGTATAGTCTCTATTTCTATAGAAACAGTTATGTAGCAGAAAATATTTTACATTTAAATTAAATTTGTGTACCGAGATAATCGTTTAAGGCTAAATGTACTTCAAAATACTTATAGGAAAAATCAATAGATCGCAGCACTATCACAGGGAATTTACTTGACCGATAACGTCTGAACAAATTGCCCGATTTTCGATCTGTAAACGGCATTGAACTCCTTTTTAAAATTAAATTTACGCTACGGAGCCTTTTTTCAAAAAATATTTCCAAAAAAGTTTTATTTTTATTTTTCATAGTTCCGAAAAGAAATTAAAAAATGTGGGCTTATAGCGCAATGACGACTTGCTTCCTGAATCCAACGCTGTGTCAATCATGCAAATCGGATGAATATGAACGGCGAAGTGAAATTTGGAAAATATACCCCCTTCCCGCTCCAAGCCGTTGCGCCGGACCCTTGTGGGTCCTCCCTTGACGCGGCCGAACGGCCAAACCCGGCGGCCTGCGGCGCGGGAGGAGGCCGAACTTTCAGGCAGGCAAGCTGGGCAGTCGGTTTATGCTTTCATCCTTTTCAATCTCAATATATTTTTCTCCACATATCAAACTAGTGATGCTGTAACACAAGCAAACGGTCTCGTATCATCTATAATAGTCGTATAAAACTATATACCTTGTTCACATATTTCCGTCTTCCTTCAAATACCATCAATAAATTATTTGAGGCATTACTGAAAAAATTTATTCCGACTTGGAAACTGATTTTAAAAAGAAAATTGAACTAATTGTGTAGATATCACCAATATTCCATGGCCTAACATCTTATTTTACATACATTTTACTTCTAAGATCTTCCGTTATCATTCCACTACCAGAAAGAATGAGCCGAGATTACGCAGGAGCTCTTTTATCCTGCGACTCGATTTTTGATCTCAAAACGGCGTTTGTCTCCTTGATAGATTTCACCTGATGAATCTGTTTTTCCAAGTAAAATCGCCGAAACTAATTTTAGAACTGTTTTCGTACTTTCGGACAAATATGAAGAAGTGGTAAAAAAGCGCGCAGGCGAGATGCATCCTGAATCCAATGCTGTAACGAACACTGAAATCTAATATTAAGAATCATGACATGTAAATCAATATTTCTTCTTGATTGTCAATATATGTTGGTAAATAAAAGTATCCAAAGTTTTTTATGACAATCATTTATCTAGCAATTGCACAACGTTTCGTAACTAGTTTTGTTACATCAGGTGCTAAAATAATGGGACACAGAAACTGTTATTCTACATATCAATTAGTGTAATTACTAGTATAATTTATAAACAACTTCAATTGTCTCAAAAGTAAAAGTCTATTGAGAAAATTATCTCAAAATCAAACATATCTACTACAAAAGAGATCATTTTAAACTAATAAATTTTATACAAACCAACAAAAACGGCGATGGTGTAGCGGTTAGCGTATCGGACTGCTATACCCAAGTTTGCGGGTTCAAACCCGATCGAAGCCGTGGGTTTTTAAGGGCGAAAAAATCCTTTGTAAGCCTTCCTTCGGAGGGGAAGTAAAGCCGGCTGTCCCATGTTAGTACATTTACTGCATGTAAAAGATCCTCAAGCCTAAATGATGCCTCTGAGCTAAATTCAAATCGCCTGTTCCGTCGCCCAAGTAATACCTTCTTTCTCCCATGATTGGTGAAAGGAGTGTAACGAAATTTGCGTGGTTAGACGGAAGAGCAGGCCTCATGGCCTGAGTCTCTCGCCACGTAAAATAAGGCCAATTCAATTCAAAAACAACACAACTAAACAAAATCAATACAATACCGAATAGATGCTCACCTGTGGGAACTGCTATCCTATTGAATTACCTCTGCAGTACCAATTGAGGAAACTTGTGAAATCAACTCACACTCACTACAGGTGATACAAGACAACCACAGACACACCAATGCCAAGGAATTAATGACGCCAACAGGCGTATGAATATGTAGTGAGGAAACAACACGGCGTATGAATAAGCAGTGTGCCTACTTAACAACTATACTGGATCTACATTCTCCGGATCTTTAATTTTAATTTTATGTAACACATTGTCATAGGCATTAGTAAAAACATTCATTTCAACATTGGTATTAAGAGTCTGATTTAACTTAATCTGAAGTGTTTCTGAAACGAGTCGTGGGAATCTCCTGACATCGGTGTCTAAAATAAGTGGGTTCTCTTTTTAGATACCGAGGTCAGGAGATTCCCACGACTCATTTCAGAAACACTTCAGATTAAGTTAAATCAGACTCTTAATAAGAGGTAATTCAATGGGATAGCGGTTCCCACACTAAGAGGTGATTTTATAAGGTGAGCATCTATTCGGTATTGTATTGATTTTGTTTAGTTGTGTTGTTGTTTTTGTTGGTTTGTATAAAATTTATTAGTTTAAAAGGATCTCTTTTGTAGTAGATATGTTTGATTTTGAGATAATTTTACTCAATAGACTTTTACTTTTGAGACAATTGAAGTTGTTTATAAATTATACTAGTAATTACACTAATTGATATGTAGAATAACGGTTTCTGTGTCCCATTATTTTAGCACCTGATGATGTAACAAAACTAGTTACGAAACGTTGTGCAATTGCGAGAATAAATGATTTTCATAAAAAACTTTGGATACTTTTATTTACAATCATGATATGTACCAGCTTCCTTGGTAACTTATATTGATATAAAATGAATCTGTTATATTTGTATAAACTTGAAGATGGAAATAAGTAATTCCCGGTCCGTCATTTTGGTACAAACTACGTAAATGATCATGTAAAATGATGAAGTGTAAACCATTGTATTGTGACACATTTATGTATTTTTTAATGCATTAAATTGCATGAAAGCAATAAAACATTACCCCTCAGACAGGAACACCACACTAGAAGAGGAATATCCGTCTATGAGGCGGATAAATTATGTTTTTTTAATGAATAGTTATTAAATTCGGCAACTTTTACATTTCTACATTGAGACACTATTTCTAAACATCGTACGCGCTTTTCAGTAACATTTAATCGGGTAGCAATTCAATTTATAAGATTTAAAATACTACTAGTAAAACGTGGTTTACCAGTCACACTGATAAACCTCCTATTATGTAATGTGAATCAGAATGCAAAAGTATTAAATCGGCGATACTCAACTAGGTGTCGAGAATTGAGATGCAACGTTGATGTTGAAATTTCCAAAATTTGTATAGACACATTAACATATTTCTTTAAAAAAATGAAACATTTTTGAAACCTGATGTTTATTATCGATGTTTTAGGCTTGACGTGTGGTTTGTGAATGAAAAGAATGATAATCACAATTTTATAGGAGATATAATATGGAATAATATTGCATTATACCACTGTCAGTTCATGTTCGAATAAAGGGAACGCTGATTGTCACTGACATCTATTTATTTATTTATTTTACGTCAAAAAGCAGTTAAAAACTGCGTATGATGTGCTATGGGGAAAAGTGAATTGTGTGCACATTTTCAAAATTCTGTGATCCCTACACTAAGTCATATACTACTTAAATTTTGAATTTTGAAAGGGAGAAAAAAACAACAAAAAAAAACTCCCATGTAATAAAATCTATTTTCAAGGATAAATAAGCAATAAATTTTGAATTTTGAAAGGGAGAAAAAAACAAACAAAAAACGTAATAAATGTTGTAATAAAATCTATTTTCAAGGATAAATAAGCAATTAATTTTGGCTCTTATTACTTCCTGCCGCGACAACATGAAAACGATAATTTGAATAATTGTATTTCCCACTGAATTCTACAAGACGTGCACAGAAAATGAAGTTACATTTATGTCCAGAAGCAAAACAAGGGGCCATCTCAGCATTTGCTCAATGGATCAGGGAAACTGGACGAAAAACCTGATCGAGATGGGGGTCATTGACCCGGAAGCTGTGTTACAATAGTTGTTACAGGTTGTTTATACTCATTTATACAGTCAAAATGGTAATTAATGCATTATGTATCATTGTTAAAATTAATGTTACTTTTCTTGTGATGCTCAGTATAGTCTCTAATTGTATAGAAACAGTTATGCAGCAGAAACGATTTCACTCGGGATTTAAACTTTTCTATTGAATTTAATCGTTTAATGTCATCTGGCAAAGTGTTGTAAAATAATGTACATGTATTGTATGTGAATTTTTTGTAATGAGCTGTTGATACTGTCACCTGATGAATATGATTTCTACGTCGAGTGTTATAGTAATAGACTTCGGCATTTACATCCTCACATCCTTCACATCCTCATCCAGTAGACTATCTTCGGCCCAAGAGATGATCCCATTTTCCTTCCATTTCCTACATATGTTCTCCCGTACGCGGAGAGGCGGCCAACGCAAGCACTCTAGGTATAAGGCCTATCGCCCACCTTCCTGTACCCATTTGAGGAAGTTGTGACTCCTCGAGATGACTCTGAGTGCTAATTTTCAGGCTTAGTTTCGCTGTTATTCTTTTAACTATCTTCTGGCATTTTGTCTAAATCGTAATTATAAATTAACAATCACGTCCATTGTCAAAACAAATTATCTTCGACATGAACTTGTTCGAAGTTACTAAACAAGGTTTTTGAGAGATGTTTTAATTTTGAACATTGATGTTTGCATTTGCATTACTTGAGCATCATGCCTTCGCTTTTATTGCTATCCGAAACTGGGAGGGGACGCGCCGATAATTCAGCGAGTTCTTCCCTAATAATGGCAGAATGTACGCATGAAAGACTGCGGGTATCAAACACACTGTTCAGTGCGATGATGTCTATTTGTCGGCTCCAGTCCCGGCCAAGCAGCGGCTGTGAGAATATCTCCTTTCATCTGCAAGTCCCAATTCTTCGCGGCGTCTGGACGCGCAGAGAAATAGTACTAGAACATAGACAGCAAGCCATCCCTCGTTAGCCTATCTGGATATACACAGCAATAGGATGCCAGCATTTTTGTTCATTGCTCAATCGGACTCGAACTGCCTTTTCCTTTTGTTTGTGATATTGTGTATTAGTTTTCTCGCCTGGTTTCTGTCTTGAACACACTTATGTCTGGTCATGTGTGATTGGTCGCCTTAATTATTTCATTGTGCCACCTACATGTTTTTCTTCCGCTCTTTCCACCTCATTCTACTATTCCAAGCATAATATCCTTTTCTAGATTTTGTTGGACTCCTAGTATGTCCAAAATATTTTATTTTCAATTTTTTGGCTTTGGCTTTTAGATAAAGTTTTGTTTTCTTGTCAAATTTTCGGCATTTGTCTTTTTGTCCTCCCATTCTACGTTCAATATTTTCTTCCGTGCCCATACTTCAAAAGCATCTTCCTTTTTCGGCCTTTCTCAATGTTCAGCTTTCACACCCACACAATAGGATTAGAATACCATTTTCTCGATTATTTGTATTTTGGTCTTACGCAGGGCTTGATTTCTGATTGAACACGACGGAACGACGTTCCTGTACCTCGGTGATAATTATTAAATTATATTATAAATATATAACCATTTCTATTAAATTAATAAGTAATTTGGAGCGCGTTCCGGGACCTACAATTTTACAAATCAAGCACTGGTCCTACGTGATATGCCTACATATTTTATGAATTTGTGTAATTTTCATTCCAGTGCTTTCCACAAAATTATTCCTCTCTTTAGTTCTTCTGTACAGTATCCAGAGTTGCAATTCATAAGTATTTAACTTCTTGCCACTTCACCGTTGATGATCAGGCTTCCTTTTACCAGTTGACATAAATGTTGTTTTCTTTAAATATAATTTAAGTCCCGCTTTCTTGTTCTCTTCCGCTACTTTGATTACTAATCTTTCAAGACCTTCCCTGTTATCAGTAATGAGCGTGGTGTCATCAGCATATCTCAAGTTCTTGATTTGCCTTCCTCCAATTCTGATGCCTATGTCCATTTCCTCTATGTTTGCAATTCTCAAAAAAATATTCTGTATGCATCCTTGGTCCTGTATCCCCTCAATCCTGGTGACAGTACGCATCCTTGCCTCACTCCTTTGTTGCAAGGGAACTAGCTGTTTGCCCTACGCTTGTTCGTGTATAGGGACTTCATAATTACAATGAAGTGTATTGACACTCCCATCTTTTGTAGCGACATCCAAATTAATTCATGGTCAAGGCAGTCAAACACGCTTGAGTAGTCGCGAAAGTACACATGTATACTTCTTTTTTTAATTAAATACTTTTCTGATAGAACGTACAGAATCACTTTATAGAACTGTTTGGTTGATTGATTGATTGATTTTTTCGTGTTTCCGGGCGCGTCAACTGCTTTGGTCATTACTCCCGTTAGTGTAGTGCATGTTTTTTCTCGGGAGATGGCGGTGATCTTCCCCCGCTGGATGGCGTGATCCGGCGCCGACCTACCGTCGGCTATTGGGGTTTCCCCCTTACCAGGACTCTCCCACCAGCGGGGCACCGCCCCAGCCGGGACAAACTCTAAGCTCCCGACCGGTCTCCCGGAATATGTGATAGTGTAGTGTTTGTTAGTGTAAGTGTGTGTGTAAGGGGAGAGGATAGGACAAGGATGAGGAAGGACAGATCGCGCGCGGTTCGTGTTCCGTTTGTTAGGGTACTGCTCCGGCATTCGCCTGGTGTTGATCAGAGAAACCACGGAAAACTACCGATCAGAGCAGCCGGCCGCTAGAACTCTCCTCCAGACAGCGACTGAATTCGACCTAGCTAGAAAGCTAGTGTCGAAAATCCTGCCGCCGTCAGGACTCGAACCTAGGACCTCCCGGTCAGAGGCGCTGCAGTGACATCAGTGGATGCACTGAGCTATCGGTCCCGGTGGTTTGGTTGATATACGGTACATATGTACACAATAAAACGCAGTAAAAATGAGGATAACCCCTCTGGGCTCCTCAATGGGAAATCAGGGTTGGACGTTTGGGAGTTATTGGTGGTGATTTTTGAATAGTTCTTTTGGAAATTCCCCGAGTTTCTTCCATGATCCATTTCAGGTTAGCTATTTGATGTCTTGTTCATCTTCCTTTTCTAATCACAGCCTGTTGTACTGTCAATTCTCTGTGGAGATACGGTTCTAATCTGTTGTTAATTAGTTTGAGAATTATCTTACGATCAGTTTTCAGTTGTTTTGTCGCCCAATGCATTTTCTCTACAAAAATCTCTGGTTCATCTTCGTAATCATCAATGTTTATCCATTCCTCTACTTGAAAGTCCCTCTGAACTACTTCGTGTATTCTTACGATATTTTCATGTGTCATCTTTTGTTGTCATTATTTTGCCGTTCTCATCCTATTCCTAGGGACCGAATAACGAAATAATAGCGGTAAAGGTATTTATACCGATATAGAAATACCTTTACCTCTATTATACTTTTTTTCAAAATACCTTTGAAAATACTGGTATAAGACCTTAAATACCGTATTTTTAGAGGTATTTTACCTTTATCCGATGTCTATACCGGTAAAATATCTTTATTTAAAGGTATGATATCGGTATTCTCTCATCAAAATACCGGTATTTTCATAAGAAAATGCCGGTATTTCAGTAGAATCATATAGGTATTTGGGGGAAATTCATAGTGTCTCGTTGAGATAGCTCAGAGGAACAACTATTGACATGGCAGAGTTTCTGACCGGGAGGTCCTAGGGTTCGAGTCCCCAGGGTGGTGGATTTTCGACACTAGGCATATTCTAGCTAGGTCGAGTTCTGCCGTTGACTGGGAAGAATTCTATTGGCCAGGTTTCCTGAACGGTATTTACTATGGTTTCTTTTATTTATTTATTTATTTATTTATTTATTTATTTATTTATTTATTTATTTATTTATTTATTTATTTATTTATTTATTTATTTATTTATTTATTTATTTATTTATTTATTTATTTATTTATTTATTTATTTATTTATTTATTTATTTATTTATTTATTTATTTATTTATTTATTTTTTATTTTTATTTATTTATTTATTTATTTATTTATTTATTTATTTATTTATTTGTTTATTTATTTATTTATTTAATTTATTTATTTATTTATTTATTTATTTATTTAGCGTCAAAAAACAGTTAAAAACTGCGTATGACGGGCTATGGGGAAAAGTGAATTGTGTGCACATTTTCAAAATTCTGTGATCCTAAATCATATACTACTTAAGTTTTGAATTTTGAAAGGAGAAAAAAAAAAAAAACTCCCATATAATAAAATCGATTTTCAAGGATAAATAAGCAATAAATTTTAATTTTGAAAGGAGGAAAAAAACAAACTCCCATGTTCTTCGATCATTACCTTGACGTAGAGAGTAGTTTTTGGTAACTGGGTTCCTCACTCAAGTGCAGCGCGCCCAGTACTTGAAAGCTTTCACTCTTTCGCTCCAAAACCTCCCGTCGCAGCGTTAGATCAGCTGCCCAGGCGGGCCCGCTAAATGAAGCGAAACTCCCTTCGCCAAATACCCTAAGGAATGCGGTTGCATCAGCTCGGCCCCGCGCCGAGGAGAAGAACCACGCCGTCTCAGGACGTCATCCGCACGCGGAAAAGGTGCGTCATGACGTCTCCAGATGGTATCCCGCAGGTAAAGCCCAAAAGTAATTCTTATTCCTCGTGAACGGTCAGTACTTTGTCGTGTGTTTAGTGATTTTTTTACGTGGTGTTTCAAAGGAGAATATGAGGAAGAAAAACTACAAATATTGTTTATAGATATTTTCAAGTATGATCCTTCAAGGAACACCTCGCAGTGCTTGTTGCTCAATTGTATTCATGTTGTGAAGATATGAACGAACTGTTCTTTTATATACGCGTACATGTAAAATTCCGTGTGAGATCAACTAAAAATTTGCACTCACTAATCTGACTCCTCTTCATTCCATTCATAACTGTAGTGAAATTGTCTTATGGAACCATCTTTTGACTTATAAAATGTTTATGAATAACACGTGTGATATGTCAATAATCCTTCTCTCTATGATTTTTTATTATTTACCATGTTAGTAGCAAATGAGTCATTTATCGTTTATTTAGATGGAAGGTACATATACTTGATTACTATTATTAAAAAAGTTGTATAAAAAGAAAGGCATTTCCAAACCTTAGGTTTTAGAAAGCATTGGCTCTGACTTCCTGTTTTGAGGTTCGATGGGTTGGGGTTCCTTTGACCTGCGGATTTTCCCCGGCTGCTCGAGAAAAAGCAGTGAGCAGCTTTTCCAGGTATTTTTCTAATTCTCACTTGAAATATTTAAAAGGAGTAACGGTTCAATTACCTGAAGTATTACAACTACATAATATAGAGAATCAGTCAGTTGCTACTGATCACAGAAATAGACATGAAATTGTTCTTTCTGTATGTAAACATTTTGCTTCAATATCGCTATATGCTGTTGAGTTACATATTATGCTACCATCGAATAATTCTGAGCCGTGGAAGTGGAGGTGTCTGTTAGTGACATTACCGAGCGTTCGAGAAAACGAAAAGAAAGAAAAAAGAACAAAACGAAAAAAAAATCACGAAACTTGAATCGTTCAAACCGTAAGGTAAGAATCCTGACATATTTTTTAAAAATATGTCAAAAATAATTTTTATGGATAAAAGGAGGAAAAATGAAGGCGCTCTTGTTTTCGCCAAACGTGTCAGTGGATTTGTATAAAAATTCTTTAAGTTAGGATATCCTTACTTTAATAATAATTAAATTATATACTTTTTTATTAAATTTGGAATAATGGATTTGTACAAAATGCTGCACAAAAAAGATGCAAGAAAATGAATGTTAATTTTCCTAATATATGTTTATGAATTTTAATAAAAATAATTTATTTTACATTCAAATCATGACAATGTCCTTCGCATTCATTCGAAACGAGACATATCTGACGCGAAACTCACGCTAAAATTCAACCAAACATACAACATTTACATTTTATATTAATAATATATTTAGCTATCATTATTACATAATTAAGAATTGAGTACAAATAAAATATTAGCATAAATTTGATGGTATAATATTTTGCGTTTTTCTCGAAAAGGTTGACTTGTCACGTTTTGAATGTTTGCTCATTTCGCGCTCCTTTCTTTCCAAGCCCAGCGCCGCCAGAGACCGCGCTCAAGTGTAGTCACCCTTCTGACCTGGAGATACGGTCGCACCTCTGGCACACTGCTGTTACGATATCGTGACTTTCCTGACCTCCGCAGACATCTCGCCGCGTTCTTCGGCGGGCGGCGTGCTACACTAGAGCAATTCGATATGCCCAAGCGTAGGAAGAGGGCGGTGAGCAGTTTTCAGTGGGCGAGAACATTGTGCAATGACGAAGTGGAGATTATATTTACTCTATAAGAATTAGTGGAATCATTCGCGTTTCCTTATTATTACTAACCAAGTATTATATATATATATATATATATATATATATATATATATATATATATATATATATATATATATATAAACAAAATAATAATTTAAACAATAAATAACAATTATGAAAGTATATTTGATTAATAAACATTGTGAATTATTATTAACTAAAGTAACTTATTTTGTCAACATGTATGGATGGTAATACCGGTATTTTTACCGGTATTCAATACCTTTTCGGCCCTGATCACTAGTAGAATCAAAGAAAAACAAACTATCCTTGTTATTTTCTCTTTCATTTGTATTTACAGTATTTGAAGTATTTCTTCTTTAAAAACATTTATTTTATGTATTTAAATATATCTCCAAAATACATGCTCAAAAAACTAAAAAAATACAGTTTTTTAAACACAAAAATGCATATTTCAAATACAAGTATTTAAATATTGATCAACCCTTCACAGACGAGACCGTTTGGTTGTGTTACAGCATCACTAGTTTGATAAGTGGAGAAAAATATATTGAGATTGAAAAGGATGAAAGCATAAACCGACTATCCAGCTTGCCTGCTTGAAAGTTCGGCTTTCTCCCGCGCCGCAGGCCGCCGGGTTTGACCGTTCGGCCGCGTCGAGGGAGGACCATAGACATATAGTACTAGACTGGCAACGTCCTATCTCGTAACATTAGCGCTAGTGAAGCCAAAATCTTGCGCTCGTCGCCATCTTTTGTCACTACAAGTTCGTTCGCTGCCTATGCTCTACGTGTTAAATTAATGAGCTTTTTTTCTTAATTTCGAATTGTTTCCGTTGTGTTTCGTGATTTCTGACTCACTTCCACCGCCATGGTGAATACTTGCGTCGTGTTTGGATGCAATTTTTCGAATTCGCGACACAAGGGAAAAGAAATTGGAATTTCAATACACCGGTAAGTTACTACCTTTTCTTCACCTAGTTTCTGAATTTTACTGACTGTTGACGATTTTTGTTAAGATTGTATGATTAAACAACTAATTAAAACTGAGTAAGAAAAGAATAAGTTTGTGTTGATTAAAGTTCCTGAGGAGTGATTTGTAAACCTAACCTCTAATGCCTTTTTGTTTTGTTCTGATTTTGATTACTTTTCCAAAGCGAGAAGATTGCAGAAAAGCATGGGTTAATGCCATTAGGAGGGAAAACTGGCAACCAACATCTGCGTCTGGTGTTTGCTCCCAACATTTTCGTCATTGTATGTGTAAATAATGTAATTTACTTTTGGGTCAGCTGACCTCCATTTCGATCACGTTTTCATCCAGTTTCCCTTGATCCATGAACAAATGCTGAGATGGTCCCTTGCCTTGCTTCTGGATATTTAAATGTAGCTTTTTATCCTCCTCTTAAATGTCGATACAGAATGGACACTAGTTCTGTTTTTGTCTATAAAGCAATAAAACCGATTTAAAACTTTGATATTGTTTTATTTCCCAAAAATATTTCCTGTTCAATATTGGAGTTTTTATTAGCAACTGTACGTCGAAAATTTGTGTTCATAGATTTTCTAAGAGTTCATTGACATATAGCAGTATATGTCCATGAGTGATAGTGTAGTGACCCAATATGGCGGGGGGCGCAATCAGTTGGCTTCAAAAAGAATCGTTCATTGCCAGTCTAGTACTATATGTCTATGGGGAGGACCCACAAGGGTCGGGTGACGCAACGGCTTGGAGCGGAAAGGTGGGGAGGTGTTTTCCAAATTTCACTTTTCGCCGCTCCTATTCACCCGATTTGCATGATTGACATGGCGTTGGATTCAGGAAGCACGTCGTCATCGCGCTATAAGCTCAAATTTTTTAAATTTCTTCGCGGAACTATGAAAACAATAAAAGAAAACTTGTTTGGAAATCTTTTTTGAAAAGCCGGCTGCGTAGCGTAAATTCAATTTTAAAAAGGAGTTCAATGCCGTTTACAGATCGAAAATCGGACAATTTGTTCAGAAAATTATCAGTCAAGTAAATTTTGCTTATTTTGGTGCTGCCACGTGGTGGCGACAAATATAACTAGTGTCGGTATATTTAGCCTTAATGTCCATCTGGCAATATACTCTTAATGCCATCTGGCAATGCATTGAAAAGTAACGTACATGTATTGCTTGTGGAATTCTTGTAGTGAGCTGTTGATACTGACACTTGATGAACATGATTTCTATATGTGAAATGTTCCCACTATTAAGTAAGCCAGTTTTGACTAATACTACAGATTCGTAAATAAATAGGCAAGGCAATAGTAAGATCCCAAGCTCGGATTTTTGTCTCGATCGGGTTTTTGTCCAGTTTCCCTGATCCATTGAGCAAATGCTGAGATGGCCCCTTGATTTGCTTCTAGACGTAAATGTAGCTTCACTATGCGCACGTTTTGTTGAGCTTTCCTTTTGCTTGTAGTGGTAGTAGAGCTTAGAGTGAGTTTCTATTTTGTTAGGAATACAGAAAAACGAAATCTGTTCGTTCGTTTACCGTTATAAATACGTTTTCTATAATTCGGCACCGAAAATATCTAGTTTTTGAAATGTTAATCTCTCGCTTTTTAAAATTATAATAATAATAATAATAATAATAATAATAATAATAATAATTATTATTATTATTATTATTATTATTATTATTTCATCTTTCAACTATTAATAGTTAAATCGTTGGGAAGGGATTCTGCAACTCAGGAAAAAGTGCGCAAATGATTTTCTCCCCCGAACGTCACATACAGTTTTTGACTAAATGAATGAATGAATAAATAAATAATAAATGGAAACAGGCTTGCAGGGATCGCGTGGTTGGCATTTTTTATCGAACGAACTCGGGTCTCCCAATCGGGATGTCAGCGCTCTACGCCCCGACCCACTTCACTCGGAAAAGAATGATTAGAATAATTAACTCATATTAGTGGGTAGAGACTTTTGGTCCACTCGGTATAGTAGGACTTTTCCCAGTGCCACCATTGACCAACCCAGGTCTACGTGGGAACGGTAGTTGGTTTAAATTGCGTGCTTGGAAGTGACATTTAAAGGTAATTTTCTTGAAGATAAAGTTGTATTTTCGGAATAACGGGTTCAACAATTATTCATGAAAATTTAACGTTGAATCTTTAGCATTTTTTTACGGTAGCTTCCTGACATTCTGTATAAATATCAGTGGATGCTCTCTTATTTTATACTATGTTATTCTTACTGTCATGAAGACCGTATTACATGTAGTACTTCATTATTACTGGTTACTGTTCTCGGGTACTATGATTACCGGAATCTACGAGGACGGATTGTGTGCCTTTTCTTTGGTATATACTTGGTTTTTTCTAACGTGGCATTTGAGGGTATGTAAGATGGAATATGGCAAGCTTTTCTCTCAGTCCTACAGCTAGAGTCGCTTGATCTGCAGCTTTGCTTGATACGTTCGCGATCATGCGACATCTGGCGGCAGGACCAAGAAAGATGCAAAAAGGTCGTGTTTATTCCGTGAAAATAATTCTATCAGATGTCATGTTAAAAAAACCCAAGCATAGTGCTTTTTGGCAGGCGGCATTCGCGGTATTCGCGGCATTTCTCTCTAGCTGGCACTGGCTGAGGCAATATATACTCTGTGGGCTGAGGCGGGTTGGCGCTTATAACCACTTGTTTGTGTTGCGTGTGATAGTGCGCTTTAATTTAAATTAAGTGTATAATTATAATTGTGTTAATGTTACAGATCCAATTTGAATATATCTTCTTTTTAGTTCCTGACAAATGCATTGTCAGCTATAGAAGTTAGCAGCTAATACGAAAACTTTAATAAAGCTGTTAAGGTGAATTATACGCTATGTAACATCGTGTCAGTTTCTTGCATTTTATCTTGAAGTTATTTCGTTTTAATAATAGGTATATTGTGAAGGATTTGTTGTAATACATTTTTTATTTTTAGTTTTGTTCCTGATATGAGCTCAACAGGTCTTCCGAAAACAGTGCTATCATCTCCTACTCAAAGCGAATCACAAGCTTCCGAACTTAGTACTACTTCTCTAAATTCGGAATTAGTTCATTTGAAATTTGAGCATTCGTTCGACCAATGCTTATTGCAAATGCAGCGTGATGCTCATAACAAAAGAATGAAACTCTTAAGGAAAGAATTGGATTACATTCAAGTTACTGCATGGAAATATCCAGTCATTGACAAGTACATTGGGCAATAAAACCAATTTCTTAGCAATTAAAATGTTCCCAATTTTAAAATCTCTTGTAAATTATGTCATTGGTCAAAAGACATTTGTTTCGGATGTGGGAGAAGCAAAAACAAGTATTACAACCACTGGTGAATCTCCAATCGCTATCAGTGAGACTGACAAACATTTTTGTGATGAATTTGAGAACGATGCACTCTCAATTGCCAAATTGGAGAAGGAAATAAGTGTTATTGAAGGATGGGAAGAAGAGACTTGCAAGAATGATTTGGAATGTATGGTTGATGAGAAAACAATCACCAAAACTGAAGCAGATAATACAAGACAGAGTCAGGTTGTGAATCTCAGTAAAGATTTAAGTGATTTAAAAAATGAAGTTACTCGTCCAGAGAAAAATGATTTACCAAATGATCTTCAATTGTGCGAGTACAGAATCGGAACAGTTACAAATATTTCTGAAGATTATGCGATTATTGATCAGGAATTACGTTTTACTTATCAATGTATTCAAAATAAAAAAATACAAGAGGGTGACAGAATTAATTACATTGTATTTCGAAGGCATGTTGATGAAGAATGGCAATTGCATAAGGTCTTGGAGATTGCTGATGAAAGTTGGGAGGAGAAATGTAAAGAAACAAAGACAGAAGTAGTTAAGTCATCTGGAGCCATTAACAGAAAGATGATTGGACAAGTGAAATCAAAGAATGGCCAAGAAGTTTGCGTAAAGCCTAATATTAAGTTTTCGTTGGATGACGTCAGGTGTGATTTTATTCCGTATGAAGGTACGTTTTTCACTTTTGTTAACATGCAGTATTATTGTTATGTGAATGTTTTTTTGACTCTCGTTCTAACCAAAAATAGGGTGGCATGGCCCATTAGACATATAGAAATTATTGCACGTTCATTTCACAAACATTGACTAACTAATAATAGAACTGTTTGACACCCTGTAATGTTTGTCATTCCAACTACAGTTGAATGTTCGCATGAACGGATTTATGTAACTAGCAAGAAAATTACACTTTAAAACTTCTTTTTTAAGAAATCATAATTCTTTGATTAAATTTTTGTCTTATTGAGTTTTAATTATAAACTTTTTGAAAATCTTTGAAATTCAGCATTTATGGCCTGTCTGTTTACATCTGTTTGATGACTTCATTCACACTTACAATATGTATGTATGTATTGTATAAAACATCTCAACTGTTTTTATTTATTTCATTTATCAAAGAGGCAATTGCCCATGTAAGGATATTCCATATTCCGACTAAACCAAAAATCTCACCACAAATAATTCCACATCCCAACTCTTCAAAATTGTACAAAATACACCATCACAAATAAAAAAAAAGAAAAAGAAAATGTACAAGTAATGTAAAGTGTCTCAAAGTTATCACAACCCTCATTAAAAAAAAAAAAGAACAACAGCAACTGTCAGTGAACAGCATTGTTAGCTAATTTTTTGAAAACACCACTTGACCGAGCAAATTCAATATCATGCTTGTTCACTATTCTACACAATCTATTCAGTGGAGCAGGGCTGCTGAAGCAGAACAAATTGGGAGTGCGGAATATTGTTGGCTACCAAGAGCAAGTCACGGGAGGTGCTACATCACACGGCTTGCGACAACTTCTGTAACTGTGTCCCAATAACTCTAGTCGCGGAAACGTGGAAGTCAACGCCAGTACTTCGGAAACCGAAGTGTCTGCACTGACAATTTTCAATGCTGAGTGGAAAGAAAAGTATCTTTTCACAGATGGCAGCAGCTATGCCATAAGTTTTTGTTGCAAAAACGTACATAATCATATGAAGTTTAGTTTGCAATGACATTATATGGTTAATCGTGCGGCTGGATATGATAAGTACTCTAAAGGAGAATGTAAGGAAGTTTGCAATGCTATGAGAAACAATGCATTTCAAGAAGTATGATTTGGATATATTTTGATGTTCCTGTATTGTTTAACAGTAAAATAACACAATGTAAAACAGGTTAATTTTATTTACTTTTACTGTCCCTTTGAGAAAGATCTCATTCTTCTCAAAATTAGCTTCATTGTCAAACATTCACGAAACATTTAGTTTTTTAGAATCTGTAGGCGTGTTTGGAACGTTATGTTTGGAATTTGAAATTCGATTTAAGGATTTGTTTGATTTAGAATTTAATATATTTGCTACATCTTTTTCTCTTGATAATTTTCAATTAGAAAAAAATGATTTGCAGTGTGGCAATGAATTAAGAGAAAAATTTCAAACAAAAGAAACCTTTATTAGATTTTATGAGAGCGTCACTCAAAAATGTTTTCTGAAACTGCATCAGAATGCTGCTTGAATGTTGCAGATGTTTGTATCAACGAACAATTGTGAGCAGTAATTTTTACTTATAAAATTTGTAAATCTTGAATGAGAGGTACCATTACAGATCACAATGTGAAATGTAAGATGAAAAATAATTGATTTGCAATTGGCTTCATTTTTTTAAATTTTAATCTCATTTACTGTCAGTATTTCCATTATTAGTTTATTTAGTAACTTTTTTTCAATAACCTTCAGATTCTTTTGCATACTTCGGCAATGTAATAAATTGTAATGTTGCAGCAATTAAATTTCTTAATGTGCTTGAGCACTCTTTTGAACCTAAAAAGTTTGGCATATCTGACACAATCTTGAAAAATAAATTTTTCTTTCCATGCTGCAGAGCTTTTGTTTTTACTTTCAAATCACGAAAATATGTGTATTACTAGTAAATGTTCCCATAAATGTTACAAAAATATTTTTGTTTTTCTGTTGGAATATAGTTTCCCAGAGCAGTGATACATTTTCAGTTTGAGCAATGGAAAATACCCCCAAAAAACAAAGATGCGACCTACTGTGCTGCGACCTACTGTGCTGCAAACAGTTGATCAATAAAATATGATGTAATCTGCTCTGTTTGCCACCAGAGCTGCTAGAAAGAGCGGGGAGCGAGCAGCAGCTCCTTGGAGCTGATCACTGGGTGGCCCACAGTGGAGTGTTAAAAAAAAAAAGTTGGTTCTAGTAAATGGCAGTGCATATAGTACTTCATTATTATTTCTGAGGCTTCTCGGAAGAACATTCAAACTTTTGACAGTAAAATAAGGCGATGAACATTATTATTAATCAAGTTATAAAATTATTTAAATCACAGTGAGAGGAGAGAGAATTAATATTTAGCAAATTTGCAACCTGTTTATGATCATGGGATAGCCTCGCCAATGGCAATCTGAACTTGTATGCAACAAAATTGAAGAATTTATGCTGGATAGACTTAAGTTTATTTATATAAATTTTATGAGGGGTGACCATACTGGAAAAGCGTGTATTAGAGTAAGATATAATATTTTAAAAGTTTCAATATTTGTAAACACCATGGTCATACTCATCATGAACCCAAGCATACGTTACACTTTGTCTGCTTTGTGTTGGATGTGACTATCAAATTTGAGTTTAGAGTAAAAAATGACTCCCAGATGTTTGAAAGTAGAAATTGAATTTAACAAATATCCATCCAGCACATATTCATAATAAACAATATTACTCCCTTGCGAGTATCTCATCACTGCATGTTATAATTTAAACTTCATGCACTACAAAGCAAGAGAATTCAAGTTTAACTGAAGAGCAGTACAATCATTAAGACTAACTTCTATATAATTTTAAGTTGTTAGCAAACAGCAAAAACAAAATTATGGAGAAACAATACTTCATATTATTAATAAATAAATAATAGATAGTGCATACCCTTGTCTTCTGTCTGCACCTATCTTAAAACCCAAAATTGACTTTACTTTGATGTTTATTTTCTGAGAAATTTAATTTAACTGTAAACTCTTTGGCATTGACTCCACAGATTTTTCACAATCAAAAAATCCATCAAAAGGGGCTCTTCTCAATTATTTACTTTATAGTCCATTTTTTCCCCTTAGTGAACGTACATTTTTCTTTTTTAAAAATAATACAAGAAATGGTTTTACAGAATAATGATTTTAAAGTGTGGAATTGTGTACATGTCAAATAAATATTGCTTTTCTTGTTTGTGTTTCTAGTATTAAAATGTGTGACCTTATTGTAGGTGACTGGCTTTCTATAAATGCCTTTGTGGAATTGGATGGAAATGTTCAAGACTTTGTTGGTGAAATTCTTGCTATATATGATGTTCAGCCTCTCAGATCTAGAATAGTATCTGGGTTAGTAACTGCTTGGGATGAAAATAAAAAGGAAGGAATTATTGATGGATGTATATGGTTCACTCAGAATGAATGCGAACCAGAATATGTACCAGTATTGGAAGATTCGGTTGTTGTACAGGTAATTGCATTTTTACTCCTTTTTGTTGTTTCTGCTGTTGGAGGTATAGTTCATGAAAACATTGTAAAAAGTCTTTTAATGTTGCTTGAATTGTCTTTAGGCTATTGAATGTACCCATGGAACATGTACATGGAGAGGGCTGAGTATTGCTTCTTTAGAAGAAAAAGAATTCAAAAAAGTAGTTAATAATAAAACCAATGATGTTTCTTCATGTATCAAGAATGGAATATCAGTTCCAAGGAAAGTGGATGTTGGATGTGTGAATTATGGTCAATCAAAAGAGTATACAATAGAAATGTCCAATTTAGGAAAAGATCATCATTTATTATTACGAGGAAGATTTCATGGAAAGAGAAGTGAATCTCAGATCACAATGTTCAGCAAAATTGATGATGGAACCATTATTGGGCCTGGGCAAAATATTTCTTGTCGTTTTCGTGTAAATGGCAAATTTATTGGTCAGTCTTGTGAGATATTTGTATTTACATTCAAAGGCTTTAAAATGACTTGCAATATACATTTTGAAGTGCAAGATCTTAATATGACTGACCTTATTGAACACAAGCAAGTGGGTAGAATAGATTGGAAGGATACTTATGCCAGAACACGGAACGGTTTTAATTCAAGACCTGGTATTTTAATGAAGGGTATTCAGCCTGTGAAACCTCCGGCTTTTGTACCAGTCAGATTTGGAATATTTACAGTACCCGAATATATGTGGAAAGCTGTACTTGCCAAAGATAACAAAGATTGCACCATTACCAAGATTATTTCACGCCTTGGAGAAGTCGTGCCTTGTTTGAAAAGGGATTTGTCTGCAAACAACTACAATTCTCGTTTTCATTCTCTCCTTTATTTGGAAGAAATTGGATTGAGTATTCGTATGCATGAATATGATATGGAGAAAACAACATTATCATTTGTCGGAGAATATCTTAGTTTGGAGGTTCCAGGCCTTGCAGAAAAACGACCTTCAGTATTAGTTGGAGACAAAGTGAATGTTGAAAGTTCCAATCAACAAGGTAATTATCACAATTAAATCGATGTTTGGGTAAAGGCAGTTAAGTCACAAAAGGGAATTTTAAGAAAAGTTATAATAAAATTTCATGCGATCGTTTTAATGAAGAGAATATAAATTAAACATTACACTCATTACCCACAGCCTATCGAATTGTTTAAAAGTAGCAGCGATCTCAGATGTTCAAGCTTGGAAAAGAGAGTGAAGAGCTTTTAGCTTGGCTGTTCTGTTTTCTGGCACTAGAGGAAGGGTGAAGGGGCTGGGTGTGTGTAGATTTTGGGGCCAAAAAAGTTTTGTAATTTTGCATGGCTAAGTCCCAATGTTGCTGTATGTAAATTGCAGAGGCCAAAGGCCGTTGCTGACCCTTGCTGTAGATTAGAAACAGTGTGAGGAAAGTGAGCAGCTTGGCTCTATAAGTATTTTTGTCTAAAAGTGTTAGAATTTTTCCATTTCTAGGATCAAATTTAGTTTGTGTTACTTGCATGTCAAAAATAAGTACTGTACAAACTAGTGGTGCTGCAGAGTGCCACAAACTTTCTAATACTAGTTAGTTTCCTATTCTCTTAACATTGGAGCTAGCGTTTCGGTTATACACTACTCTTTCCAGGTGTTTGATTCTACAAGATGTTTTTTCACATTTCCTCAATTTTCCTTTCCCTAATAGAATTGAATTACGACCCGTAAGAATATTATGGGAGAATAAACCTATAAGCAAATTTCATTAAAATTTGAATTCAAAATTCAATTCATTGAAAATATTGGATCCATTTTTGAGAAAATATAATTTGCATATTTCAAAATTGAGGTTTTGAGCTCCCAGAAAAGGTTTTGAGCTTTTGAAGAACTTCATAAGAAATCATTTGTAGCACTTGTACTCAAAATGCAGTGATGTAAATATTAATAAGATGAGAGATGTATTAAAAAATATATACTTTGTATAATTTTTAAAAAATCAAAAGAAAACCTATAAGAAAATGGCATTTATATCATGTTTTAAGACAGGATTTCCATGCACTATCGAAAGCAAAAATATTCATGCAAACATGTACTGTCAAATAGCATGATGCTAGGTAACAACTGACAAAACATACACAATCAAATTTTAGTTAAGTATGTTTTTGCCTTTAGTAAGTTTTATTGCCTTTTTCAACAGTTAACAAGTAACAATTGTTTCTAACTTTGCTCTGTCAAATTCATTATGTCAGAAACAAATCTTTTTGAATAGAGAAAATGCTTTTTATGCCAAAAGACATAATTGAAACCTACTTCAAAGAAGAAATCTGCGCCAATGCGAGTTTAAATTCTGCATTTTCTAATTTCTTGCTACAAATGTGTTTTATATTTTGTAGAAATTTCATATCAGAATTTGAATTTAACTTTTAATATAATTTCTTCCTAGCAGTTATACAAGCCACATTAGTTCATTTCCAGACATTAATTCCAAAGATAGTTAATGCCAACAATTTTTAATGACTCCACTGGAGGTAAACCTGCTATTTTTCTAAAATCTGAATTACAGTAGGCGATTTTACAAAATTTGGTTTAAAATTTTATTTTTTACAGACATGGCGTTTTAGGCTTTTCTTTGCATTTGCGTTTCTTTGCAAGTGGACTAAGAGTGTGCTCTTGATTATTTTTCCCTCCCATTGTCAGTTATCAAATGATATTGAGTAACATCTTCCTGTACTTTTCATTATCCTTTGTGACTTAGTTGCCTGGCGTTGATAATTTGTTTTGTGAGCAGTGTGTGTGCTAGCTTAGAAAATCTAGAACATGTACCAGAGGATTAAAATTTGTAGTATAACAATAAGCAGAGGCAACTGTGTACTGTCAGGATCTAAGAATAATATAAAGTTGATGCATTATATGCATCAATTTTAATATTCACAAATTATTCAAAAAATAATTCATAAAAATAATATTCATAAAATAAAGTATCTTAATATGCTAGATAGAAGTCTAAATATGCAGTATTAATTGAAAAAAATGTTCAAACATCATTATTCATAAATTGATCCAAAAAACTATCAAAACATGCAAACATGCATGGTAAAAGTATGCACTTTTTTTTTCAAGCAATTTGCCATGAAAGATATATTTATAATGTTTGAAAGCTCTTTTGAAGCTTAAATAAAAACATGCTTTTGCGTGGAAATTCTGTCTCTAAGTCATGTTATTTAGTGCATTTAGCTTTATCAACACATAAAGCTTAAAGGAAACCTGTGGAGTTTTTATCAGAAAGTCTTGTTTACCAATTTTAAATATTTCCCTTGTTTCACTCAAAATTATGGGAAAACAACTCATGTATATTTTTTTAAAATGTACATGACATTAATTAAAGAACTGATTGTGGAGAAATATAAAGACTTTTCAAATTAAATTCTTTTCCATTATGTAGTTAATGGAGTTGTATGAGAGGATCCAAATAATTTCACTTTTGCAATCTCTGAAAATACTGAGTTAACAGTGAAAATCGGACCTAAGCAATCTCTATAAGTGTATTTTACTCTATTCTCATGATAAATCTGAATGAAGAAATTGGAGACATTTTTGAGAAAATTTTTAAAAATGTCCCAGTAAAGAACCCCTAAAATTCAAAGAATTTTTTTCAAAATCGCAAGGCTTCAAGTCGGGCTAGATTGATGGGGGGATATTTATTTTGGCAAAAATCCTATGAATATTTTAGGTGCTAGTGTTATATATCTTCGTAAAATGTGTGTGCTGTGTATCTTTGACAACATACTAAACAAACAGAACATAAACAATGCAAGTTTTAAGAAAAAGAAAAAAAATACATTTATATATACGATGGACCTATCAGGAATAAAATTGAGCCTAATATTTTTATGTTAGAAATTTCCTTAGAGATGAAATATAGAACATTTTTAATTGTTATCCTATTGATGATGTGTGTATCTAAGATCAGTATTCTGGAGGAGATTGGTTCCTTTACTGGAACGAAAAGAAACTGAATGCAATGATCAAAACATTTTCAAAAAAGCAAACAGTATTTCATTTTTAAATAATCAAATGCATGTTAAAATTACCACAAAAATGAAATGCCACTTTTACCTAAAAGAAACAACTGGAATCTACTTATCAGTAACAAGAATTTATTGCAGTTTAATTTCATGCATATTTGTGTTTGTATATTTTTCCTTTCAGTGCTTGCTTTTCCCATATTTGTGACTTATTCATTACTTTCATTATTACATAATAATTACGAACTGTTAATTGTGATATTTCTGTATTAAATTTGTTTATTTTTTTGCAGGTCATGTCTATGAAGGTTATGTTCATAAAGTGTGTGCAAATGCTTTGTTGTTAAAATTTCACTCTCATTTTCATCAGACATATGAATCGGAAGAATGTAATGTCCGTTTTGTTTTGAACAGAGGGCCACTTCGAAAGTGTCATGTTGCTGTAGATTTGGCTCTAAAACATTTAGGAGAGTATGTATTATTTCCAAACTGCATAAAATTACGAGATCCGCAAGTACATTTAGGAGAGGATGAAGAAGGGAGTGCTGGGGTTCTGTATAATAATCACAACAGACATCGCGCTTCAAGGAAAATCCCTTTGATGATAGCGAAGCCTCCTGTGGAGGTATTTTCATATTTCGTTTATGGTGTTTAAGAAATTTCTATTACTAGTTGTTTGTATTTTAAAATTTTAATTCTTTATTGCAGAATGGTGTTCCATGTTATCAGGAAACAGGGAAACAGTATTTAACTACCCTTCCTGCTCCAAGACTACCAAAGAAAGCTGTTAAATTGAGATGGTTCAATAGCAAATTAAATTATTGTCAAAAAGAAGCTGTTCGAAATGTTCTCAAGGGAGAAGCAAGACCTCTTCCATATGTTATTTTTGGGCCACCTGGTACTGGTAAAACAATGACACTTATTGAGACAATTCTTCAGATCTACATCCTCATTCCAGATAGCAGGTAAAGTACTTTGGAGAAGCAATAATAATAATAATAATAATAATAATGATGATGATGATGATGATAACAATAACAACAATATCAATAATAATAATAACAACAATAATAATAACAATAAACAAAAAATAAAGAAACAAACAAATAAATAAAAATAAAAAAATAAATCTTCTCTTCTTCTGCGAGTGGAACTACACCATGCGGTGTCTCTCGCACCCAAGCTTCCATCTTCTTCTATCTTGCCAATCATCATCTTCGATGTGACGATTTCTCATTGTCTGTCACACACCATCATACCACGTGAGTCTTGGTCTACCTCTCTTTCTGTGCATTGGCACCTGCCACCTCCAAGTTTTTAATGGCCATCTTTCCTCTGGCATTCTTCTAAGATGACCATACCATTTAAACTTCTCCTTTCTATTGTATCCATTATATCCGACATGACACCCATTTGCTGCTTTATATTTTCATTCCTGATTCTTTCCATTAACGTTACACTACAGCTGCGTCTCCAAAACTCCATTTCCATAGCCTTTAACTTTTTCTCATTACTTTTTGAGATCTCCCACAACTCAGCACCATACAGTGATATACTTTCCACAATTGCTTTATAAATTCTAATTTTAACTTTATTACAAATATTTTTATTCCATATTAGTGAATGCAATTGCCGAATAGCAGATTTTCCGTGCTGAATGTGATGTTTAATTTCCTCTTCACTGCCCCCTTGGTCTGTTAAAATTGTTCCTAAATACTTATACGTCTGACAACACTTAACAACCGAGCCATCCTCCATTACTTAATCTTTTCCTGTCCCTCCTAACACCATGCACTCTGTCTTCTTGCAATTGTTTTTCAAGACCCATTTTCCCTATTCCTCATTTAATTTCTTTAACATATAATGTGCATCGTCTTCATCCTCTGCGAATATCACTTGGTCATCTGCAAAATTTAGTGAATATAACAGATCATCATTTAATTTTATTCCCATCCTTTCACATTTTATCTTCCAGTTTTTTAGAGCTTCTCCTAGATATATTTTGAAGAAAGTTGGTGCAATACAACAACCCTGTCTTAACCCTTTATTTATTTTGATTTCTTTTGATATGCTATTTCCTAATTTGACATAAGCGATATTGTCCGTATATACCTCTCTAATGGCCTTAATATATATGCTATTAATATGTTTGTTTTCCATGGCCATCCACAATTTTGAAACCACTCTGTTCTTCCATTTTATTTATTTCATTTTCCAATCGTTTTTTAATAATTTTACCATATATTTTACCAAGGAAACTCAGGACAGTTATACCACGGTAATTGGAGCAGTCCTCTTTATCTCCTTTTTAAATATATTGGAGATGTAACCCACTTTAAAGATTTCAGGTATCCCATGGCCCCTGAGACATGCATTAAATAATTCTGAAAGCTGTTCAAACAACACTGATGGAGCTGATTTTATTAGTTCTATATTTATCCCACCGGGTCTGGGAGCTTTACCGCTTTTGAAACTTTTCACCACTTTCTCAACTTCAGTTGGTGATATACGAACTATCTTCTACCTGATTGTCAGATGTATCCTTCAGCTGATATATAGTGCGTTATTCTGCACGGTGTTCCTGCAGAAGTTCTTTGTAATACTTTGCCCAGTTCTCTAGGCTTATAAGCTGCAATTGTCTATATCTCACTTCAGTTGTTTCAACACTTTCCACGCCTCCCGTGATCTTGAGCTTCCAATGGTGTTGCTAATTTCTTGACACTTGATGTCCCACATATCATTTTTGGCTTTTATAATCTCCTTTTTTACTTCTCCACATATTCGTGTGTAAGTTTTTCTGTCTTCTAGATCATGGGTCATCAGCCACTTTTGATAGGCGTTTTTCTTCTCCCGTACCCTTTCAGCAAATTTGTTACTCCACCAATATGTCCCGGTTCTCTGCTGCTTCCTTTCAATTTCCCCCAAACTTTCGTATGCCGCTTCATGTATGTACTTTGTTATATCTCTGTACATTGCTTTTGGAGAGGAGTCGTCCACAATTTGCAACTACCCACTGAGCCTTAGCTTATTCAAGAACAGGATTGATGGGTCTTCTAGTAAACTCACTTTGTACTTAATATCTACCCCAGTCTTCTTCTTTTATTTGATTTTTTACTTTTCCCTTTTGGAAGGAGAAAAGACATTTGGCTCGCAAAAGGAAGTGGTCAGATCCGCACTCTGCACCTCTATAAACTCTACATTCCTCCACTCTGGTCTTATTACTCTGTTTACCAATAATGTAATCAATTATAGAGTATAATTTCCTTGATGGTTGAGACAAGGTATATTTATGGATATTTTTGTGCTGAAAAAAACCATTCCATATCTTCAATTCATATTGCTCGCCCACATCTATCAGTTTCCCCATTCCCGTTCTTTGCACCTTCTCCAAATTACCCTACAACATTTCTTCCTTATTGTCTTCCTACTTTTCCATTAAAGTCGCCCATTAAATATATTTCCTTCCTGTTTCCAATATGGTCCAGAAGGTTCATCAAGTTCAGTAAAAAATTCAAAATTTTCGGTATCAGTTGCACTCTCCGTGGGCGCATAGGCGGCAATTACAATCATATCGTACCCCTTCAGACGCAGATCAACTCGTACTAGGTTTTCAATTATACCATCCCATTTTTTTATGTGATGTTTTAAAGATTTGCGTATGGCAGTGGATACTCCTTTCTTTGCTCTGATTGCTTTATTTACTCCGCTGTATATGTGAACGTAATTTTAAATCTCTTCCAAACCCTTCCCTTTCAGATTGGGCAGCAACAACTAAATTTAACCTGTCTAATTCTTTAAAAACGTCGGATTCCTTTGTGGCTATGCCTTGCACATTCCAAGTTCCAAAATTTATATACCTATTTCGAAGGCCAAGTCGTCGTTATAGGCTAGCATGATTCCGAGGCTTAGTGCTTGGGACTCGTGCATGTTGAGTTTTTTCTGAGCGATGGGACCAACATCTCAACCCCCAACTTGGAGGACCAGGGATTTATTCTTGAGGTTTCCTTCTAACTTTTTTGATGAAACATCATCATCTGCAAGGTAGCAGTTTTTTGAGAAAAGAGATATTAAAGTCTTCCGCCTCTTCTGTCGTTGGAGAGCTGTCAAGCATCCCTTCCTTCTTTAGAGCCATTGCCGACCTCTTCTTCCTCTTCGCTGGTTTTGGTCCACCCTGGGTATTTAATTTCCCCGGTACCCGCCAGATACGTCTGGCTGGGCATCCCCCTATCCGCCACCTGGGGAGGCGCCCGCTGGGGGACCAGCAACCCCACACGGGTAAAAAATAAATAATCAAAAATAAATATAAAATAAATAAAATTCAAGTTTGCCCTTCAAATTTTGTTCCATTTAACATTAAAAAAAAATTCTGCAAAATTGCAGTTCAATTGGACAATTGCTAGACGACCCTCAATAGCCATGCGGTTTTGAATGTTTGTTGTGTACATTTTATTACGCAAAGTCTTATTTTTAATTTTATTATTGTGAAATATTAATATTGTATTAATTCTTTATTATTTATTATATTAGTGTTATATTATATATTATATTTATTAATATTATTATTATCCTTATCCTTTTGATGTGCTAAGAGTGTGCCAAGAGTGAGCACTGCAGTGTATGTAAACCATATTGCTGTTGGTGCTGCTCTGTTCTGAGCATGGGAGTCGGGCTGAGCTAAGCCTTTGTCGGCCACAGTAACTTCGAGATTACGAAAGGAATCTAATGATAACTAGAGAACAGAATTTATTGTAATAAAAAATGTAAAATATGTACATATATTTGTACTTATTTTTTTCAAAACTTATAAGAAAAATATGTGAAATAAAAATTTGTTGTTGTGTTTAAATTTGTTCTCTACAAGTGTTTTCTGAGCATAGAATGTCACCGATTAGTTCTTTACAAGGATTCAGAGTAGTTGAAAGTAGGTTCTACCTCTACAGAAGTAATTGTACTTTAGAATTCACCAAACAAAAATTTTATTCGAAATATAAAATACGTTTACTCATGATTAATACCTTTCATGTGAGTAGTAGTACTGCGTAGCCAGTGATGCATCGCATAGGAGGGGGTTAAAGAGAATACATCCCCCTCCAAATTGAAATACCCTGTTAGACAATTTTGTGTAAAAATATTTGTTAGTTTTCGATTGAGTAATGAATGTGCTGCTTGAAACATGAGCGAGCACACAGTTGAAATTACCTTTGTTCAGAAAAATTTGCTCATCCTTGACTCAGAGTACAGAGAAGATTGACAATTCAAGGCGAAGGTAAGGTGATCAAAGAAGCGCAGCAGCATTACATTTGATTTGTAAGTAAGATGATTCCGTAACATATTATGCAAATGCCCATCTGAAATGTTCTGTTTTGACTTATAAATATTTTAAAATGTAATGAAATATATAGTAATAGGGAGAATATGTAAAAATATGTAATTATACCAAAAAATGTAAAAATACGTAAAATAAAAATAGTTTCAATTAATTTAGAATGTCTTATAAACTCAAAAAAAATATTATTAAATGCAGGTATCTAGTTCCGGTAAAAACGTGTAGTTACATGCAAATCTGTTCCCTAATGATAATCGAACACAAACGCACAAAGGAAACTGAACAATTCAACCATCAAAAGGCACGCAAGAAGGAAATTTGTACTAGGGATGACCAGAATGGACTTCAAGGTCTCAAGCTTATATTTTGGTTTTTATAACATGGTGTGTGAGGGGCTTGTCTTCACGATTGAATATAGCATGGCTTTTTGCGTCTCTCTTGGACCTGAGATCATGGATACTTGTGTCCCAGAATTTATTCTTCTGATCCTGGGGACACAAATCAAGAAATTGCTCTGTTCAAAACAAAATTGAATGACATAGTGATAACGGTAGGAACAGAACTATGAAAACAATATACACAAACATTCTGAAATGAAAAATAAAAGTTTAATTCGTAATGAATCGTGGCCGCTGTGTTGTGGAACTGAAATGGCATCATTTTGGTTGAATTTCTACCTCGGGGGAGACCATCAATACACAACAATATTATGAGACTAAAAAACATAAAAAGGGGCATTCAAAACAAAAGGAGGGGAATGCTGATGGTGGAGAGGAGTGCGTTTGTTGCACAACAATACTCACCCTCGCACAACTTTAGCCACCAAGCTCCTCCAGCTCTTGGACTCGTTTGATTGGGATGTTTTGAACCATTCCCCGTATTCTTCTTAGTTGGTGCCTTTAGATTGTCATCGTTTACCTTCTGGAAGAGACACATGGGTGGAAATAAATTTTCAACTGACGAGCAGGTGCAGAAAGAGGTTCTGAAAAGGGGGAAGGTTGGCGGGAGTGTTCTTTGAGGAGGGTGTAAAAAAGCTAGTGCCACGGCTCATCACACGTATTGAACATAATGGTTATTATATGGAAAAATAACAACAATATTCAGTAATTTTTTTTCAAAAACTCTTATCTAAAAATTTAGTTTTCTTTCTGAATATGCCTCGTACTGTCTCCATTCCCCTTTGTTTATGTATAATGTTAAGGGAAAAAACATCAATACAAGCTTTTCTAAAAACTAATATACACCAAAAGAATTTTTACAATTATTATCAGTACTGTTATTAATAATATGCTTTTCACATCCACAAATGCAAACATGGAGTGAAGTATTGTTCTCTTAAACACTAAGCTTGGAATAAAATGTCTAAAAATATCTCATTTTGTAGATTAGGGCATAGGAAACAGAACTCTGGGACACGAAAATCAGATTTTAAGGCTCTAAAGTGCATAGTTTGAGTTGTACGATTTATGAGGTAGTGGTGTGGGTTGCATCTGCATGCTTTATTATTTTATTTAATACATTTGTAACACATTAAATGTAAATTTTAACTATGCCAAATTTCACTTTCCTCTGTGAATGCAATAGGCCTAAATAGGAGTCAAAAGTTTTCTTTTCATGTATAATGTACTTGTATTTCATATTGATTCCCAGATTGGTAGACCTAGATCCAGTTGGTGTTAAAGGGCCAAACGTTTCATCTAAGACTGCAGTGGACATCCTCAGTGGCAGGGGGGTCTTGGGCGAAGTATCTGGGATGGCGACTGATTGCTGACTGGTGTCAGCCCTCAGATACTTTGCCCAAGACCCTCCCACTGAGGATGTTCACCACAGTCATGGATGAAATGTTTGGCCCTTCAATTCCAACTGGACCACAGCCTACTAGCCCGGGAATAACCATTAATTAATATAAGATGTTACAGTGTTCAGAAATCTTGATGTAATGGATAAATTGATAAATAATTTTCATGAAATCTTATAGAATAATTCTTATTTAATTTTGTTTCAGAATTCTTGTGGCAACACCATCCAATAGTTCTGCCAATTTAATTGCAGAACGCTTACTGATTTCCCAGTTGCTAAGTCCTGGAGACCTTGTGCGTTTGGTGGCTTATCACTGTTTAGAAGAAGGAACTGTGCCAGAAATACTACTGCCTTATTCAACAGCTTGTGATTTAAATAGTACTAAAGTTGGGGAGACTCATCCTGTTACATACAAGTTGAAAAAATCATCAAATGCATCTGTTCTGGGTCGCCACCGTATTACAGTTGGAACATGCATAGCTCTGGGGCAACTTTACTCAATGGGATTTCCGAGAGGTCACTTCACTCATGTGTGTGTAGATGAAGCAGGTCAAGCCACTGAACCAGAAATACTTATTCCTTTGTGTGAGTAATATTTATAAGTATATTCAGTTTCCCTTTATTTGTTTTTTCTGGTATGCTTTTTAGAATGAATTTTTGTCAGAAAAATCTCTCATTCGTTTTTAATTTGTTACTGAAGTGCAAGTTTTTGCAAGAATTAATTATTGTGTGAAATAATTAGCATATTTTGCCATTTATTTTTATTATATTGTTATATTATGCAATATATCCTATCAGATCATTGCTGTTATTATTATTATTTATATTTCTTCTTCTTCTTCTTATTGTTGTTTTTGTTGAACAATAAAAAATTGTATATGATGTTTGGAGGTGAGATAAGCTCAACTTACTGTTCTGATGTAAAGCAAGGAACCATCTTTGTTAGCTCAATGGATCATGGGAATCTAGGTGAAAAAGCCTCATACTGTGACATACTGTTGGCATACTGTTTTAAGTAATGTGTTGAAATCATTATTACAAATGGTTCTTGAATAGTAGTTCAACGAAACTTAAACATTTAGTTTCTTGTCAATTACGACTATCTGGGTGAAAGAAAATAACTTATTATTAGAAGGAATACTGCATTGGTGTGTCACTAAAATGTGTTTTCTTTTCTTTATCTTCTGTACAGTATTAATCATACTCCCTCGGGCTCAGGTGGGATGGACAAGGGAATACATGTTATATTCTTTGTGCTTTGTGGCTGGCAGTATTGCCTTGTTTGCTCCTGTCAAGTATAGTTTGAGTGAGCATTCGGAAGCAATCTAAAATAAATCTACCATAAATCTAAAATACAGCTACCAATCGTCTAAAATTGATGTTTATCAGTTCAGTACTTATTCTCTGAATATTTTTAATGAGGTAAAATTTTGATTTAGAGCATCGTAAGTGTATGACAAAAGTGCTCAACTGGTACATACAGTCTTATTTTCATTTATTTATTCTGAGTTGTTGACAACATAGCTAGATTACATTGCTGGTAAAGCTGCTGCTATTAGTGTCACTAGGAAACCATCATTGGTGTCAGCATGTGAATCTGTCGTCAAACACAAATATATACGGAATAACACACAAGCAAACTCATTCAATTTATTCATTTCATATAAAAACAAGCTTGAAGTAACCTGGCATGTGTCAGAAGTTTCTTAATAGTACAATTAATTCTGTTAGTTTCAAATCATGCCCAGTTGCTCACAGATGCTTTCATTTGTACCCAATTTGTTTGGTTACTTTTGAGGTTGCTCATTTTGCATTGTGGATATGTCCATGCTCTGGGGTGTTAGGCATGCACCCTCAATGATGAAGACTGAATGGTGACCTGACATTCCTTTTGTTTCCAAACCTTGAAACCAAACAAAAATATCCATATAATAGTTTGTTTTTTTTTCTTAAGCTTCCCATTCAAAAGGGGAAGGGGAAGCTATAGGTATGCATAATTTAAATTATACTAGCCGACCCGGCGGACTCTGTTCCGCCTTAACAGCCGGTCCCATCTTTTTCTCGCGTCGCACTCACTATGAGAAACTGAACTATCCTTGTTGCACTGCGTACATGCAAAAACGTGCGTTCTCACACAGGAACGCTGTCGAACGGGATAAACAGTATCCTATGTCCGTCTCTTGGCTCTAAACTTCCTGCTCACCAAATCGATACAGCCGTTCTTGAATTATAAATAGTGTAACTAACACGACTATATATAGATATAACGGCGAACGAAAGGCGGCTATCATTACCGCCTTCTGTTATCAGTGCGGCGTTACAACAATGGGTTACAACAGGCAACAATGACCGCTAACATGCGAAATCACGCGAAAACGTGCAAAAATGTGCATTCTCACACAGGAACGCTGTCGAACGGGATAAACAGTATCCTATGTCCGTCTCCTGGCTCTAAGCTTCCTGCTCACCAATTTTCAGCCAAATCGGTACAGCCGTTCTTGAGTTATAAATATTGTAACTAACATGACTTTCTTTTATATATAGAGATTTTAATTTGTTGACTTATAGTTGATAATTATATTAAACATTGACATAATGAATGACTTCTTTTAGTATAGAAAATTAGTA
>BLKR01001977.1:57500-233167 GCA_011170035.1 Teleogryllus occipitalis
AATTTGTTCTAATGGATAGTGCTAATTGTACTGCGGAAAATGACAAAGTTCGTTTTGGTATATTCTTTTGAAAATTTCAAATATTACACAAATGTATTTTTGTAAATATCTCTCATCCCGTTAATACGCGCATTTCCAGCGATTAGTAAAAACTATTGCATTTGCGAGTTAAAGTAATTCAAATGACTTCAAAATAAAGTTTTCCAAAACTCAAAATTTTCTGTGAAAAAGAGCTTCAAATTTCGCTTTTACAGTAACGCTTACACGCCATTTTTTTTAAACGGTTCCAAATTTTTCAATTAGAAATTGCCAGTTATAACGAGGTTTTACTCTTCTATAATATTCTTATAGTAATATTTCGATTCTACTATTAATAAACCAGAAAATGGAGAAAATGTACAAAAAAATGTATTTTGGACGGCGATAGATGGCAGCTGGCAGGAGGATGAGAAAGACCATAAAGCCAGTACTCACCAAGGAAATTATTAAACATTACTACGAGAAAGTCTGTCCCATTCTGTGACATCACTAGTTTTTCTCTCTTGTCCGTCATGTTTTGATTTTCTATGGGCGGGTGTACGAATATCCCGCGCGAATAAACGCGTTTCTACTTATTACAAGGATATCAGAGTTAATGATGTAACAATACATATAATTCTTTCGTCGCTTGCTAGCATGATGTAGTGAAACTAATGCGCCGCGGCGAGATGATTGGGGGGGGGAGAGGGCTTTTCTCCCGTTTTGGCCAGAGTGTAAGAAGTCGCCGTTTATCGACGCGCTCTAGCGCCTGGGACGCGTTCTGGCGCCTACTCAAATTTTTGAAAAATTGCACTACATGACCTTATTTCAAAATCTTTAAGGAACGAAGTTCATTAAGGGAAAAAATCTCTACATAATTGCAGTTGTAGGAAGACGCCGTAAACATTTTGATTGTTCGCAATTTTCGAAAAATCTGAGTTTTCAACGAACATGTGAACTCAATCATTCTCTTGAACGTACTTCACACTGTCCAATAACAAAATTTAATCAAAATCGATGGAGCCACTTTTTGAAAATTTGGAAAATGTACTAGGGGCTTCATGTAAAGTACTCCCAAAATTAAAATATCGGTTTCAAATTCTAGGCGCCACGACATCAGTTAGATCGATTGGAGAATATCAATTTTGGAGAAAATCGGTTGAACGGTTTAGCCGCTAGCGTTGTTCTCAGGCAGACAGACTGACAGACGCTTTGCCGTCATTCGATTTTTCGGTATCAAGTATCAACAATTATGGATTCCGGCTACACTACGTGTTAGAGGATTTACATAAATTTACTGGATTTATCCACTGTTTCGTTATCCGGGCCCCAAAAAACGTTTTTCTGCAGAAAATTCGCAGCATTACATAACATTCTATCTGCTCCATAGGGACAAGGTACATGGTACAAGGTACATGGTACAAGGTACATTGTACAAGGCACATGGTACAAGGCACATGGTACAAGGCACATGGTACAAGGCACATGGTACAAGGTACAACAGCAATTTTCTTTGTGAAGTCTATCTTTCCTGAGATAGCAAACTCAAATTCGAATTCAACACCCCAAAAATATATAGAGCTGTGAAAAAAAATTGGAATTTTTCGTGAATTAGGTCTTATTAAGCACTGGGTGTCTGGTTACACTTCATACATAGGTACTTTTTCCTATAGCATTACAATGATTTATAAGTATCTACGGAGTGCGTATAGAAGATATAAAACCATTTGTTTGGTATTATGGAAAAAATAAACCCGTTTTTTCTTTCAAAATATTGACATACTTTTCAACAATATTTCATATGGCAGTTGTAAAATGTTGAAAAGCATCCTCTTTCCCATGTGGTCTCTGGGCCACACGTATCATAGTCAACGACCTTTTCCTCCACGGGGCGAAGGGTCTAAATGTGTTATTCATAGATTAATTTGTTGACAATTTGCACATTTACATAGAATTCCAGTATACGATATTTTTTGTAGTTTAGCTTATGTTGTATAGTAGTAGGCACGTCCTCTAGGCCATTTTACTGCCCCATTTTTTTATTATATTACTACATAAAAATTGAAATGACTTGATGCTCCGGCACGAGGAGACATAAATAAATACATGATGTCAAGGCACATGACACTCGAAACATCTATTGAACAGTAAGCGAAGGCTTTCGCGACCAGAGTCAATATTATCTCAGCTCCCAGGACAGCACCGCTGCTTAGGCTGAAGTGTCAACCTTTCAGCGTTGGTCCTGTAACCTTCCTCAAAGAAAAATGTATTTCTTATTCTTACATCCATTGACGACTAACGTTGATCCATCATCCAAGTACACTTTGTATACCCCTTACAACGTTTACTTGCGTGATGGTTGAGCAGTGAAGTCAATGTTGCATTTGGGAATGTAGTTTACAAGCTCTGAGGAAGGTATGAAGTAACAGCGAAATGTCGGTAGTGTTTAATTAATAAAAACATTTCTCCAAAACATAACGGTGTTCTAGTGAAGCTGCAATAGCACAAATGTTGTCTCTTATACCTTTTTCAAAAATGTGGAGCCGTTATTGAGAATATATGTTTTTTAATTGCCTAGATGTCACGAAAAATCATGCAAAAACTACACGTGTTTACGAAAGTTTGTATCTGACTTAATTTGCAGATGTCTTTGAAGAATAGATTTTACTAACGCAAAAACCTCTATTTTCAATATTATAGTTGTAGGAAGACGTCGAAGGATGTTGGAACTTTTGCAATTTTCAAAAAATCAGGGATTTCAACGACAATGTAACCTGCGCCATTTGTCAAAAGTACTCTATCCTATCCGAAGACATAGTTTAATAAAAAAATTGAAACATTTTTCAGAAAATTGGGAAAATGTTGAGGTTTTTTGAAAAGAACTCTCAAAAATTAAAATCCCCGTTTCCAACTATCAGGGCCTCGAGTCCGTTCAGATTGGCCTGTGAACATCAGTTCTGGAGGAAATCATCTGAACGGTTTAAGCGCTCTAATAGATCCCAGTTGGACAAACGGACGCACAGATAGACGTTTTGCCGCCCAATAACTTTTCGGTATCGGGGACCAATAAAACGTGGGTTCTGACTGCACAATTCTCTATATGCTACATTAAATAGCATACACGTCCCACTTAAAGTCGTGGTAACTAGGTAAATCATAGGCATTTTCGGATCCCCTGGGTTCCCTAGACTTCCCCACGGGACCAAGAATTTCGTTTTCTTCATTTACTACCAGCAATGCTAAATTACTCCATCGTAATTTACAAATTGTGTGTAGAGCTTAATAGAGCTTCTGAGAGCAATTAACGAGATAGTCAGTAGATCGCCTCGAGACATGATCCCCAACTTCTTGAGGGCACTGACTGTTGATCGTGGCATAACCCCAGTGGTTCCAAGCATCACTGGCAGGGTTCTGGCGTTGGCAACTCCATGAAGTTGGGCTGCCAGGGGAAAGACTGCTTGGTACTTTACCACTTTTTCCTCCCCTGTTTTTAGAAGGCTAGACTCATCCTCGTGGCGGACAGTCACATCGACCACGTGAGCCCCCTCCCGGCTTATTACCAGGTCAGGTTTGAGTCTAACCCCTTCGACAACGGAGAAGGTGTCTTCCGTGGACATCACAGTGTCTGATTTCCGGAGCATCTTCGCCTCTATAAAGTTCTTTATCTCGTCATGACACTTTATTCTTGCTGGTTCGTAAAAATGCACTGACCGAGGATGTGATTCATAGTTTCTACCGCTGTGTTGCACTTCCTGCAGTATACATCCTCTCTGGGCCTTCCTCTACTAAGAGTAGTTTTATTGGCAGCGGTATTACATCTCAATTGGAGTGCAGTGATGAAAAGATCAGGTTTCAAAAGATTATAACCTTTCAAAAAGGCATTTCCAATCGGAAATGCATTCCATCGTTTATATGCGCCTTAACCGCTCTCCCTTGGGATTCCAGCTTCTCCCAGGCGGCTATCTCGTCATCGGCGCATTTCTTCTTATAAGCTCTTAGATCTTGTTCGGTATAGGGCCAGTTGAGTCTCAATGCTTTGTCGGTGTTAAATGTCCGTTGGTAGAAACTCGGACAGGAGCTCAGCCATCTGCAAATGGGATCTGCAGATTTTTATAGTCGTAATCCTAAGTTCAGCGCTACCCCAGGAACGTGTTGGGCGAGCCGCAGCAATCCCAGTCCTCCATTTCTTTTGGCCAGGTAAAATAAGCCATCTGCAGTACTCATATGCAGGTGTAGGAACTGTTTGACTGTCACTCTGATTTGGCAGTCCGCTTCCGTGAGCATCGACATAGATGGCATCGATAGAACTAATTGGTAGAGGTAATGTGGCATTATGTATGCGTGAAGTAATGCAAACTTCTGAGTGGGTTTTAAATGCGCCTTCTGTAGCCTCGTCACTGCTTCCATCAAATTCGTTATGAATGCTTTACATGGGAAGCCGTTCCAAATAGAGTAGTTCACTTCCAAGTATGTTAGGGTATGATAATCATTGACCAGAGGAACTATCTCCCCCAACCTTTCCAGACAGGGGTCTTCAATGAACCAGGATCGTTCAAAGGTTGTAATTAGGAATGATGAACACTTCGCGACGGACAATGTTATTCCGAGGGCCCCAAGATATTCCACCACAATATCAACCAATTCTTGAGCTCCTGGGGCATCTTTTGCTAACACCAGATCGACAGCAAATGCTAATACGGACACACTCCTTTCCAAGAGCGGGTATCCTGACATATCCAATTTCTCAAGCAATCACTCCATAATGAGGTTAAAAAGGAGTGGGGACAAGGGGTCCCCTGTTTTACTCCTCTACGAATTGGCATCTCCTCGATTCCTTTCGAGGGGTGCTGAATGACTGGAAACGTCGGCGTAAGAGTCCATTACCAAATTGGTAAAGGCGTCGGGGATCCTTTTCCTGGACAGAACCCACAGAATCGCCGCGTGAGGAACTGTGTCAAATGCTTTGGATATGTCTAGCACAGCGCCGACACCACCCTTTGCTTTCTTCATGTCACTGACTGCTTCGTGAAGAAACCCTTCCCTTAACCTGGCTGTTTCGCCAAAATTCAAATGAATATTGGCGAAACAGCCAGGTTAAGGGACAAACCCTTTTTGGCGTGGATTGAACCTCACCACGGATCGAATTCGTTTGTTCATAATGCCCCAAAAGATTCTGCATAGCAGGGAACTAATTGTGATGGGGCGATAGTGACATACGTATTATCCTTACCCTCTTTTGGTATAAGGATGGTGAGATTTGCTTTTCACCCAGAAGGCACCAAGCCACTGTATAAAATTTGGGTGTACAGTAGAGACAATATTTCAACTTTTGCTCCTAAAGATATATTGCTAATTTTTATCTTATCTGGTCCTGGTGCCGTGGCATTTTTCATCCCAGCCAGACGAATTTTAATTTCAACAACTTGCACCGCGTATAGAATTGTGTTTGAGTCCATTTCAGGTGTCGACAATTTATCATCCTCTCTTAATTGGGAAAGACGAATCTGGGGCGTATTACCCCAAATGGATTTGTATAGGTCATTAACCTCATCCCTGTTAAGGGGCTGTTGATCGACACTGGTACAGTCAATGCCTCTTTTAATGCACTTATCCAAAAGCGCTGGATCATTCTTGAAAAGATCCTGCGCCCTACCATAAGAGTAGCGCTTCCTAGCGCGTTTGCCCCTATGCCTACGGGGCTTTTAGGACTGGTAGTGGTGGGTACAGAGGAGCCGCCCAAAATCTCCACTAATTTGGCATAGATCTTGTTCAATTGGTCCTGGGATTGAATACTTCTTCTGAGTTCATTTCCCACCTCAACGAGTTCATCTACATTAGTTTGAGAAATACCCCAGGTTCCTATTTAAGTTGAAATGTTTTCCTTCCAGTTAGGTGTGGCATCTGGTGTGACCCTGTTAAGACTAGTTTCAGAAGTTACGTCTCCGGGCGTCATAGCAGCCGGAGACTCAATAAAAGTTTTGTCCCGTCCTAACAGACCAGCGGTGTCGGAACGCGCCGTGTCAATAGCAGATAAAACAGAATCAAAGAGGACGGGCACACCTGTGTTAGAAGAAGTAAGTTACTATATATAGGAACAAGATTTTCCATTTTTCGATACAAGGGCCCCACAATAGGTGTTGTTTTTTTTTTGTAAAAATAATTGCAAATTTTATCCACTGCATTACTACTTCCTTTTTACTACATAAGCATGTAGTATGGCGAGAAAGTAAAATGACGTAGAACTGAAATTGGAATATATTACTACTCTCCGAACTGCCACGCAAATGCGTATGAACGGTGCAGCATCAAATATTAGCAACAAGTATTGTCAACAAACGATCACAAACAAGTATTACAAACGATCACAAATGGGCATGAATTTCCAATGTACTTAGAGAGCAAATCTCGCATGCGTTCGTGAACAGGTCGCGGAAATGGACGCTGAGTTGTAATAGTAAAAGAGTCGGTATTTCAGACGTGAGCGGTCGTTAGAGAGATCACAAAAGGCAAATTTGAATACCATTGCTGGGTGTGCGGGACAACCCTATTGAAGCTGCTTTCTCTCATTCTTCCATCGGAGGATTGCCCCACTCAAAGCAGCATTCAGGCGTCCAATAAAAGGAGGTTGACACTTGAACTCTGCCCCTCTCTTGCTACTTTCTTCGCTGCCTCGCTCCCAGCCTCACTGACCACTTTATTCTCTTTGACAACCGAGCACTGCTATTATCTTCTGTATCCCCTCTGGTGCCGTGATGACTATTAAAAAATGTTGGACCAGCTTTTTGACAGAAAACTGGACTAGAGTTCAATTTGCTGGCAAAATAGTGTGCATTTTAGAAGGATACTTTTCTTCGTGGCCTACTGATGTTTAAATTAAGTGTACCAATATGCCTTGCAAAATTTTCCTTCTAAAATGCATATAATTTGCCGGTTAATTAAACTCGTGTACCGACCCATCATTGAACAATAACTAAATTATTACAAAATACAGTTACGGTAAAAGTCTGGGATGTACGGAAAATCGATTTAGCTTTTCATATATGCAAATATTTTTCATATTTACATATGAGTAAGTATAAAAATTATGTCGTTACATAACAGCAATCCAGATTACATGTTATATTAAAATACAAGCGATTGAAAATTGTGCATGATCAATAATGGAATGGAAAAGCATTTTTATATATTACTATTTTTATTTACACACATGTTGATAGCAATCAAAACTTTATAAACTAGAGAACCATTATTTATCCGTCTAAAAAGTCAACAATAATATGCCATTTTTTGTAGAGCCAAAAGATAATAAAATTACTATTTGCGACTGAATTAATTTTCTTTTTAAAGTGAACGCGCGTTGCAGTTGCCAAAATGATTGCATTTCCCTTGGTCAGGCCATTGTTTGATAGTCTGAATTTCACATTGAGGCAAGTAACAAATATTATCAACACCAGAACGTGGTCTGGACAAGGAACGTTTTTTTATTATGGTAATTAATGTGTGTCTACATTGTCGGTGAATTAATAAGTTAAATAAACAAAATATCTCTATTTATTAACCAGTCAGTCGCCAAGAATGCTGCCCAACACTGCTTGGATTTGCGTCGCACTCTACGTGGATTCAGGTTGTCCTATTCCTTCGCGCGAGTTTCACGCCGCAGCTGGGTCCGCAAGGCCTTCTCGTTGGCGACGTAGCTGGTTAGGACGGGAGTTACGACGGGACGTCGCTGCTCCAGACCAGTTTGCGAGATATGGTAGTATGATGATGCGGATGATGTGAAAGGAAAGTGATCGCATGCGGTCTGTCGCCAGTTATAAAAGTGTAGCTCTGGCATTCGCCTGGAAGAGATCAGGGAAACCACTGAAACCTCATATATGAGCAGTCTCGCCAGGAATTCGATTCCGACAGGCGCCACAAACTCATCAAGATAGATTAAACGCATCAAGAATATTTCTAGCACCTTGTCGCCGTCGAACCTACGACATGATTTGAGCATGTTTCCAACTGAAGCCATAAGGCTTTTCCTTTACGCTTGATCCTACTGGTATTGATGGGCCATTTCTTCAGGGATTGAACTCCAAATTTTCATTTTATTTTTGAATAATTTTATTTATTTAACGTCAAAGAACGTTAAAAAAACGTATATTTCGTACCATGGGGAGATTCGTTTTCTGTGTACGCTATTTTGATTTCTGTGTACGCTTGATTTCCTACCCTAACCCATACACAAATTGGATTCTGAAGACAATTGGAAATGACAGCTTTTGGCAAGAATCGATCAGCGTTCGCTTCGTGTAATAAAACGTATTTGTGAAGGCAAATTATGTGGGAATTCTGATGTGGTGTTATTGACGTTCTTATAAGAAATAAAGGAGGTCAAATTAGTTACAGATTTTGGCTATTATCCCTCATCGTGCTCTTCGTGAAGAAATAGATTTACTGCCACGAGAATATGGATAGCGATAATTTGAAAACCATATCTGACACTGAACTCTAGAAAATATGCACAGACAGTCAAGTTACATTTATGTTCAGAAGAAAAACAAGGGGCCATCTCAGCATTGGGGCAAAGGATCAAGGAAACTGGACGAAAAAGCTGTTCGATATTAGAGATCTTGACACAGAGCTGAGGTGCAATCCTTGTAACAGGTTATTTAGAATTTACAATGCAAATGATAATTAATACATTAAATATCATTATTAAAATTAATATTACTTCACTTTCTGATGCTCGGTATATTCTTTAATTGTATAGAAATGTCATGCCGCAGATTGGATTTTACTTGGCACTTACACTTGTGTTTCGATTTTAATTGTTTAATGTCATCTGGCAATGTGTTGTAAAACAATGTATGTGTATTTTATGTGAACGTTTTGTAGCGAGCTGCTGCTATTGTTGTTGATTGTAATCTTAAATAAATTAATCTTCGATTCCTTTAATTAAGAACTATTAGGTCACTAAAACCATTATTCTTAAATATTTTAAAGAAGTGATTATACAGTAGTTTTTATTTGATTGTACACATCGTTTCGGATTTTGACCTTTAAATTCATCTTCGGATCATCAGTGCTAACTTTATAAAACTAAAAATTCTGAAATTAATTTCTTGCCATAATTTAATTGAATGCGTTGTTCATTCTCCCAAAAAAATTAAAAATATTTGCGGTGTCTTTTATACACACTAGTTTACCAAATTTTACTAGTTTACCAACTAGTTGCCAAACAGTCATAGCGTAGTGCAGATGGGCTTGGAAGCTCTAAATGTATTTGAACATGACATTTGAAATAGTTTAGAACACCTGTTAGTACAAAAACGTATAGATTTTTAAAAAGTTTTTAACAGAATTTATTAACATTAAACTGATTTATTTCAAGAAAATAATCTATGAATTTCTGATTTTATAAAGTTGGCACAGGTTCATCTGAAGATGGATTTAAAATTTGAAATTCCAAACGTGTAAAATAAAAAGTATGGTATATACAATTTTAAGCAATATTTATTTAAAAACAATAGTTTAATAATATGATTGTCCTGAATTACAGTAATTTAATGATTAATTTACTTAAAATAGTCACTTGGCGCTCGATGCCCGGATCATATTCACGCCTGATACCAGTCAAACTCATAAAGCTCTCTGTGGATCCGGCAGTGAATGCTTCACTCACAGTGGTGCGGTGTTTGCACCAGTTTTAGACACGAGGATAATAGTTTCACAGGTGTCTACCAATTAGTACCGTCACTTTACGGTATCCGAGTAACTGGCCTCTGACATACCCTGGAAAACCAGATTTACACACAGAAACTGTCTCACGTCAGTGACTCACAAAGGGTTTCGTTTTCCTCTCGTTATAAGTTGAAATCCTTACATGTGCAATTATAACTAGTGCTGTTTAGTTCATTAATATAATTAATTAATTCATTAGTATAATTAATGAATATAATTAAACCTCTGTAGTATATACGCATCTTTATTATGATTTTTTAAACAAGAAAAGTTTTTTTTTCAAAATTCCTTTTATTATTGTCAGTTCATTTTCAAGCAAGTTCATTCGAAAGGTAGAATATTATTTACTCTACTTTGTGTACTTCCAATGTATTTAAACCAACATTAGAACATGAAATTTGTTTCCATAACAAAATAAAATTGAGGGAAAAGAAAGTATTTATTTTAGACAAGTGATCCCCTGCAGGAAAAATACGTAATTAGTTTTGTGGAAAATGAGATTCTGGAGCAGCAAACATTGCTGTTTTCGAATATGTGGAATGCAGGTCTCAAGATTCCAAGCCAATACGCTTAAAATTTGTATGGAAATTACTGGAAAGAGAAGATACTGAAGACACTTAACTCAAACAACAATGCACACAATATGAATTATAATCTAATTTATATAATAATAAATTTAATAAAATAAATAATAATATAATCAATAAAGTATTATTTATAACAAATTATAATATAATTTTACATAAAAATAATTTCAGAACCCGATGATGACAATATAGAGAAATTGTCGAAACGTTGTGATGAAATAAAAAGAAATCAATAATGTGAACAAATTTTTCCTGATTTATCTATGTGATCAATTAAAATTGTCATGAAGCCAACGAAACGAAAAGGGATCATATTATTATTAACATATTTTCAAAGCATACGGTTGGCTAATAATGAAAAGTTGAACAGAAATTATCTGTTCTTCCCACATATGCATTTGCGAATATTCGAAATTAGTAATGTAGGTATTATTATCACAGTTGTCACTAATGACTCCCAAGCTTTTATGAATAATCATTTTCCTTAGAAAATGGCATTGATAACTGTTGGTATTATTTCTGTGAAGATATGAACATTTTAAATGACGCTTGTCATTTAATCAATTAACACATTTTCTTTTTGTGTGTTAGCTCGAAATCGTCAGAAAATTGATTCGAAATATGCATATTGAATCATTTCAAACCCACCCAGCTAATTAACATATGAAAATATAAAATTCCTGGAAATTCTAACTAGCATTCTCAAGTATGCTGACATTCGCACCGAAGATCCCCGAGGTGGCAACGACTCAACGCAAAAGGTAGGTTTGAATCCCTCGTTAAGCATGAATAATTTCGACTTGTATGGGGAAGGTAATGGCAAACAACAACATAACTTTGTAATGCCTTACTCATCCATTCCTATTCATCAGGGCGTATCCAGAAAGTACATTTTGTGGGAAAGAGGGTTAATTCAGTTCGCCTCCATAACTTTGTTTAAGAAAAATAATACTTTTCCTTTCTCGAACTCATTTCGTAAGAAGAGAAAGTATTGCAATCGTGCGTATCGTAAACCCTTAGTAAATTACTTCCTCTAACACGTCGTGTAGCCAGAATCAATGTTTGGGGCACTGCAAAACGTCTGTCAGTCTGTCCGATCGTCTGTTGTCAACGCTAGCGCCTAAATATTTCAGTCGATTATCTCCAAATTTGATATTCCCTAATCGATCTAAACGAACTCAAGGCTTTGAGTGTTTCAAACCGATATTTTGATTTTTAATAGTAATGTATTTGACATTTCAAAACGATTTTCAAAATTTTCTCAAAAAGGCTCCAAATTTTTTATTTAACTTTGTCCTAAGATTGTGTAAAGGACGCTTAAGAAAATGGTGCAGGTCTTACGCTCGTTAAAATCCCTGATTTTTTGAAAATTGAAAAAGTGCAATTTTTTGGCTGTCTTCCTACAACTAGAATATTGACGATGGAGATTTTTTCTTAATGGAAATGTTTTTGTAAAACAGATCTTAGACATAAGGTCATATTCAATTTTCCAAAATATGGGTAGTTTTCGTGTAATTTTGCGTGCATTATAGGCAATTTCTAAATTTTATAAACATTTTTTTTTCTCAAAAACCGAAACAATGTTTTTCATTACATTTTCTCCTCGTATGTAACATAAGAAAAAATATGGATCTAGTCTCGTTTTCTGCGAACTCTCCGTATTTTCGAAAATTGCATGAACTGTGTGTTTGAAATATAGAGTTGAAACATTTTAAGCGCCGGCACGAGTTCCCAACTCAGGGCGTTACTGTAGCCTAGTGATAAGGATCATGGTCTGCTAACTGGTAGGTCGCAATTTCAAAATTCCATGCGGAAACAATTTTTTGCTAGTTGAAATACTTTTACAGGTTTATGTAGAAGTATAATACAGCAGGGCAGTTAGACATAATGCGAGAAGGCGTGTTGTTGTAGCACTAATAGTTAGAATGTTAATTTCTTCTAAGGTTCCGTTTCCTCGGTGATAATAGTACTCATTCGTAACGCGAAGCGATTTATATTTGAGCATTATTTCAAACAAAATGTGAAATTTTGTGAATATATAAAAAGAGCCTAGTTCTCCGTCATCCATTAATTCAAAATGACTAAATTACTTAAAGGAAGGTCTGTTAAATTACAGGAAGGTCTATATCTAACCGAAATTGTAATAATGACCAAACATACATTTCTAGAATGTGAAATGAGCAGTCCTCCGGGCATCTGGTCCCTGCCGGATTTGGCACTTCCCTAAAACGCCACGAAGAGCCGCAGTCGGCGCCGCACTCAACGCACCTCGGAACAAATTGCAAACAAACGGAACCCAGAAGACGCGGAGGAGTGCACAGCCTCTGCTCACAGGACGCAGGTGTGCGCTGTCCACATCGCGGCGTGTACGCCCCGCCCTTCGCCAACTCGAAGCCGTGTGCTCTCTCTCCTCGCCTTGACGCCGCCGCGATGCTTTCGCACCACCCACGCTGCCCCCGTGCGCCCGTCCCCGCACACGTCCGCGCCCCCGCCCCATCGATGGTCACCGCCGCCGCCGCCGCCACCGCCACCGCGCCGGTCGTCGCCCGCAGCAGCCTGACCCACTCCCCCGCACGGCCCGTGCGCCATTCGTCATGCCGCATCCGCGTTGCCTGTGACGCTGCACCTCCGCCGGTGCGCCCCTGACCGGGTTCACTCGACGCCCAGGGCCTGATTTGGTTTCTCTTGTCTGGGCTCGCACATGTGTGTGTGTGTGTGTGTGTGTGATTCATCTTTATGTCTCGCTACGGGGGCGGTTGCTCAGTGCATCAACTGATGTCATTGCAATGCCTCTAATCGGGAGGTCTTAGGTTCGAGTCCCGGCGGCAGGATTTTCAACACTAGCTTTCCAGCTAGGTTGAATTCAGTCTCTGTCTGGAGGAGAATTCTAGCGGTCGGCTGCCGGATCAGTACCTTAACAAACGGACCACGGCCCGCGCGCAATCTTTCCTGGTCCTATCCTCACCCCTTATACACATACACTAACATGCATTACGCTAACACACATGCCGGGATACCGGTCGGGGACTTAGAACTTGTCCGGGCTGGGGTGGTTCACCAATGGTGGGAGATACCTGGTTGGAGAAAACCCAGCTAGTCGGCACTGGATCTCACCATCCAGTGGGAGAAGATCACCGCCACCTCCCGATGAAAAAAACAAGCACTACACTTACGGGAATAATGACATCAGTAGTTGACGCGCCCGGAATCACTAACAATTAATCAATTTACGTCTCAGTTTGGTTAATTGCTAGGTTGATAGATGTGTGTGTACGTGTGTGAATGAATGTGTTCGTGCGTCATTTATCAATTATACGCAATTACACGCATCACGCATTTATAAATTATATTGACATGAATGTGTCACTGTACGAGAGAGTGCGTATGTCTGTGCACGGGTACACTGTTGACTGTTCGTTTCTCCCATTCCCTCTGCCTCTTATGACCATTGATTCATCATCATTGAACCATATCAACACGTAGCCACCATTGCCAATATATCAAAGCAATTCATTTTAGGAATGGCCAAAAAGATTAGGTACTAGGCATCATAATAAAGATTATTTTGTTGTTTATGAGTGTATAAATTGCGTTTATTAGTTTGTGATTTTGCTATTGTTGTTGTTGTTGTTGTTGTTGTTGCTGCTGCCGCTGCTGCTGGTGCTACAACTGCTGTCGTTTGGTTGTTTTTGTCGCTTCGTTCGTACGTGTGTGTAAGTAAGAATGTGTTTGCACGTCAAAGCATTATCTACATTTTACATTGGTATCTTAGTGTCAGTATATGGTAGTGGTTATTTATGTCCGTAGGTGAACACTTGTTAATTCGCTTCTCTCGCATCCCAAGCGTCTGATTTCGCCATTGATTAATCATCATTTCAACTATCAACGCCATCACCTGTATCACCCACTCATGAAAATCAGACATTTCAAATATGGCTGAAAAGGTTGGGTTCTGAAGATTGCAATAAATATTATTTTGTTGTGTGTTTATGAGTGAATACATTCTATTTGACAACTTGCAAGTCTGTTACTGTTTTTATTGTTGCTGCTGCTGCTGTCTGTTGATTTGGTTGGTTGGCAGATGTGTGTGTTTGTGTTCGAATTTCACGTCAAGATTACGAGGCAAGTAGCGCGAGTGAAGGCATCTGCGAGACAACATGCCCGAAGATGTCCTGTTTCTGCAACAATCATGTTTTTCCTTGAAATTGTCATTCTTTTTGTCGGCGACCTAAGAAAACTTACTTTTGGGATGCGCCTATTATATTGACACGAATATATTGCTGCATGGAGGACGACGTGTTTGCTTGTTTACGTACGTATACACTGATGCCGTTTTCCTTACTCCTCTTTTCGCAATTGACCCATCATCATTTAAAGTATGTCAACTAATCATCCGTTCATCCATCGACCCATCCAATCAACGAAACCATTCTCCAAGGAAAGACCGAAAAGGCCGAGGGCCGACATTATGATTATTTCGTTGTTTGTTTGTGCATGCAGTATTTTTCACGTAGACAGTCATTTTCACATACTCGTATTCATTTAGTTTCATGAATGCGTTCAGTGTCACGCATGCATCAGTTTCACGCATGCATTCAGTTTCACGCATGCATTCAGTTTCACGCATGCATTCAGTTTCACGCATGCATTCAGTTTCACGCATGCATTCAGTTTCACGCATGCATTCAGTTTCACGCATGCATTCAGTTTCACGCATGCATTCAGTTTCATGCATTCAGTTTCATTGCATGTTTCACACATGCATTCAGTTTCACGCATGCATTTAGTTTCATGCAGTTTCGCTGCTGTTGCTACTCTTGTATTGTTGCTAGGGTTTTTACATTTTTTGGGAATACGTTGGAAACTCATAAATATTTGACCTTTCTGGCATGGAGGCGGTACGAATCAGTGGAAGATGAAGTAAGTAGATGGCATAGAAGATTCATGGAGATATTTATGAGTTGAGTAGTTACGGAGGTCAGCCAAATGACCCTCTCGAGAGTAGGACACTCAGGGAAGTTATTAGAGGAAGGAAGATTTCGTCTTCCGGATGTTCAGAACAGATATTAATTCCGCTTTCCTTTAGAGTCTTTCTCCTCGTAATTCAATTACGAAGTTGTTTATTTCTGTTCGCATTGCATGCGTTGTTCTGACATGCCTCTCTATCACTCCAACTTAGATATTAAAGAATCTTGGTGGGAGAAAAAGTCAGAAAGTATCGGTGATTGTATGGTACAATTAAACTTAGTCTATTTGGGGAAGTTATCAAAACCCTTTGAAGTAGAATAAATGCTTAATGAGAGCCACAGAATAATGTCATCTTGAATCGCTGACGAGGCAACTTTCAAGGGCTTTTATTTCTTCGCCTTTCTAACCTTGTGATTATTGGCATTGATAGGTAGTTGATGTGATGGATTATTTATTTTTTAAATGATTTATTTTATTTATTTATATATTTAATTTTTTATTCATTTATTTGCTCCAGAGTTTGTTCAGAAAAGTATTTTTTGCCAAAATTGAAGAAACCGCAGTACAGTAAACAAAATAAAATTGACATAAGGCTAAGACATGTTCCCTCCCTTTCATAACCAATATTTATAAAATGATTTAATGACGTAGACGAGGGAATCGGTTACATCTGCGCCGAAAATAGGACGACAAAATTCCAGAAATTATACTATGATTTAGTTCCATATTCGGAAAGTATTGTGAATTTAGAGAAGAATTTAAAAAAAGATAGTAGAAATCCTCGAAATATAAAGTGAGACGTGAGATGAATGTAGGGAAAATGAAAATTGATTCAAAAAACGATTTATCTCAAAGAATGTACATACCTTGGAGAAAAATTTTCCACGAACAACAGGTGGAATACGTATTGGCAACCCAAAGCAAATGAAGACATATTTTCAAAAAAATTCTTAGTTTCGCGAGCAAAGTTCTTGATTTCCCGAAAGACTTTTGTATAATATATAATCGGTTCGTTTTCCGCCCCCAAATTACGAAAAAAATCAGGGATAGGCTGGATCAGCTGGAAAGCATCGAAACAATATTATTGCAAAGTACTACTTGAGACTGTTATCCCTAGATCCCAGATCCACAGCAAATGCTAACATGCTAAGAGAGATCAAAAGTGAAGGAATATAGAAATTATATTCAAATTAATTCCTTTAAGTTATGGATTATATTAAGTGGACACATTCATCCAAACATGACCCAGAGCTGAAAGGACACAGGGACAGGCACAGGCTCAGGACGTGAATGTAACATAAATCGAAAGATTTAGATGGCAATAAAATATAGTGATTTGCAGCTATGAAGAGGATTGGAGTTTGTACATCCTCTTAAATTGCAGTGTCAGAGAAACGTGGAGAGGGAAATGGATGGGAATGGGGAATTACGGTTGCAGATGTAAGAACGAGAACCTCACTCAAGATATACTATATAGGACAAACTTCAAGAAAAAATTATTAACATTCTTAGTGAGGGTAGGTTCGTCAGAGAAAGGGATATACACGAATGAAAAACATAGTTAATTTAAGATTGAAAAAATTGGTCTTGACCGCTCATTGTCCATAAATAGACCAGAATCACAATTTTATGGAAGAAATTGTTAATTCCTTGATTAAAAATCAAGAAAATTACTTCGTGGAAACTACGCATAAATGTGGAACATGCAGTTTGCAATAATTATTAAAAATGTTTCAATAAATATATTTAAAATTTAATTCTCGAAAGGTCAAGGCTCACCAAAAGGCATTAAATTAAAGGCACATAGATCATGCACTGTATCATATTAATATGTTTATGCATTTGTAGAATTTAAGGCTATAAAGATAACCCCCTTCTGTATTTGGTTGATCTTGAAATCTTCGTAATGTATTTATATATAAGAATTACCCTACTCGTATTTTCTTGTTGTTCGTCGACATCACGTTGATATTTCAGAGCACAATCCTGCATCCACACCACATTTCTCTTTCTCGCATTCTTTCCCTCATTAGTTGCACCGTGAGTTCACTACATTCTATTCATAACTTCCCATAATTCCTCAATTTTCTATAACATTGACCTTTTGTCAGTCCGACGACTAATGATATTTATAGTGAATTGCAGCTATGAAGCAATATCATGCAGTGCCACCTTCCGGAATAACAACATGAACGGTATTAACTGTATGACCTCATGTTTTTTCTTTCTGGTAGGTTGTAATACCTTCTAGCACTTCTTTTACGGTTTCCGCTATTTCTCGAATACAGAGCGCATATTCTAAACATATTTCAAAAGAAGAGGGGCTATTAAATGACATTGAAAGAAGGGGGGTTATTAATCTACTTCAAAGGAGTAATAATATCTTGTATATTCGTACTGTCGTCCCATTAATTCGTCCTGTATATTGTTTGTTTTATCAGCCATAACTTTTGCAAATGTACGCTGATTTAAATTTTTTTTTTCTCCACCCCTGGTATAATCTCCCGGTGTTACTACGTTAATTCAATGAAATTGTGATACTGTAGTCAGAAATATCAAGCAGTGCCTCTGACCGGGAGGCCTTGGGTTCATGTCCCGAGTGGCAGGATTTTCGACACTAGCTAGATAGCTAGGTCGAGTTCAGCCGCTGTCTGGAGGAGAATTCTTGTAACCAGCTGTTCTGATCAGTACCAGGCGAATGCCGGAGAAGTACCGTAACATCCGTGCCATGAACTGTGAGCGATCTTTCCTTTCTTTTCCTTGTCGTATCCTCACCCCTTACTTATACACACTTACACCTACATGCACCACACTACCACACACGTCGGGAGCTTAGAGCTTGTTCCAACTGGGGCGGTTCACTGCTGGTGGGAGATACCTGATTAGGGAAACCCCCTTAAGCCGACGTGTGGGTTGGCGCCGGATCTGGTCATACGGTGGGGGAAGATCACCGCCACCTTCCGGGATAACAACATGCACGATACTTACAGGACTAATGGTCTCAGCAGTGGACGCGCCTTGGGCCACTAATCAATCAATCAACCAAATAAATCATGATAAATAATGAAGTGGTTAAAATAACACTTGCGGCTAAACGAGAGGTCGGCAAAATTTGTGCGCCGCCGAGCAGGAAAGCGCTCCACTTGTCATCACCTCCCGAGCAGCGCGGCAGACTGTGATGTCGGCAAGACGGAACGTGAAACGCTGGGACATTTTTGCTTTGGGAATGAATGCCAGCCTGTCGCGAGTGATATTCTAACGCTAATAGATAGATATAGATAGATAGATAGATAGATAGATAGATAGATAGATAGATAGATAGATAGATAGATAGATAGATAGATAGATAGATAGATAGATAGATAGATAGATAGATAGATAGATAGATAGATAGATAGATAGATAGATATAGATAGATAGATATAGATAGATAGATAGATAGATAGATAGATAGATAGATAGATAGATAGATAGATAGATAGATAGATAGATAGATAGATAGATAGATAGATAGATAGATAGATAGATAGATAGATAGATAGATAGATAGATAGATAGATATATAGATAGATATATAGATAGATAGATATATAGATATATAGATATATAGATATATAGATAGATAGATAGATAGATAGATAGATAGATAGATAGATAGATAGATAGATAGATAGATAGACAGATAGACAGATAGACAGATAGACAGATAGACAGATAGATAGATAGATAGATAGATAGATAGACAGATAGATAGATAGATAGATAGATAGATAGATAGATAGATAGATAGATAGATAGATAGATAGATAGATAGATAGATAGATAGATAGATTGAAAACGTGATGCTCCGCGTCCTGTAGAAAATTTCCTCAGTTCCTCTCGTAAAGAAGATAGATAAATAGATAGATAGATAGATAGATAGATAGATAGATAGATAGATAGATAGATAGATAGATAGATAGATAGATAGATAGATAGATAGATAGATAGATAAATAGATAAATAGATAAATAGATAAATAGATAGATAGATAGATAGATAGATAGATAGATAGATAGATAGATAGATAGATAGATAGATAGATAGATAGATAGATAGATAGATAGATAGATAGATAGATAGATAGATAGATAGATAGATAGATAGATAGATAGATAGATAGATATTTATTATTTTGCAGGTAGGTATATACAACCTGGTGGCAGAACACTACAATTTACATATTACAAATATTAACTTTAAATTACTTAACAATGTAACTTTAAATTATTTAAAGCCATAATACTAATAACAACAATGATAATAATAATAATAATAATAATAATAATAATAATAATAATAATAATAATAATAATAATAATAATAATAATAATAATATGCTAACAGTTATAGCATTAACTACATTTCATGGCTGACCTGCACAGTTATTTTAAACTATTAAATACAAGACAACGCGACTTTTCTTATACGCGAATAGTCCTATGTGTTAACAGGAAAGCAAATAATTGATTAAATTAAGTTCAATTTTAAGGCAAAAACATTGTAAAATATCCAAATAAAATTTCCAAAAAATAAAATAGCTAGCCTAGGTCGCTAAGTCTGAAGGGCGGTAGCTGCCTTGGCTTGAAGGGTTGCGGGTTCGAATCTCGCCCCGGGAATGGATGCTTGTGTTGTTAGTATATGTTCCCCTATCGTTACCCAAAGTTAAAAGTTACAGTGGTCGCTATGACCGAAGAGTTAAGAATTCCTCCAAAAAATTGAAACAAAAAAAATTAAAATTTTATACCTCATATTAGGCAATGATGGTAATATAACGACACAGTTTCTACGATCTTTTATTGATTGCTTGATTTACTACAAATTACTATTTATTAATTATCAATTATAAGGTATAATTAAGGGTATAATCTTCCTGATATTAAGGATGAAATAGTAAGATAGCTTCCATTCTGCTCCGGCCTCGCCAATTCCCAGTTTCTTCTTCGAAACACCTCTGTCGTGTGTAGGGAAACAGGGATACACACACACCGAAAGGACCAGTCAATATTAATAAGCGGACTGATCTGGCTGCTTGATCAGACAAACCAGCCGACCAACGGACGCTTAACAGCTGATTTTGATACTGAGATCCTGACAAGCTATTTGCGCCAGGGATCTGTTTGCGCGCTGGCAGGTCGGGAGTGCAGAATTTCAAGTCTAGTTTAAGCCGTTCTCAGAACCTTTTCCAGAATTGATGTTTTCCAAAGTGACTTGGACTCCACAGGCTCCGCGAATTTGAAACAGATCTTTTCGTTCTTTTTAATTATCAAAAACAGCTTTAGATTTTTTATTTAAATGACTTGATTAAATAAAACAAAGTGCGCTTATAAATATTGTAAAATTTCTGTTTTCGTTAAAACCTCAGAATTTTTGACAACCGAAAAAATTGAAATTGTTTGAAAACTCCCCTACACACTCATTACTGTGCTACAGATTGTGATCTGAATGCAATATAAAATTCAATATTTAAACTTAAATATTAAAAATATAGTTTTTTCAAAATATTAGTGGTTTTGGTGCATTTTTAATCAAATAGTATAATTTTTTGCAAAATATGTTAATAATGTTTTCTCAACAATAGCGACACATTTTTTCATTATACTTTTTGTGTAGATAGGAACTGAAATATATTGCACTAGTGCCATATTCATACAGTAAAAAAATAAAATACACCATTTTGCGCAAGTTTGCTCGGTAAAAAATTAAACCTCAACTGATTTTCATAAAGCGACGCTGAAATATGTTTATGCGGCAATTATGTTTTCATGTAAGATCTTCCACTTAGATGACCCCTCAAGCAGTGTTTAAATGTTTAATTGCTGAAATGGAGAGCCCAACAAACTCGGGAGCACTGACACTCTTCAGCATTTGCACAACGAAGCTGTGAATACGCGCAAAAACTGGCACGAGATACGATGATTAGGGCACGTTGCCGTTATAAGATGCGGGTGCAAACACGATGCACAGCAAAGGCAGGAAAAAACCGGTCAAAAGCCTCACTTAGGAGTAAAACGAGCTTCTGGCTGTTACCTGGCGACTCATTCCAAAAGGTAATGGCTAGTGAAAATGACACTAAATAAAGAGTCAGACTGACTCAGTCAGTGCTACCATGTGATTCTAGCTCCGTCGAACGGTCTCATCCATTTGACATCATACATCGAGACTTGTTTGCCAATGCATGCCACCGCCTGGTGTAAAGGACGTTTTACTATAGTTTTCATAAACAAAATCGATAAAATATATTTGAATACATCACAAATATTTAAATTTGCATAAATACAAGAACGTTAGATATTAATTCCTTCAACCCCTTTCTCTGAATCATTACACCAAAAATAATTCCCCAAAAAATTAATTACATTACAACAAATCGGTGAAAACCAACCTCGAGAATTTTGAAAACTATTTGCCAAGTATTTTACCTTCTTATATTAAAATGTATATTTTACTTTGTGCACTTTTGCTAGGTAATTACTAGTGACAGGAAACATAACACCCTACGACATCAGCATAATTATACGAGTATTTTCAAGCCACAGAAGTAGAGGAGCCCTCTCGGGTGGCCCGTTGGATTGCGCACTCGCTTTCCACAGCGCAACCCCGGGTTCGATTCTCGGAGGGAGCACATTATAACTGTGCGCTTTCCTTACAAATGTCCCAGTATCTATTGATGTTTGACGATGAAAAAGTCCACCCTAAGTTTACGAAGACCGGTATATACGGCGAAGGAATGTTTTCGTGCTAACCACACGAACACCTTATTCCGTGGCTGAGAGGTTGGGTCACCGCTGGTCGGCCAAGGTCCGAAGCGGGCTGTCGGGCCAGAGACAGGACTCACAGAAGAGGAGCCAAACAAAAATGTGTTTGGACAAATATCACGTCTCTTCCACGTTCCAAGACATTGCGTTTAAAGACTAAATTAATAGAAAAACGAATTATTCCAATATTTGCGTTCATCCAAGTTTGAAGTTGTTAAGGTCGTTTTACACGGTACAGTTTTCGTGCAGATTGGATGTACAGAAAGCGTGTAGTCCAGACTGAACGATTTCTGTCAGAAAACTTTTGAACATGTTCGATTTTTTCATACACCAAACGTACAGTTTGACTCTAGCGCTTCTAGCGGCAGACGTGTCCACTAACTGCTCTCTTTTTGGGAAAAATCGTCCATCCTTTCCAAATTTGTGGTTAGGTTAGGTGCGATTCGAGAGATTTTATGTATTGGTGTGGTGGCAGATTCGAGTTCTGAGCTTTTCTGGGAGTTTATTTTATTGCATCATTCATTCATTCATTGCAAAGGTGAAGTTACTGAATCTCACATCTGCAGCCAAGACTTCCTCCATTAGAAACGTTTCTTCTGCTCACTCTCTGAAGCCTTCGCAGCCACGACCATATTTGTAGCGACAACGATGACTGCCTTTCTATTTTTCTCCCCATGTTTCATTTATACTTAAAAAAGTATTAATATAGTGCTGAAACGCACGTACACAAATGTCGGGAATGAATGTACTCGGACGGCGCAATTCAGGAATTTCATTGTGTGCCGGCAAAGGCCCTGGTGACGTGTAGTGGAAAATCTTATAGAAAACGAACAGACAGTGTAAATACGACTTTTGGATTTTATACTGCTAGTTTGGGATCTTAAAGTTTCTTTACAGTTTCTGTATGCGAATCTGCACGAAAATTGATTGATCAATTCATTAGTGATTCCGGGCGCGTGAACTGCTTAGGTCATTAGACCTGTAAGTGTCATGAATGTTTTTATCGCGTGAGGTGAAGGTGATATTTCCCCGCTTATGGTACCGCTTATGGTAAGTGAATTCTTACTTCCCTTCTTACGTTTAATCTTACATAAAGAAAACAAACCCATTCCAGTTGTTGCAGCAGAATTCCGCGGGAACGAACTAGAGACTATATTGGCAGAATTAGAGACTATATTGTCAATTAACGAAATATGTAACCATAAAGTGAAAACAGAAAGAAGGCGAAGACCTTCCGGTCCCATTCAATGTCAAAGATGCCTTGACTACGGACACACAAAGAACAATTGTAACCATGTAATAAATTGTGCGTATTGCACAGGAAATCACTACACAGGTTTTAGATTTTTATTTGGCATGTAACTAAGTGTGGTAACTGCAACTGGGTATACCAGGCAGATGTTAGAGATCCGGCGCCGACCGTTGAGTCGGGGGCTAATGTGGTTTCTCTTTACCAGGCATCTCCCACCAGAGAAGCGCCGCCCCAGCCGGAGCAAGCTCTAAACTTCCGACCGGTCTCCCGGTTTGTGTGTGTGTGTAGCACATGTAAGTGTGTGTAAGTAAAGGGTGAAGATAGGACAATGAAGAGGAAGGAAAGATAGAGCGCGGTCCATGGCTCGTTTGCTAGAGTACTCCAGCATTCGCCTGGTATTAATCGGAGAAACCACGGAAAATTATCGATCAGAGCAGCCAACCGCTAAAATTCTCCTCCAGACAATGGCTGAACTCGACCTAGCTCTCGAGCAAGTTTTTAAAATCCTGTTACTGTGAGGGCTCGAATCTAGGACCTCCCAGTCAGAGAAACTCCAGTGACATCAGTTGATACCGTGAGCAACCTTTCCCGGTCCGTACCGAAACTGTACCGTATAAAAAGGGCCTTTAGATAACTGTTTAGTCATGACTGACGATTTCTATCTTTAAATTAAGATAATTGCACAATAACTGCTGACCCATGAGCGTAGATTCAACTTGAAAAGATAACTTTCTTCAGTAACTACCCAAAGTTCTCGGTTTATAAAAATGCTTTCCACTAAAAAGCACCATTTTATTTTCCTCGTTCTCGTTATTATTATTATTATTATTATTATTATTATTATTATTATTATTAGTATTATTAGTATTATTAGTATTATTGCCAATATTATGAAAAATAAATGGTTTTCTTACCTCAGACGTCAAGGATGAAACTATTTTAAAAATTTCTCTCAAAAAATATTTCAAGCGCAAAATGGATAAAGATAGATTTTTCCCAAATCTTCATTTAAATACACGGAGAACTAATATATTCTATTCTAACCTGAGATCTTTATCAAAAGGCTTTGCGACCAAATTATTTTGGTTTAACGTCACGACTTCAATTCTACCTACGAGAATTTTCAATTTTCTATGCTGTTCTAAATGTATTCAGACGAGAGTGAAATAAAAAGTTAATACCAACTCACAGTCATATGAAGGAACCAAGACTGATACTATCATCCCGCCTCATCGCTTTGCCAGAACGTGACTTTCGATATCTCATGAGGAAAATGACACTACGCACATAATTTAGCTGCGCTCACTCCAAGTCTGGTGACTACCTGTTTCGGCATAAATCCGTTACCGTGAATTGCCAGTACGTAGGTATGTGACCCCATTCATACTTTTAAGAAAGTCGGTGCAAGTCTCTAATTGCTAATGAGGGTTTAAATTTTATCCTTGTCAGCATTCGAAGTTCAATGCTTTAACCATTGACATCGCTGGCACGAAAGACGTTGACAGATGAGACAGTAAATCCTTATTCCGTCATTCCTTTGTGAATGAACCCAGTGTTCATTTGCTGTACATTTTTATATTCAAGAGTAATTTAAGGGAATGGGACAATACAAAACTAGTGGTGATACAACAGCACATACTTTCTTGCCTTATTTGTAACGCCATGCTATAACATTACATGAACCTGCAAAAGTGTTTCCAACAAGCAACAAATTTCCTTCCCTGACGGTATTCAAATAATTTCATCACACATTCAGTTAATATAAAGATCTAGTATTAAAGGACATTTCATTTAGGTAAAAAGATCTATCAATATTATAGTTTTGCGATATAATTTTTTTGTTTGCAATATTCGAAAATGCAGAATTCGCCGGAAATGAGTCTAGCACAACTTTGTTTACCGTTCTTTGATATATCCGAAGAGAAAATTAGAAGAAAACATTTCGAGTAGTTCTTGAGAAAATAATTGATTTAAAATTCTCTCCATTTCACGTGAAAACTACTCATATTTTCAAAAAATTAAACATGATCTTACTTGAAGCTGTCTTCAAAGAACAGATTTCATTAAGGAAAACATTATCTATAATATTGTAGATGGAGGAATATTGCAAAAAAAAATAGTTTTGAAAATTTGCAATTTTAATTAAAAAATTTGAAGCCATTTTAGTGAAAATTTTGCTAATGTTCTTAAGGCTATAAGCTTAACAAATATCAAAATATCCATTTTAAATTCGCAGGGACTTGAATTTATTCAGATTGATCTGGCAATACCAACTTTAATAAGGTGCAAGTATTGATTTTCTCTTTAATAATTTATATTTTTCACTCCTTTTGTACACTCTCGCTACGGAATAAAGAGAAAGTTATATAATGCTGTGCGAAAAAATGGCGAATATTCGACAGAAAAACTCTTAATACAGGACTCTGGAAACAAAAAAAGTGGATTAAATTTGTTGCTAATTAAAAAAAACTTTCAACATACGGTGTAGTCAGAATCCATGTTTTGTGAGTCCTTGATACCGAAAAATCGAAAGAATGCTAAATATCCGTCTGTGAGTCCGTCTGTGAGTCCGTCTGTGAGTCCGTCTGTGAGTCCGTCTGTGAGTCCGTCTGTGAGTCCGTCTGTGAGTCCGTCTGTGAGTCCGTCTGTGAGTCCGTCTGTGAGTCCGTCTGTGAGTCCGTCTGTGAGTCCGTCTGTGAGTCCGTCTGTGTGTCCGTCTGTGTGTCCGTCTGTGTGTCCGTCTGTGTGTCCGTCTTTCTGCCCGTCTGTGTGTCCGTCTTTGTGTCCGTCTGTGTGTCTGCCTGTGTGTCCGCCTGTGTGTCCGCCCGTCCGTTCGTGAACAACGCTAGCAGCTTAACCGTTCTGCTGATTTCCTCAATTCAGTAGAGAGAAAGTTATATAATAGTGCGCGAAAAAACGACGAATTTTTCGCAGAAAAACTCTTATTACAGGGCGCTGGTAACGAAAAAGTGGATAAATCCAGTTGCTAAATTTAAAAAATAAATCTTCTAACATCTGGTGATGCCAGAATCCATGTTTTGTGGTCCTCGATGCCGAAAAATTGAATGACGGCGAAACGTCTGTCCGTCTGTCGCTGGCAGTACGTCCGTCTGTGAACAATGCTAGCGACTAAACCATTCAGCCGATTTTCTCCAAAATTGATATTCCCCTTTCGATTTGACTGATGTCGTGGCCTCTTCAATTTGAAATCGATATTTTAATTTCGGGGGTACTTTACAGGACGCCCCTGGGACATTTTCCAAATTAAATAAAACTGACTTCATCGCTTTGATTAAATTTTGTTGTTGTATAGTGTGAAGAACGACTACGAGAATGGTGAAGGTCTTACGTTCGTTGAAATCACTGATTTTTTGAAAATTGCAAGATTGCAAACTTTTTTCGGAGTCATCCAACAACTAAAATATTAAAGATACAGATTTTTTCCTAAATAAAATCTGTACCTTATAGATAGATTTTGAAGTAAGGTCATGAACAATATTTCGAAAAATTGAGTACTTGTGGCGTAATATTACGTGAAAAATACGGGCAAGAAAGTACGTGCTGTTTTATCACCACTTGTTAAAATCTTGATATGTAAAGAACTGTTGTACAGTACTGGAAACATAAATTGATCGCGGCCGTCTGCGGCTAAGTTCAGCTTTTGCACGGCTTGGACAGCCCTTGTCATGACGAAACGTCGCAGGCGGAGCCTCACAAACCATCGTAGCCAATCTCAACGCAGGGGGGAGTGCCCTAACAAAATTACGTCGTACAAAATGGCGGGCGCCGCCAGTTCAGATGTGGAAGTATTTTCAAATGAAAAACACATGAAAGAAACACTTCAATGAACATGAAAGTAAATTCATTGAAATATATATGAACTCATAGCACTTAACCACTGTTAACACAATTCTTTTTGAAGAAATCACATTGATATCAGATAAAATAACACTAATTTGAGAACAATTACGTTCTTATAGATATTTAAATTCCAATATTCTTGTCCAAACGCAATTTATGAACTTTATCAAATGACCAGTTTACTACAGAAATTTGCGATAAGAAAAACGATTATAATTGCATATTTTCAATTGTTCATATGTATATTACATTTGCAAAAATGCAAAATACTGTCTTTCTCGAATCGTTAGGACTTCTAGGGAACCATTTCAATAAAAGAAAGTAAAATTCAAAGACCAGCTGTATATTTATCATTAAAGTAACAATTAAACTAGATATTAAGCAATTAATTTGCATCTCATGTCAAAATTGTTATTTTGCTATCATCAAATCAGGGGCAATTTGGGGACACTCCCCGGCACGAATAGCGCATATTTCGGAATTGTTTATAAAATTGTTAATTGTTGCAAAATTGTTAATTCGCAGTTTTTGGTTCTGGGACATCAGAAAACCCTTCCCACTTTAGAATTGCAAAATTTGGAAATTGTTTATAAAATTTTAAATTTTACAAAAAAACGTATTGCTTTTTTAAAATTGCCTTTAAACGAGATGTAAAATTCCGCAATCCGATTAGCGCTTCCTTTCGTTTTCGAGATACGTAAGTGTTTATAAGAAATTAGCATGTCATGGCAACTATTTTTTTGGCAGTTCCCACGTTAAGCTTTTCTATAAGCCGTTTTGCAACGGCTGGCTTAGTTTCTCCGGCAAATACATTTGAAGTTCCTAACGGGGTGGAGGGGACAAGCGTCCACAACGCTTCCATTAATTGCCACGAAAATTGTTGCTGGTTAGATATTCCTGGTTTTCAGCTCCTTAATTTTTCATTTTATTCTAAATACTTTAAGTTCCATTTGTTTAACAATTACAACATAAATTTTAAAATACTACTCGAGTCGGCTACCGAACAATCTTCAACTTGGGAGCAAGAAAGAGTCATCAATTGGCTTCCAGAAATACCTCCCGGTGAAAATTGCGTCCTTCCTCCACACGTTTCAAGGCGAAATAGGCTGAGCTTGTAAGCGTAAATCGTAACATTCGCTTTCCCTCGAGAAAGCCTTTATCCACCTTCCTAGGAAGCCAATTCTTTACATATAAAATTGTGGAAAATTTTTCAAATTAAATATACAAGAAAACAATAATTTTGCATTAACTGTCTTGACGTATAAATGTAGACATTAAAGCTTTCGGCTCCTCAGTATTCACACGTTCCAAATACGAAATACATTGTTATAACATTCACAATTTCATTCTAACCAGTAAGTCTGCTGCCTTTAGAAGCATATAGCATCAGCATGGAATATGCGAAAAAGTAATAATACTATTATAATATTGTATTGACATATGTTTATTTATGGACATTTGTAATTGAAGGAATGTGAACTTACGTATGCAGTTAAATAAATTTCAATGAAGGTGCAAAGTTTGCAAATAAACATGTTTTTAAAATTCAATTATTCCAAGTTCAGAACAATTCCTAGACGCATTCTTTTCCATTCGACACTAACACGCCAATGATTTTTGACACTACTTTCTGAATCGAAGTGGATTATTTGAGGTCATCGCTTATCGCGTCAAAATCATGGAAGTTTACACGTCTTCGAAATACGTATACGCCGAGGTCATCTTCATGAAACACAGAAAATCTCTTATGAAAGAATCAGTCGTCATTTCAACAATGAAGCTACTACGACGTAATAATCATAATATCCTCAATTTCGTTTACTTATTGTGTTCTTTCGAGCGTGCTCCGCGTCTCTGAGTAGCAAACATTAACATAATCGTTAAAATTAAAAGTAACGATTTAGGATGAAAATTTAGGATGAAGAAGCTCACATCTCCTTATAATTGTTTGTAGAAAGTCATATCAGGTTAGTATTATTGTCAATAAAATTGTAGTTTTATTTAATTTGAAATAATTGCTTGGATATTTTGGGGTTTAATTAAGAAAATATAGCTACCCGAAATTGACGCTATGAAAAGTAAACATTTCGAGGTTTCCACTACGAGACGTATTTAGTCATCCCTATTCATTCGCTTAGTATACAGCAATCGCTTTCATTTATCATCGATCAAGTTACATAGGGTCTCTAATGTTTATAAGATACCGGGTGTCCCACCAAATATGGACCACCCCCATAACTTCTAAACGGTTCAGGGTATCGAGTTGCAGTTTTCGCTGAACAATGCAAAATCTTGGGGCAGGTAACATGCTGGTAGAGGAATTCTCTATAATAGTTTTAGTTTTCGAGAAATTTATTCATCCCTAATTTTTTAAATTGAACTCTATATTTTTTCATCAGCAATGTTATCATCATGAATATTGGAATAAAATGATTTATCATATGTTAGTATTTTAAGAGTAATTTGAGTATAAAATTAGATTTTTTGGCATCAGATTTTCAAGTAAACTGGTAGCCTGTGCAACAGTCGCCGTTTTGGGAAGGTGGCCTTCGCTACGTTGATACTGTTTAGTGAAGAGAGGAGTGTGAGAGAGATGGCCGTGTAGGATGAAGGTGTAATTGCAGCAATTCATGATCTTGACATGAAAAACATATGAACAAACATCAATTTTAACGATCTGAATGAGAATTTTTTCCCAGTTGTTCATCTGAGTTGAACTTTTCTTCTTCTGAAATTCCAAATCAACGATAATCGAAAAGAACGAAATAATAATATTGTAGCGAAAACGATAATAATAATAAAATTAATAATAATAATAATAAAAATAATAATAATAAAAATAATAATAATAAAAATAATAATAATAAAAATAATAATAATATTAATAAAAATAATAATAATAATTATAAAGGTCATTTCTAAATTTACAAAACTCGAACTCAGTGCAGAAACAAGCTATCACTTTAATATATGGGAAGCGAATGAATTCTTAAAGATTTTCATTGTAATATCTTGATTAATTCATCAAATAATAGATACGTAGACATTTTCTCTTATTATTCACAGTAACTTAACTTCCTATTTAAACACGTACTACCAGAAGAACAAAGTAATAAAAACTTGAAATACTCTTGACAGTTCTATCAGTGTAACTACAAAACTTTAACAAAAATGCATATCTGCATTCGCTACTGTTCATTCTGATTAGAGAGTTACTCATTTCATAGCGTCCAGCCAAGTGCTGCCTCAAACTTGAAAATGCAGAAGATGGAAGTGTACAGTTTTCTTTTCCATTCAAGAACAGCAGTCGTATGGTTGCAAAGTGGACGAGTGATCATTTTAATTAAAAATGACATTTACCAAAGAAGAGACGGTGGTTGGCTTCTTATTCAGTTTGAAAAGGATATTTATTTTTATTAACATCTTCTTTACGCTACCAACTTTTTATATCGTTCTTTGGAACGATCAATGTTTCGAAAGTTTAGTAGAAGGCAAGTTAAATCCAAATAAATAAATGGAAAATGTCTCCCATTCTGATTGTCAAAATTGGTATTTCTTAGTGTGATGTCTGTGCCATCACTAAGAATTACTGTAGTTATGCCTCTTATCCCCCACTGCCACCCCTCTCAGTCAAGACGCAACAGTCTAGACGTCGTGATGGCCACCTTCCCCAAAAGCGAGAGTTGCAACGATTACCAGTTTAATTCAAAATCACATGTCAGAAAGCCTAATTTTATACTCAAGTTACTATCAAAATATTAGCAAATGATACATCATTTTAATCCTCTTTTCATGGTCTATCCATTGCTAGTGAAAAAAATATATACTTCCATTGAAAAAATCGAAGATTATTATATTTCTCGAAAATTAAAAATATTATAGATAATTTCTCTAAGGCTCCTTACTTGCCCCATGATTCCGCATTATTCAGCAAACACTTCATTTCGATATCCTGAACCGTTTAGAAGTTGTGGGGGTGGTCCATAGTTGGTGGGACCCCCTGTTTATGAAATAACATTAGAACTGCATTCTCACGGGCAGGAATTCGGGCTGTAATTATTCTTTTTTGCGTGTAACCTACTCTGTGGTGTGTGAAAGTGTATTTATTTATATATTTATTTTTACTTTCTAGTAAACATTCGGAGTAACAAAAGTAATATTTAGAGAGGTATGTATGTAATGTTGCAGTAAATCGATGTCGATAATTTAATGGAATTACACGTTATGGGGTCTTAAGTTACCAAGAGAGTGTTGTTATTATATCAAAACGTCCGTCTTTCCGTCCATGCGTCCGCTGGTCTGTCTGTCTGTTTCTCTGTGAACACTAGTGTGTAAACTATTCGTAGAATTTTTGTCAAAACTAATTTTCCATTAACGATCTGGCCCGAATCGAGGCCCTGCGATTTTGAAAATAATTCTTTAAATTTTGGGGTAATTTAGTTGAAGCCCCTGGGAAGCATTTTCAAACTTTTCTTAAAAACGGCTCCAAAGATTTTCGACCTACATATTTAACCACAGTCGAACATTCGCCAACGTCGGAACTCGAACTCTAGGGCCTCGCGGTCAGTAACGTTACAGGGAAAACTGTAACGATGCCACTGAGCTATCGCAACCTTTGCAACGTGTACTTAAAAACATTGTAAGTCTTTTTCCATACAATGTTTTAATTTTTAAATATTACAAATATTCAATTGTTTCATATTATTCATGCGCATAGTAAATTTAACTTAAAGCTTCCTGCTTGAATCGTGTGTAACAAATCGGACAAATTGTATATTTGAAAAAATTATTACAATACAATTAATTAATTATTACAATTAATACAATGAAGATCTATTGAGTGACAAAATGATATTCCTCTAAAACTGAAAAATGTACCGAAACGAATGTTTGCTATTCTGGCAGTTTTCTGTGTACTAGTCGTTACTTCTGTGAACGTTGTCTGAAGAATACACTGCGTTAGACGAAAGATAATTATACATATTTCTTTCTTAATGTAATCTGCTCTTCATTATTAGTCTTTCAAATCATCTCATGTGGACGTTTCTTAAAATATGAGTGTTTTTCGCAAAAGTTTGAGTTATATAGTGACAATATATATGTTTTCGAACACCACCAATACACATGCTGGAGATTTATTTCCAAGTGCAATCGTTTTAAATACTAAATTTTAAACTACGTTTTATTTAGAATTTTGTCTGAAATAAACAGTAGCTTTTGCGATTTTTCGAAAGAATTTTCTGGCATCAAGAACATTGTAATATTCAAAACACTACATAAGTGACCTACCCAAGGACAATATCTTAGCGTATTTGGTTGGGTGGCTTCTTCTTGTGCTGAAGATCTCGGGTTCAAATCCTAGCCTGCACTACTCATTTTTTATTCTGTACATTAGAGTATGTATCTGACAAATGACTTTGAAATCAGTTGTAGACGTGGAATTTTATATATCGTTTTGCTTTTCAATAATTATATATTTTTTTGTCTCTCAGCTGTGTTTCTGTCGTTTTCTTTAGGTTTATTAGAAGAATGAAGTGTTAGTAGTATAAAAGTTGTAAGTTATTACGTAACCGTTACCAATAAAACAAGAAAATAAGACCGTTTTTTTATTGTTTGTATTGGTAATCAGATGAATAGAAAGTGAATAACTGCGTCAATGGTAGGTGCTTTTTTCAATTAAATATTTTTGAGAATCGACTAATTACCAGCTGCACTGAAACCCGTATTTTCCGAAAGAAAGCTGTAACGGCTATTCAAGCCAGCAGTGTAATTTTTGTTATCCTAGCTGGGAAGCGATAACCGAGCAAGTGGCAACAGCTCAGGATTTGGCAACAGGGCATTGGACACAGGAGGCCTGTGGCCGCCGCTTGGCCCTTTAACACAAGGATGGTTTCTTCATTGTAGGGAAGAAAGTGAGAGGGAATTATGTGAGCTTATTGCACTCGTCGGTCACAAATCATGTGCGATCGCGCCATGTGTCTGCCAGAATTTTGACATTTGCAAACACGTTAGGAACGTATGTTAGCACGGTGTTTAAAAAATCTGTTCCTCAATGCTTCTGTGCGAAATTGGTTGTATTTTGATCTGTACGAGAATTCGTAAACGTGTTTTAAATTAAAAATTTCACAAAACAAAATGAATATCGTCATCCATTTTTAACATGAATAAAGTAATATATTTACCCATCAGAAACTTGAATTATGAAGACAGAATATTAACAAAAGAATTGGGATCCCTTAGACCAGACTTGTGCATCAATCAAATGTTCAGCAATGAAAATAGGTCGGACATTTAAGCGGAAAATATTCTTATATTTGGTGCTCTCCCTGGTTACTAATCTGGTCACCCTAGAGGCGCCACTAGATCATAGCTACCTTAAAACACTAATAAAGCAAATTCATTCACGTCTTAAATTCCCTAACATTCACTGATCACATAGGTAGACCCCGTAGGTCATATGTGGTCAGTTATGGGATTGAAAATAGAAAATACAGTTTGTCTAATAAAAAAATATTTAACATGAGAGGTCTGAGAGACCGAAGTTTAATTGACCCTGCGACTACGGCAACGTTGCTGAAATCTATGTTGCAAAGACTAGAGACAATAATCAAAGCAAATGGAATTCATACCCAGTATTAAATAACGTAATATGTTTTGTTCAACAGGTGTGTACGAAGACTTTATAAGCTTACAAAAACGGCCATTTTATTTTGTTTCTAAATATCAGGGAGTTGCTAACATTTTGAACTTTTGTAATATAAGGGAATAAGAAGAGTATTCTTAATTTCTAAACTTGATATCTTTATTCTTTCTAACATATCGTTCGTATTAGATTCGTAGAAGTTTCTGCTAGAGTTTTCTAGTTGTTCGCAAGGCCGTCCTTTGGCCTAAGCAACTGCCATGAGTCCCAACTTCAGACGGGGACATAGATAATTGAAATAAAATACAATAGGATCCCCAATAAATTTGTATTACACTCTTAAAGCCCATAAATATGTAAAGGCATTTTTTTTATTTTTACTGTTTAAATAGCTTCTTAAATATCGCAGGATTATTGATAAAAGTGATCAATTCCAAAAATTTGTGGTTTTGGATAAAAGGCATTTACAGGTATCTAAACCTTCCAGAAATCAGTGTACTGTTTTCGATTTTCATAGTATTGTAATGCTACATCTTCTATATTATTATCGTTTTAACGTTAGTTTAATTTTTTGTTATTCCATTGGTCAATTTTCGCAAAATAATTTGCAATTTTTTCAGTTGTGAGAAGACGCTAGAAAAATTCAAACTTTTGCAATTTTTGAAAATCCTGTTAACCGTGAAAATAGAACCAATGCCACTTTTATAAGTGTATTTTGCTCTGTTATTACAATCAATTTAAAGAAAAAATTTTGAACAAAACTTTTGAGAAAATTTCGAGAATGTCCGTGGGGCTTGATCTAAAAACCCCCAAGTTTTAAAGAATGGTTTTCAAAATTTCAAAGCTTCAACTACAGTTTCTTCAATTTGAAAAAAATCCTACGCATGGTTTAAGCGCTAGTAGTGTTCACAGACGGACAGACGGCGGGCGTTTCGCTTGGAATTGAGTTTTCGGTATCAAAGACCAACAAAATAGGAATTCTGGCTACATCACATATTAGAGGACTTTTTTCTCTTAATTAAGCAACTGCATTTATCCACTTTTTCGTTATCAGGATCCGGCAATGAATTTTTTTCTGCCGAAAATCCACCGTTTTTTCGCGCAACATTACATAACTTTCTCTACATTACGTATATTACTCCGTATATACGTAGGTATGCAAGAAAGTAAAAATGATATTTCATTAAAATCTGTCTCCTATTTATAATATACTCGCATAACTGTGTTCAGCATGCTCTTAATAATTCACTTCACCACAATAAGAGCATCAGTTAATCCTATACTGCAGTTCAGTGAATCATTTTTTCGTCTACGTTTCTGCATCCCACGAAATTTGCTAAAACTTGAAAATTAATAATTTGTATTACTGCTTCTTATATTAACTTCATATTATTATATAATAAGTTTGGCTAACTTAAGATGAAGAAATGCAAAAAAAAAAAAAAAAAAAAAAATAAAATAAAATAAAAAGCATATCTGGCCCAGTTAACCAAACTGTCCTGTATATCAATACAAGTAACTGGAGTTATTTTCTGACGTTAATTATCCACTCCACACAATTTTGCGTAGTGTAACGATTATGGACAATGTACTGAAATCACATATTATAATGTTCTAACCGAAGTGCTAGCAGTACGTTTTTTCGAAATTTTGATTAATAAAAACTAATGGCGGCATGCATGGTAATAGTCTAGTTTTTACAATTATATATATACAATTATAGATATTACAATTTTTTGGTGATGGAAACACTCTGGTGTAACGTTCGTAAAAAAAACTATTAATTTTAACTTACTTTCATTGAGCGAAATAACTTCTTTACCGTGCGATAAGTTGGAGCCCTGATGAGTCCCAACGAAAAGAGTACGTCTTAATCCATTTATCGGGTAGTTTATGCTAACAAATGAAGCTGAATAATAATGTTATCTTCTAAAATATTTTGATGTTTCGATAGCAGGAAAGTCGTCAAATGATGACATTAAGCGATAGTGTTGCGTAATATTGATTTTCCCACTTCCCAGGCAATATTCTGCGTCCATTTATTTTCTGACTCCCAATTTACAACTAGAGAAAGCGTACCTCCCCATCTCCGTTCTGATAGACTCAAACATTTTCTTGAGAAACTTCAATAAAATGTTTCAATAGTCTTTAATTTTTTAAACTTAATTTAATTAATTTAAATTACTTAATTAATTTGAATTACTTAATTATTTTAAGTTAATTCACAATTAACTTTGCAATTACAGAATTACATGAATTCAAACGGATTGGTAAGGCTGTATTAGTATTTTTTGATATTTTGCGATGAAATAAAAAAAAATAGTTCACGCATTGGTAGTGATGTAAAAAACCGATAATAATATAAACTTATAAACCCGTTTATATATATATATATATATATATATATATATATATATATATATATATATATATTATGAGACTTGAGATTTGAAATTATACGTGCAATTTTTCATCTTGCAGCCGTCGACACTGTCGCTTTTGGGGAAAGTGGCCTTCGCGACCTTTCCCCTCTTCTCGCAAAAGTGCCGGCGCCGCGAAGGCAATCTTCCCCTAATGCGACAATGGCAACGGTTGCTAACAGGAAATCTCGTACATTTTGTTCAAAATCATATGTCTGAAAGTATAATTTTATACTCAATATACTATAAAAATATGAACGTATGTTACATCAATGCATTCGTCTATTTATGATTATCTATCGCTAGTGAAAAAAATATATGGTCCCATTTAAAAAATCAAAGATAATTAATTTTTTCGAAAACTAAAAATATTTCGAATTATATCTCTACCGCACGTTACTTCCCTCATGATTCCGCATTGTTAAGCGAAAACTGCATTTCGATATTGGGAACCGTTTAGAAGTTATGAGGTGGCCTATAGTTGGTGGGACTCTGTATAATTCTATTTCTCAGAAAATTTTCATTACGAATTTTTCTATTTTCCAATAAATAAGCGCTTTTTACAACAGTTATTATGTTTTATTTAATAAAAACCTCATTAAAACATAGTTCTCTTTTGTAATTAAGTTACCCACCTCCTAGGAATGTTTCCGCGCTCAAATTTCTTTCGTTGCCCGCTGCAGCGACGATTTTGAGTGGCAGCATCCGCGAGGCATAAATAGGAACACGAATGCCCATGCGGGCAAAACTGACCGCCCTTGCTATAGATTCTGCTAGGATATTATTTGATTGACAGTCACAACTATTACGATCGCGACATTTTACAATCTTTTATTTTAGTCATCAATATTCCCTTCGAGATTCTGAAAATTTTTTTCTGAAGCTTGGGATATTGTCAGTCCACTCTTAATGCAGGTATTCTTCAGCTCACCGATCGCAATAAGACGTGACTTGAACCGCGAGTACTTGGAAACAGCAATCTAGCTTAAATCAAGAATAACATTGGCATCAGTTAAACCCCATTTCTAAAATACATTAACAAAATTATATAAGAAATAGAAAACTGATTAAAATGCAAACAAAATGAAAGAGAAAAAATTGAATTAAAACTATAATGATAATAGGACGCACTATTTGGTATCGCAGTATTATAATAATTCATGAAGTCCGCAGAAAGGTTTCCAATCCCCAAAAGTTTTGTCCACACTAGGAAACGAACTCGCTTAGGTGCAGAGAGTGGTTTCCATGTCCACCAAGAATCTCTCCAAGAATCTCTCCACACAGCCCCTCCGACACAAAAAACGTTGGACAGATTAACACATGCTCATGAACGAGAATGAAGTATGTTTCGAACTTGACGTGGGGTCTCACAGTCCGCGGTATCTACTAATGTTTGAAAGTAGGGTGCAACTACTGTAAGTTTGAGATCGCCTGTTGGAATTTACGTGTTTCGGGAACTACTGTATGAACAGAACATTTCAAGAGTTCAATTCAATAACACGGCGACTAGAGCAAGTGACCTCTCTGAGAGTCATTTCAAAACATAGGCGCGTGAGGGATGTTATGTCCTTGCCTTCAATGGAAATGGAAACAACGTTAATTAATGTAAGGAAGTATATGGATTTGGAATATATGCATTAAAAAATATTTTCATCACAAAATTGCTCTCTCATTAAAATTAACTGAGCTCATGCTTAATTTCCCATACCAGACATTAGAAATTTCTATCATTACATGTCAATTAGGTATAAGATCGATTATTACAGAACAAATCATCAGATTGATGATGTACTTCTTAATATTGTCTGTGAAAAGTATACAAATTAGTGTTATAATAAGAAAGAAGTTTCGTCTTCCTAGAACATGTGTATACTGTTTAGTTGCATGTTTTATTTCTATATTTAAATGTGTGTAGCATTACAATGCAAACAAAACTCTTATTCGTTTATTATATTGAATTTAAATTATTTTTCACAATTTAATACACGACAAGAACGTGTTCCTACAAAAGGGAGTAACGAAGCATTCTCCAGGGGAGGGAAGTGTTATTGGATTGGTGCCACTTTCTACAGACTCCGCCTCTTATGCATTTTAAGGCGAGGAGAACGGGGAAATCTTCGGAGGCTAGGCCACTTGAATTACTAGAAGAGCCAATGATAAGCGTTGCTTGCCTTAGAGTTAAGGATTGCTCAAGCCCGGTGTCAAATATACATTATTACTCTTTATATTATTAACAAATGAGACATCATTGAATTTCTCTATTGATATATTCATTACAGGTAAAAAATGTATGGTTGTATTTGAAAATTCACATGTGATTCAATTTCAACAAAATTAAAATTAATACACGGAATGTATCTGCTGCCTAAAACTTGCCTCGTGGAATAAATACGAAAATGATCTCTCATGCCACCGCTCTGTCCAAAAGCATTTTGCAAAATAATTTGTTGATAATGAATTTCCTCGCTAGACGTTAAACATATTGGCATACACTTTGCACCACTGAATAGAATGCATTCAACCACAAAGAAATCTTCAAATTTGCAGGATAACAGTTCGTCTCAGCGTTTTGAAATTTGCCAGAGAATTTATTTATAATAAAACGTGTGTCAACGATACATGAAGAATCGAAAGTTAAAAAACAGCTTATGAGCAACAATTTCCACCGATTTGTCGTAAGTCACAAATCGTTAATACAATTTAATAAGCAGAAAGCAAGACACTGCAAAACTATTTGAATTTTATACTTGACAGCCAAGATCGAATGAATTGGGGGTTGGAAACAAGTGAGGGTTGTCATCAGACGCTAAGATCGTATAAACAATTGCATATCTCGAAAACGAAAGGCGATAGCTCCGGTTGGATTGCGGAATTTTGCATCTTGTGTAAAGGGAAATGAGATGAGAGAATAAAACAGAATTGCAAAATTTGTAAAACTATAAACAATTTCCAATTTTTGCAATTCTAAAGTGGGAAGGGTTTTCTGATGTCCCAGAACCAAAAACTGCGAATTAACAATTTTGAAACAATTAACAATTTTATAAACAATTCCGAAATATGCGCTATTCCTGCCGGGGAGTGTCCCCAAATTGTCCCTGATTTGATGATAGCAAAATAACAACTTTGACATGAGATGTAAATTAATTGCTTAATATCTAGTTTAATTGTTACTTTAATGATAAATATACAGCTGGTCTTTGAATTTTACTTTCTTTTATTGAAATGGTTCCCTAGAAGTCCTAACGATTCGAGAAAGACAGTATTTTGCATTTTTGCAAATGTAATATACATATGAACAATTGAAAATATGCAATTATAATCGTTTTTCTTATCGCAAAATTCTGTAGTAAACTGGTCATTTGATAAAGTTCATAAATTGCGTTTGGACAAGAATATTGGAATTTAAATATCTATAAGAACGTAATTGTTCTAAAATTAGTGTTATTTTATCTGATATCAATGTAATTTCTTCAAAAAGAATTGTGTTAACAGTGGTTAAGTGCTATGAGTTCATATATATTTCAATGAATTTACTTTCATGTTCATTGAAGTGTTTCTTTCATGTATTTTTCATTTGCAAATACTTCCACATCTGAACTGGCGGCGCCCGCCATTTTGTACGACGTAATTTTGTTAGGGCACTCCCCCCTGCGTTGAGATTGGCTACGAGGGTTTGTGAGGCTCCGCCTGCGACGTTTCGTCATGACAAGGGCTGTCCAAGCCGTGCAAAAGCTGAACTTAGCCGCAGACGGCCGCGATCAATTTATGTTTCCAGTACTGTACCAGAAGGAGACCTTGACATCACTTACCTAGATACTAGAGGTGTAAACTACATTATGACGAATGTCTCTGACTTTTATTCTTTCGTAATTTTTAATTGAATCAACAACTTGAAGTTTATATGACATTATTTTTCAAGAATATGTGTCATTGAACTTGTCAGAAATGAGCAGACCAGATGTGCAGTATCAAGTAACATACCAAGTGCTATAGGGACAAAGTGTCAACATTTACTAGTTATGCAAGTAAATAAATTCGAGAGAGAGGGTAAAGAGGAAGAATTTTAAGAAAAAGGTAGAAAAACAATACTTTTGCTCCAAGAGCTACTATTTTTGCTCAAATTTCTTTCCTAAGATCTTGATTGCCTGAGCCTCGCCACGGAAAATAATTGAGTTGCACTGAATTTCCACGGGCTTCATTAAATGAGGTGGAGAATATCTTCTACAGCATCTAGATCGTTTAATATATCAATAACACTTCCGTACCGAAAGATTGATTTAGGCCCTCTGAGTACCTATTTTTAAAAGTGGCAATGAAACTGTACTTAGTAACTATAGACCAATAAGACTTACATCAGTCGTATGCAAGTTAATTCAACAACTAATGACTAACTACGTCCTGAAAGAAAAGGAGAGTAAGGAATTGCCGTATTAGGGACAGCACGGTTTTAGGAACGGTTTCTCTTGAAGAATTAATTACACTTCTATAGAATCCAGCCGACGAAATCAGAACCTAGAAGATGATTGTTCAGCCTGAGGCTGAGCGTTCTGCAAGATAACAGTTCAGTAACCTGGACCACGCGCTTCATCCTGGTTTGTTTACACCTCCTTTATTCTGTCGCTGGATAAAGAATAAGCTTATTGTCAAAATATATAATTGAATTCATGCCAGCTGCATTACAACTTGACATTTTTAATGTACCTCATGCACAGTTTTTACTTCAATAATTCAATAAAATATTACAGTAGCTTTAACTAAAATTACGAGGTTCAAACTTTTGATCCCCCTGCCCCTCAAATTTTACGTTCCTGAGACGCTCACAGTTAGAGGTTGCAAAACATGTTTTAAAACATCGTTGTTCAAAAACAGTGATGATTTTTGGGCAACATTTTGCGAGGTAAATGCTGAAATATCGATGTTTGTTGCCGATTCCGTTCCTGTCACATCTACACTAACATGGAAAACAATTACATCTAAACTAACTCAATTAAGAATTTTCATTTTCATATATAATTCGTCTTCCTAACGAACACTTTTACTGCAGCATTACAATATTTTCTCTTCACTTCACAAGTATGTAGGCGAGAAACTAAAAATTCCTTTTTTTCTAAAACACGCGAAGAAAAACGCAAATTCGTAAATTGACGGTATTGGAATGCATATTATAACACGTATCGCATGCGACCCTAGGACGATGGGCGATGCCAGTCCAACTGTCAGAATTGATGGGGGATCACTGCTTGCAAACGACGCAACAGATCTCCCGCGTGTACTATAAAGAATCAAGTCTTGTGAACGCGCACAGAGTACCAGTGACATAAGCTGTGGCGAAATTGGATAATGACAAAAACGCTTTATGCGGGAATCTACACTACTAAGACCAAAACGATAGAGGAATTATTTATTGCGAACATTGATACACGCTGGCGTGTTTTTTATCACCTGCAATGACCTTTTATTATTTTAACTATCAATTTTCAAAAATAAAATTATATTTTTAGATACACCTCTGAAGTAAAATGTAGTTTTCAAACTTCCTCTCTTTCTGCCCTCACCACCACCACAACTAAGAAAATCTCGTGTATTTCGCGATGGACCTTTATTCTTATAAGACAATACAGGGGCGTATTCAGAAAGAATTTTAGAGAGGGATAAAATTCGATATTAATCCCCCAGAAATATTTATGAAGTAATAAAAAATAAAGAACTTAAATCTTGATTTTTAAAAAATTTATTCACAATGAGAAAACTCCTTTCCTTGAGATACGATCAATATGTTGTATCTGTTTTAAGTAATTAACAAAATGCCTTTCGAGAGGGGAGGTGTATGAACCTAGGTCACTTCCTGAATCTAACACTGCGACAAAGCACACAGAACTGTTACAAAATGTATAACCTCTTGCATGATTTTCGTTAGTTTCCATTTTAACAAACTAGGACGAGTTTACAGGCTTTAGGATTCCAGTAAAGCACTTCGAATTCGTTAAAGATCCACAAGCGAATGGTGAAGTCATCAAATTTTAGCTCCATCATGATTCGAGAAATGAACTAATCAGAAACACTTCCACTTCTCGAGTTCCGAAGTTTTCACCACGCGAGTGACCTTGACGTCGCCCTAGCAGCCCGACCAAGCGGTCGGAGGCGGTGCAGCAGGAGTCGCGCCCAAGGCCAATATACTGCACCCTCTCTAGCTCAACAAATAGTTGCTCGCCCTCGAACGTTGAAGAAGACAGCACTACTTTATCAAACCTCAGAAACATATTTTTTGCAAGAAAAGAGCAGACGCAGATAAGTGAGGAGAACGGTAGTTAAACAGTCTGCCGACCCGTGTATTCACTTTCTTGGACAAGCCAAGTGAACAAGCTTTATTACTTTCTTTTCAGGTAAAATAATGCACTTATTAGTGTGTTTTTAATTTAATAATATTGGTTTTGTTTCGCAAGTATTTCTGGAAGAGGTTCATAGCACTAGGTTTATGTAGGAAGGCTAGTGATTCCTGTGACTGCTTCTCGCGATAAAATTTCTAAACACAGTTACATATGTTACTATTGCAGTAAATGTTTTATGACTTATTAATAAATATTAACTACCAACTTTTGAGTTAGTATGTCTAGGTACGAGTGCTTACTGGAGTATAATAGCGTACATTCCCATAATACACTTTTAAAGCACAACCAAATTAACATTTACGACCTCACACTAGCCTAATTCATGGCACTGAATTGCATTTGCAACTGAAATAGTATACAACATCCTTTTAGGTAATAGAATGTCAACACTCATCAAAGTAATTCGTTTTCTAGTTTAGTATTGAAACAAGAATGCTTTTTCCAAGTAGATACTTCTGCTTATTGATCTTACGTATATTATTCTAAAGAATATTTTGTGCAATCAGCATCTACAATTTTATTTTATTTTCTCTTCATTCCTATTAAGCAATTATATGAAGGTCATCTTTAAAAAGTATTGATTTTCAATACTGGAACACTCTGTGACGTGTAAAGTATTTACTGATTGAATCAGGATGTACGCACATTTATCACTGAATGTGCTCAATCACAATATCTATTATTGCATCCAAGAATTTGCTCAGACTGAATTATTCCTCAGATTTCACGACTGTATCGAAATAGAAAATGTTTAGAACTATATTACAGAACTAACATTTTTGCAATTTGTTTACTTACTTTATCTTTCGAAATTCCTCACGCATCTCTTCAAATTGTAGTTTTCCTGGAAACAGCACCAACAACGAACGCACAGACAGGTAGTATCGCCATTTGCAATCAACGGCTCATTCCAAACGACTGTCGAATTTCAGTTCACGCTTCCACCACCAGAGCGACCTAGGCAGGCTTCATGCATTTCTAAGAACATGAAGAATCTTCCTAAATTTGCACATAATGTTCCAGAAGGAGGATGACGAACTAGCAAGAAAATTAAGGAGAGAAAAAGTTGTCCCAAGAATAAAACATCACACATCTCGATGAACAAAAGTTTTATTAATAAAATAATTTTACTTTTTACAACATACAAAATAATGCGGCAATGGGAGTTAGAAACATTTCAAACTATACAATGATTAATGCAATAAATGAAGGAGCTTCATGACAAAGACTAGTAAATTCTGCACACAATTTGAATAGGAAAATCTACAACGATGATGAAGATGAAGGCAATGCGTTCGTTTGGTTCGATGATGTAGTTTGGATTCGAAGGTACGTCACAATACGACACTTCACATTACAATACAGTTTGCAAAGGGCGACATGAATGGAAAAATGACATGATAGTATTTCGATAGTGAGTTTCCACGACGAGATATTGCTAGTAAAAAATTGGCTTTCTTTCAAATACTCTGCCAATGATGATAAAACTTTTGATTGTTTCATCCGTTCAAATTTCGCGAACGAATTCGATTTTATCAATAATATTTAAATGTAACCAAGAAATAATGTAGTGGAAAGTTAATACAATAAATAACTTAATTAGCGCAGACATTGAAACATTTGAATTATACAAGTCTGAAAATAACATTTGGAAACGGAAAGAAATCTATCTGCGTCAAATATAAATACTGCAAATCAACACCAACTTTCTTGAAACTATCGTCGTGCAAACCTATCTTCACAAGAAGTGAATATTACTAGATTGCAATGACATAGGAACCAATGACATTGGGACACTAGCGCTCCAAAGCGGTGTCTTCCAGGCACTTTATTTTATAAAAGCGGACCACTGAAATCCGTGCACGATTTTTTGCGGACTACTACATTTCTACGTAACATCCACTATGCACAGTTCTATATAATACACTACTACAATGCAAGACATTAGTGTTCATATCTCTGCGACCACGAGTCAAGGCAGCGTCTCATTTAGTGGCCGGCCATCGAAAGCACAGGTCTACCAACAGCCCGGGGAATTGGGCGATTCCGGGCGAGCTCGAACAGTTCGCTTCCCCAGCAGATAATGGCTCTCCTTGAGAGTTTTTGCATAGCGTAAAGCTCATTGGCAAATATCACATTTTAGCCTCTGCGCATGCGCCAACTCGAACGCGAAGTGATACCGGAGGCGGCTTTTCCACCTGATTTAGCGGGCGACATATCAAATGCCAATCAATCACTCGGTCACACAATACGGAATTTGTTCCCAACGGCGGCGGCAGTATGTGCTGGTAAATTTATATTCATATGATGGAACTTCATGTAGCTGGCTTAATCTGTAAATACAATTTTATGTATATACGATATTCGTTATATTTATTTAATGATGTAATAACTTTATAATTATATTATTATATAATTATAAATTATATATCATATACACAGTTTAGGGGTTGTTGAGCAGGTCTAGTTAAACAAATGTTAATCAAGAGAATGTGGCTTTGCGGGAATTTAGTGCACACTGTCGCCCAGTTTGGAAATATTTCAGTTTAGAACAAAACATTTGGCAAAACTCTTTTGAAGACTTCCCATGCCACTGGTCACGTGGTTGCTTTACGCTACGCTAAGCAAAAACCCTCTTATTTCGCCTCCGGCGGGCAACGTCTCGCAGCCATCGTCCTGTCTGCCGACACTCGCCCTGTTGCTGCTGCTGCTGCTGCTGCTGCTAAACGAGTAAGCGTGTGGAGCCGCCAGTAGAGAGCCGGCCGGACGGAGCAGATAGGCGCAGAGGCAGCCGGCGCGGATGGAGATCCTTGGGGCACACCCGCTGCGGGGTGTCTGCCCTCCCCCGCCGCAGCCGCCCGGGTGGGGGTGGGGGTGGGGTGGGGGGGAGGTCAGGGGTGGCGGGGGCGGCGACGCCGGCGCCCCGCACGCCGTCAAGCGCACGTGCAGTCCTCGGGCACCGGGTACGGCACCTTGAGCCACTGGCAGCGGTAGCGCTTGCGTCGCTTCTTCTTGCGGTCCGTCGGCTGCAGCCACACGCTGTTGGACAGGGCGCTCTTGCGGAGCCTGCGACACCACGCGCGCGCGCGCACCGCCGCCTCAGCACATGAGCACGCACGTGCACATCGCGCAAGCAAAGGGCCACACTCGGAGGAAATGAAGGGTTCCTGAGTACAGAGAGATTACTACAGAAGGGACTGGCTTGGTAGCTACTGCTTCGCCACTTCAGGCAATATAACTACAAGCAAAGTTCATGCACTCATTTTGGCAGTGCCTTCTTTTACAGTTAGCTCATTTGTAAAAGCTTATCACTACGTCTTGCAATGTCATCACCCTGTGTGACGTTTATTCGTCTCTCGACCTGCCAAAATGGTCCCTTCTTAGAGTAATTCCTCCATATACACTGATTAAAACAGGAAGTCCCTTCGAGATCACGAGCTGGCATGACAGGGGGACACTGTCAATCGCGAGCTTCGTTACAACTTACATTTTTGGTATGGAAGCTCCCGATTGGATGGCAGTGTCCCCCTCTCTTTTGATCTCGTAACCTTTAAAGGACTTCGTGTTTTAAAGTATAAAACATAACCTCACAGGAAAATGTTTTCGAGCTATGAGGGGTTACGTGGGTATTAAGTGGGGGTTACATAAAAATGACAACCAGTGATCAGGCCAGACCTGAGACTAGGCAGAGCAACAGACTTAATTACTGACGTATCACACATCATGCCCAACAAATAGTTATTTCAAGAATTAATATTTTACTAAAATCAGAATTTTGAGAGTCACCATTTTTTACGCCCAAGCCCTTCAATATTAAAATATTATAATATAATATTAATAATATAATATTAATGTAATTGCAGTGAATTTCGTATTATGTCCTTTTTATGTAATTGATCAGTGAATTTTGATGTCAGCCAAAATCAATGAATTACAGTAAATCCTCATTAACACGAATTCCAAGGGACCGAAATAATTGAAGTTCGTATTCTAAAAATTCGTGTTACCCGAGTATTAAAAAGGTTCGTATTATCGTAATATCTTGTCGGGACCGACATTTTGTACGTTACGGCGAAATTCGTGTTAAGCGAGTTCGTGCTAACGAAGTTTTACTGTATCTAAATGTTTCAATTGAATAAAATCGTGCATAAAATCATCAATTATTTATGCAACGTCAACACGAATTCAATTTATCAATATTTTCTGAGGAATCCTTGCAGCAAGTAAACACTCAAGATCAACGGCGTGACAAACAGTAGGCTCAGCAATAAAAAATTCCAGTTATCCTTTGTGGAGATAACATCGGTGCACAAGAAAAATGACATCTCAAAAACTCATTTTGTAGGAGAACGGTTAGAATGTGAACAGAACGGTTTATTCCGCGGCCAAAAAACAATACGTTTTACTTTATAAACCAACTGCATCTATCATTATGATATTTTTACTCTTAAAAATACGGAATCTTCAAAATGCATTTCTTCACTGAAAAAAAATCATCAAAATAAAAAATTAAATAATCAAATAAATCAAATTATTTGATCACAAACTTTGAGTTATATGATAACTGTTTTTGCGCACCAATATTATGTGGAAATTAGGTTGTATGCTAGGTATTAAAATACAGTTTAAACACTTATGGTAGCTATCCCGAGGTTAGTTGGGGGAGCGTTTTCTGAATTTACTATTGTACTAAAGTGATGAACGATTGTAAATCAAAAACACTGCAATAACCACAACAATAATCTTTTTTGTAATATTTTAACAGCTTCTTAAAAATAGAATTTATTTTAAAATATTAACGTAATTTAGGTTTTCCGTTCACAATCGAATTTAAATTTTCCAATCAGAATTCTAAAAGCTCATTCTACAATTGGGACTTCCCCCTGTTAATTACGTTCAGAGAAGCAGTACTTCGTATTGGCGTTTTCGGAGCTCTATGTGTTTTGAGGGAAATTCTCCTGAGTTTAGATGAAATCAAATCAGTGCGTGTTTCTTTAGAGAGGAAAGAATGATCACGTATAAACCTCAATTCACTTGACTCAACTCAAACTTCAAATGAAACTACAAATTATATTACATGCGTCGACTTGCGATGGCACATGAGAGAAAGATTGAACAGTTCGGTTTTCCCGTGGCTGCAATCAGCCCACATTGTTCCTACACCGGATAACCACGCCCGATTCTTGCCTGCCGGAGTAGACTCACAGCCCACGACAGGTCCAGGTGGTTCTCAAAGAAGCCAATAGAGGACAGTGCAAGACATGAGCGCCCTACTCTGCCGTATTGCGATACGGATCTGTTAAAGGAGTGTCCTCTTCCGGCCATGTGAGCGCTGAGGGTAATGGGCGATTAACACACGAGAGGACAAAATGTTTTATTTGATCATTCCAAGCAGAAAAAGAAAATACGTGAGGAGGACGTTTCTCCCTTCCCTCCCCTGAGAAACCGCCACTGGATAGACCCGAGGTATATTACAACATTACAAGGACAAAACTTAAATTTGCATTAATCGAGAAATCAAATTATACGTTCCATGAAAAACTCGCCGATAGATAAATTTGATCTCACCCTTTCCCCGACACTTGCTTTGAGATGCATGGCAACGTAACGGCGATGACGTCGTGACCTACAAGTCCGAAATCGGTGGAGTGAGGACGGAGGAAGAGAGAGGGCATGATTCCAAACTTTGAGTAACCCCAGGGTGCAAACTGGTAGATTCGTCCAGAAGAGAGCTTCAAAATTCCGAGAGGGGACGAATCGAAAAATTGATAAGACAAACTTCTCACAGAACGCAGTCTGAATGAATCCTAAAAATACTTTCAACATTGTTAACTTGTCCAATTTTCTAGATATGGATTCCTCAATACGAACATTTGAAAATGTAGAAATCATAAACGAGGAACCTAGTGTAGATATTTTGAATCATAGGAGGAGATATTACTACTTTTTTTCAGCAGGGGGCATGAAACACTAGAGGGGAACGACCCCCGGCCTTCTCCCAAGTCGCAAACTGCGTAACACCACATTCCTGAGTCAGCCACACAAACACCTGGGATGATGGAATTAAAATCTCCAGAGAATGAATGATGTGAAACTAGCGTACTGGTTTCTACGCTACGGGTATTGTACCATACAATATACAAATAGTTTCCATTTTCTGAAAGGCCGAACTGCGTTGAACACAGGTGACTATGGCTCTGCACGGAAAGAAAGGAGTTCATATCTCTCTAAGTCATGCCTGCTTTCTGAGCAAAATTGTGACATGGAATGCCGTGACAAATCACTAATAGCTAATCACTAATATTTCGTTATAGCTCTGACGCACTTCGACTTTGTTCGTCAGGGCTCGAGAATCGCACGACGAGCTCTACAGAAGATTCAGCTACCACCCACGCAAAGGACACTTCGCTCTTCGCTTTCGGTGACGCCAACTGCTATGGTCTTTAGTATCGTAAATTTAGTGCCTCTTTTATTTCTCGGGAGGTGGCGGCGATCTTACCCAATTCAATGGTGAGATCCGACGCCCACCTTACTTGTCGGTTAGCGGGACTTTCCCTAACCAGGTATCTCTCGCCAGAGAAACACAGCCTAAGGAGAACGACTGGCCTCCTGACACGTGCGGTGATGTAGTGCACGTGTGTGTGTGTGTGTGTGTGTGTGTGTGTGTGTGTAAGTAAAAGGTGAGGATAGGACAAGGAGAGGTAAGAAATATCACATACGGTCCGAAGCCTGCTTGCTAGGGCACTGCTCTGGCATTCACCTGGTTTTGGCGACCTCACCGCATACATTTCGCACTTACACGAAATTGCTTTCGCGTGTTGACGCGAAATGAACTGAATTTTTTCCGTCGAAGACAGCATTTCCAGGCGCTAACAGAGTGAGTTTCAATAAACTCAATTCTAGAATTCTAGAATTTCAATACTAGACCGGGAGAGGTGGCTCAGTACATCAACTGATGCCACTGCAGTGTCTCTGACCGGGAGGTTCTAGGTTCGAGTCCCGACAGTGGCAAGATTTTCTACACTAGATTGTCAGCTACGTCGAGGCCGGCTGCTCTGATCGGTAGTTTTCCGTGGTTTCTCCGATCAACACCAGAGTCTGAATTCGACCTAGCTGACAAGCTAGTGTCGAAAATCTTGCCACTGTTCAGACTCAAACCTAGGACCTCCCGGTCAGATGCACTGCTGTGACATCAGTTAAATGCACTGAGCTACCTGTCCCGGCTGGGACGGTGTCCCGCTGTTGGGAGATACCTGGTAGGACGAAATCCCGGATTTCGCCATCCAGCGGGGAAGATCACCGCCACCTCCCGAGGGAGAAAAACGTGCATTACACTTACGGAACTAATGACCTCAGTAGTTGACGCACCCAGAATCACTAACAATCAAGCAACCATCCTACAAACAAGTGGCATCGCGGCTGCACCGACAAAACCGCGTAACATGGAGCCGCCATCTGCCATTGGCCTGAGAGTAGCGATCACGCCGCCCCGTAACGTAAAGACCATGGACCACGGCCACAAGCTTGAAGGAAAAGTACAATATCAGAAAGCATTCACCTGTATGCTTCCTGTATTGATCGTGGTCGAGAAGTATCAATTAATTGATGTAAGAAGGAATACGAGCAGAGATGTCGGTTGATTATTTAATAGCTTGCAATTTGCCATCTTTTTCATTTTTTTAGTTCCTATCATAAATTCAGTCAATTCTTTCAAAATTTCTTCCTTTCCGATTATGCCGATTAAATTATTTATTAGAATGGTTCTTCTGTTTTAATGAAAGCTCTTGTGTGCTCCTTCATTCTTTGGCAAATGTTTCTTTTTTTGTAGCCTCACAGCCGGGCCGGTGAGTAGCCAGGCAAGCTTACAATGGACATCTGGTCTCCTGGGTCGCGCGGCAACGTTAGAATATACGTACATCGTATTTGCTTCCATTTAAAAAATAGAGAAACATCTACAATCAATCAAACGTGAAAGGAAACACTACGTAGGGTAAATAGCCGTTGAAAGTGAAAGGAAAGTGGCAGATTGGCTGGGAAAATCTCAATGTTTGCAGGACATGAATTGTATTGAATGAAAAATCAAGTAATATTGTACAGGGTGCATTTCCCAAGGCTACGCCAGTGCCCTTCATATGAGTCATTCCCCATGGACACTGGATGCGGGCTGTCCAGTGCGTGCGAGGCGATGCGGCTAGCGTCTGGAGCGAGTTGCCGAACTGTAGAGGGCGCGAGCGCAGCCGCAGGCGGAGTGGGAGGGGCGGGGAGGGGCTTTCTTGGGCCACAAAGGCTGAGCCGCCGCCGAAAGCGAAAGCGGGCAAAAAGTGCTCCGCGCGCGCCGCGCTCACTGGGCCACATGGCCACGTGACGCGATGCCCGCAGCCGCCTGTGGACGCAGTTGGACCGCGCACCGGCTGGTCTTGTAGCACCGCATTCGAAAAGCACAGGACCCCTGGGGCTCAACTGATTTCACTGCAGCGCCTCTGACTGGGAGGTCCTAGGTTCGAGTCCTGACGGCGGCAGGATTTTCGACACTAGCTTTTCAGCTAGGTCGAATTCAGTCGCTGTCTAAAAGAGAATTCTAGCGACCGGTTGCGCTGATCCGTAGTTTTCCGTCGTTTCTCCGATCAACACCAGGCGAATGCCGGAGAATTACCACAACAAACGGGCCACAGACCGCGCGCGATCTGTCCTTCCTCTTCCTTGTCCTATCCTCTCCCCTTAGACACACACTTACACTAACATGTACTACACTATCACATATTCCGGGTGACCGGTCGGGAGCTTAGAGCATGTCCCGGTTGGGGCGGTGCCCCGCTGGTGGGAGAGTCTTGGTTAGGGAGAAACCCCACTAGCCGACGGTAGGTAGGATCTGTTATATTCATTATTATCATCACTGCATAAATTCACGAATCGATTAAATATAAAATCTACTCCACGTTGCAACTACTCGTAACTTCCTAAGGAGTTCCACGATACCTTGCTCTAAATACGAGCTCTTCCCAGCTTTGTCTTGCACTCTCCAGTATTTTGAATCTGATGGTATTTAGAATCTGTGGAATTTGGTCAAGATCTTTCATACACTTTGTGGAATAAATCCCATAACCAAGCATAACCATGTTCGACTTGTGCTTTTACTTCCCACTTCTGACTGATCACCATGTCCAAACTTGTATTTAAGACTTTTCTGTGCCTCCTCGGTTACAACATGCATGTCACAGCCCCACTTTCACGTGGAAAGAACTTGTTTTCCAATTTCTGAATAAAAAAAATACGGTCAGTTTGCCATTAACGAATAATTTGTACGGATTTGCAGCTAGCCTAGTATTTTACGGTGCTAGAGACTTCACAGGTATTATCTAGTGTTCGTACCACTTGGAGCACGTGTTTGGGAGTTTGGAGGCGCTACAGATCTGTTAGTGAAGATTTCTACACACTTTGGTGCCTTTTGATGTATTCAGACAGACAGAAACCCCAGATTGTAAACATTGATGTCTTGTGTGGGTTTCGGATCTATAACAAAGTAGTTTACTATTTAATCACTTCACGTTCTAATTTACACTCGAAAATAAAAAGAGTAGTGAAGAACGCAAGTCAATTGAACACAATTTTCGATCGTTCTTTCTTTTGAATCTTCCAAGTATCAAAGAATTATTTTAAATTGATATATTCCACTTTTCAGTTCATCAACCTATTGTCAGACTATGTAATTTTTTGTACAATGTCAACAAATCACAATAATACAATCATGTCATGATTTATTTTTCTTCTTCAGCTCTACCAAAACCCTACATTAGCATTTCGCGAACCAACATTACGGTGCGAAATCACTGCATAGATCCCGGTAAATGATAAAAGAATTCCATCGACGGATACGGAACAGAATCGTGTCGACCCCTCCGCACTGACGCTGCTCTTGACGGCGTACGGGGCGGCGCCATCAGACAAGAGCGCGGGATCGAAGGAAGCGCAGGCGGAATTTGCAAGACAATGGCACTCTGCATACGGCCCCGCGTGGCCGTGACGTCAGCGGGCGGGGAGCGCAGCGGGGCGATGAACGCGATACGCCGGCCGCGAGAAGCGAAGATGAGGTGCGCGGCGTGGGCGAGGGGGAGGGCGGAAGCGGGAGGAGCGACGTGAAGGAGGGAGTGAAAGGAGGAAATGAGGAAAGAGAGGGAGTGCTAAAGTGAAGTTCATGGGAGGAAGAGGAGAGCGGGGAAGCAAGAGGACACGGGGAAGGTGGAGGGGATGACGAGATGAGGTGCGCGGCGTGGGCGGGAGTGGAGAGCGGCATAGAGTAAAGAATTATCTTTAGTCTAAGCGGCATAGAGTGAAGAACCTCTTTAGTCGATGAGAGCGGCGCGGGGCAACGACGCGAGGGAGTGCCGAGGAGGAAATGAAGAAAGAGGAGAAGGAGGACGGGATGACGAGATGAGGTGCGCGGCGTGAGCGGGAGAGGGAGCGGTGTAGGCAACGACCTGTGGGAGTGCGGAAGAGAAAAAAATGGAAAAAGAGTAGGAGGAGGAGGGAAAGCGGAGATGAAGTGCGCGGCGGGAACGGGAGGGAGCGGAAACGGGAAGAGCGACGTCCAGGAGTGCGGGGAAAGAGGAAGTTAGGAAGGTAGCGAGGAAAGATAGGGAGAGCTATAATGAGGTGCACAACGTGGGTGGGAGGGAGCGAGCAAGCGAGCGAGCGGATACGGGGGAGAGACTTTAAGGAGAGCGGAGAAGGTGGAGGAAATGAAGAAGGGGGGGATGCGGAGATGAGGCGCGCGGCAAGGGTGGGAGGGGAGGGGAAGAAAGGGTGGAAGCGGGGATGCGACGTAAAGGGGGTGGGACAGAAAAGAGCGTGACAGCTGAGAGTGGTGGAGTGCGCAGGAATTGGACGGCGTGAAGAGAGCATCTGGGCCGGTGTGGAATCGGGTTGGCTGAGGCGTGGCTGTGGGGTGGTGAACTAACCTACACTGAACAATGCGGATCGGAGAATGGCTGGTGTAAGGAAAGCCGATCGGGTATGCACTTAACAAAGCTGTTCTCTTTGGGGGCCGGTCGGGGCGGGATACAACTGATCAGGACCAGGAGGAGTGGAGAGAGCTGAACGAAAAAAGAACGGAGAGAATTGTAGCTGAAAGAGAAGGCTTCCGCGACTGGAGTCAGTAAGTACTTCGTTGTCCGATAGACGCCGCGACCTAGGCACATATGCCAACCTTTTCGGCCGTCATATTGTAGCCTTCGTCAGGGCGAAATCCCTGACGGTCGAAACGTTGGCATCTGAGCTCAGAACGTGGCTTCTCCCGGACAACCAGGCAGAGAAGTGTAGAGACTGGGCGAGCGAGGAGAGCTGCGAGGGGCTGCGTGTGGCCGAGAGGAGCGGGAGGAGGTAGGGGCGGCGGTCGTTAGGCGGCGCGCAATGACAGGGCGTGTGCGCGGGGCGCAGGGCGTGGGGCGTGGGGGGCGGGGCAGAGGTGAGGCGCGAGGGCAGAGTGACACACGACGCGACGCCTCGAAGCGCTGCGCCGCCCGCCCCGTGGCCTCGCGTGAAATCGCTTCCCGCCTGCGCCGCGCGGCGCGCCTCGCTCATGCAGCCCTCCCATGCATGCGATGAACAGATTTTTCACGCCGTGCGGCTCGCCACGTTTCAAACGTTCCTTTTCTTTCAGTTTTTCCATTTTATTCTGCTTATAACATTTCTACCTGCACTTTTTCCAATTGGGTTTCTTCTTCTTCTTTTCTGAAGTAGAACATTCATTTTTTGGCCAGTTTTTGCACAATTCATTGTGAAAGAATTCCAACGATTTCTGATTTATTTTCACCCCTCCCTCCATCTGAGAATGTCGTTAATATTTAATTTTCTTCAAGTACTCGATGTTCACGATTTTTGCGACGATTACGTTGTGAATGAAGTTTAAGAGAAGAGCGTAGATTTTATTTGTGGAGGCGGCAGTCCCTCTCACAACTCCAACATTCAATTCACGTCTTGCGTTTTCGTTAGGTAGAAGGCAGTGCATAAAGAATAAAAACCTAAATTTCACAACAGTTATGCACTTAGTATGATGGCGCCAAGTTTACTGTTGTCGATCGCATTCAGAAAAATATTAGTGAATCGATAAATTATTAAATCGATGAGTGTCGGTCTCTATGTGGACTTTCAATTTCGCTGTGAATGGAATTATCATGTTATAGTTATCTATTTATAATCTCCCGTATATAATTTGTTCATTGCTAGTGAGCCTTAAGAAGAAGACTTGTATATTTTACGTACGTAGAAAGAAATTGTACTTCCGAGGATCATACTGAAAGTTGGATACAGTTCCTAATCTATACAGTTTCGGACCCCGGTACGCAACTGAAAATCAAGGCTTCGCCAGAAAAGTCGAAAAAGATAGTATGCATTATCACAACAATTTAACGTAACTTATACAATTATGATAAAAAAATTGTACTATTCCTTTTACACCCACCCCTGACGTTTCGAGGTCCAAGTTTCAGTCTACCGATGCCTAGTCAGTGTCAAAGGAGGGGAGAGTAATTCCTCTCGGAAACTGAAAACCCCAGTGAGCAAATTCACAATTAAATTAATTCATTTTTAATACGCTTCTTTTAAAGATAATTTCAACGTGTATCTATATTAGTGATCAATAGAGACGGATTTTAATAATATGTAATTTTTTCTTTTCACTTTAGAACAATACCGTTTAGTATAAAAATTCATTTTAAGTTATAACAAAACGAAATAACCCTTTTTATACATCATTTTTTATTGATTTCGGCTAATGAGTCAGTTTAAACATTTTCCATAATTTTTATTGCATTTTCCCCTAATTTCATCTTTTTTAATGTCATTTTAATGGTACTTGCTTCAAATGATATTTACGAGTTGCAAAAAATGTTCCTCATAGAATTCATAAGTACCTAAACCTGGTAGGCTATTTGATTTCATTGCCCGTTTCGTTGTAATGTCAGCCATTGTGATGTAATTTAAGGTTCCTGTGACACCTGTCAGCGTCATTGGCGGTTCAACCAATTTCAGGATAACTAAAGACAGATTTTCTGATAAAGAACAGTCCAAACAAAAATTTTGAAAGTTGAGTTCACTTGATCGAAAGGAAGAAGCTGCAATTACATCAGTAACATCTCTAACGGCTTAAGTTGTTAATCTGGCCTGGTTTTGATCACATTTTTACGTCATTTTGCTTTGCTTTTAGGGCATTTCAAAAAACATTTTACGAGCATTTTATTGATAATTTTTAAGGGATGTTTTAGGTCATCAAACTCCGCCCCCTAGTGAATCAATAACGTCAAGGTTTTATTGAGGTAGCGCATTGCTCACCTGCAATGCCACCGCAGCAGCTGCAGCACCTTGGCGGCGGATGGCACACAGCGCATGCCCGGCGGCCACGAGCATGAGCGCGGGCCCGCCTCCGCCCCGCCCCCACCGCCGCCGCCGCCGCCGCTGGCGTTCCGCGCCGCTGCAACACAAGAGACTCTTTGGGGACTCCGCGGGGTCACTGACCCCTCGCCCGCCCGGAGGGCCCTCTGCGCGGGGGCCCGGCTGTCAACACACGCCCCTCGCGGGTGGTGCACCGGCCCTCCTCGCGCTCCGGGGTCTGGCGCGGCGGTAACAAGATAAACCGCACCCGCCGCTGTGAGCCTCCCGTTATTCGTAAATGTTAATATCCGAACGGAGTTCGAAGTCTTTGGCTTTACCAACGGCCTTGAGCCGTGTTATTCTGCAAATTGCTGCAATTTCTGCTAAGCTATACTGCTGGTAATAATAAAGACAATAATAATAATAATAATAATAATAATAATAATAATAATAATAATAATATATCGATTTTGACCAAAGAGGGGGGTTGCGTTACTACTATTTTTCTTCATACATATGAAAGAGAGTAATCCCAAAATGATAGAATATTTGTACAAAACTGAGATATTAATATTTATAAATAGAGACTTGGTGTGGCTGTCGGGGCTTACCTCGTTACCGTCTCAAGCCCTCCACTGCTTACTTTTAAAGAGTCTACAACACCCAAGCTTTATAAATATCACGTTTTTGCGAAGAGTTGCTTACATAGTTGCACTTCACATACCTTTGCAAGATGGAATTCGGAACTCTTTTACGGAAGCGAGATAAACTGTAACCCTTCCAATTTTCATAGAAATTGTCTTAGCCATTGTATTTGGGTTGTCCCGAACCACACGCGAATCTTGTATTTAGTCTTTGTATTGAAATATTGGTAATTATATTTAGAAAATGTATTGAACGATTGTTTTGGAAGTTTAATCATAAAAACAAATAAGTATTAGGTTCTAGAAATATTGCAATTGCAATAATGCAATAGGAAAACCAGTCATTCATTCATCTCATAGTTTTAGATTTTAAAAAAATTTTAACATTTTTTCTTAGTTTCTTTTTAACCTACATTAATTAATATAATGAATTACTACGTGCCTTATTATATTAATTATGCAGTAAGTACATTTAACATTTGTGTGGGGGTGTGGTAGACATCATACACAACAATTTATTTTGAACATATACTATGAGGCTATGAACATATACTAAAACGGCTAAAAGAAACCTTTTTATGGCCACAAACAAGTTGGAAAAAAATCCATCAAAATTGGCTATTGTGGAGAGCGTAGGCTTCCAGGGCCGGAATCAGTAGCTTCTTGGCTGTCCGTAACACGCCGCAGCCTAGGCACAGATGTCAACGTTTCGGCCGCCATTCTGAGACTTTCCACAGGGCGAAATGTCACCGACGCTTTTTGCCCCGAGGAAGGTCGCAAAATGGCGGCCGAAACATTGGCACCTGCGTGTAGGACACCCAAGTAGCTAGAGACCATCTCAACAAGCTGGAAGAATGAAAGCGAGGCGAAGCACTCACCTGCGGGGGTGGTGGTGGTGGTGGTGGGCGGGGGCAGGGTGGTGGCGGCGGCGGAGGCGGGGCCGGGCGCCGAAGCGGAGGCGTCGTCGGCGGCGCACTGGCCGCGCCGCACCCAGCGCGGCCAGAAGTAGGGCCCGAGGTCGGTCCAGGCGTAGCGCACGGGGCAGGTGGCGCGCCGCACCAGCCACTGGCGCAGCAGGTCGTGCGCGCGCCCGCCGCCCGCGCCCAGCGCCTGCGCCAGCTCCTCCGGCAGCTCCTCGCGCGCCGCCAGCGCCGCCAGCTTCAGCACCGACTGCCGCGGGCCCTCCTGCGCACACGGGCGAACGCCCCACTGTAGCCCTCGCCGCAACGCTTCCACAAATGTCGCCATTACTTTAATGAAACGTACATTAAAGTAACTGTCGTGAACGCACATTAAATGTAATGTATACTTTTACATTATAATGAAATAGTCAAAGCTTCACAGTCATATTTGGAAGGAAGGAATGATCCTGATAGACGGTGATTACGAATATATGATATGAATGATGAGAAGTAGGAAAAAGGGTGAACCTCTACTTTTATTTACAGTGATTTTAATTGACGCATTAAATTTAATGTACAGATACATTAAGCTCTTTATAATGTAGAAGCTACATTTAAGTTTCATGCACAATACATTAATCTACATTAGATTTAACGACATTTCTGACGGTACAACTAATCCATTTTCTCTTTTCGTAACCAGAGAAGGTGTTGCCTGACTGCATACCGTTTCGTTCATTCGATGATTCGGAATGATTGATTATTTCGTTTTTCAGGTCGACAACAGCTAAGGAATTATTCCTGTAAATGTAGTGCATGCTCTTATCACGAGAAGAGGCAGTGATTTTCGTTGGATGGCGATATCGGCAGCCCACCTTCATATCGGCTTGCAGGGTTTTCTTCAACCTTATGTCTCCCACCGGCAGGGTACCTCCAGCTGGCACAAGCTCTAAGGTCCCGACTGGTCTCCCTGCACGTGTGTTACTGCGTGTAAGTAAGGGGCTAAGATAGAACACGAAACAGGAATAAAAGATCGCGTGTTCGTTAAGGTACTGCTCCGGCATTTGCCTGTTGGTCGGAGAGACCACGGAAAACTACTGATCACAGCAGCCTGGCCTCTAGAACTCTCTTCCAGACAGCGGCTGACTTCAACACAGCTATCTAGCTAGTATCGAAAATCCTGTCACCTCGAACCCTAGGACCTCCAGTTCAGAGGCACTGCAGTGATCTCAATTGATGCGCTGGGCCTCCTCAGCCGGTCATACGTCGCGGGAAAATGGCGGTTTTTACCCGATTGCGCGAAGCAAATAATGTGTTACGATTTTCACGATGATCTAACTGAGGTTCGTTGTTATAACTTTTCATCAGACTAATATTCTAAAATGGTGTACGTATGCTTACATTCATCTTGACAGCGTAGATGACATACGTTCTTACAAAATAGGTAAGTCAAAATTCAATGCAGCGGACATTGGATATAAGTTTTAACATTTTGTCCAAATAGATTGACAAATTTCCTTATGTGAGGTATCTGTAAATTCGTCTTGATATCCTGAATGTCATGTGTTATATAAAGTTACAAAAACAAAACGGCAGAAAGTATGCTCTATATCCTTCGTTTATTGTTGATAGCACAATTTGACACTTTTAACCCTAGAGAGATGGGGCACAGTCATGTGATTATAAAAATACAAAATAAAAATTTTAAAAAATCTTCCTCTTTAGCTTATAAGAAACCATCGACACAAAAACCCCGTAAGTATATTACCAGAGAGGAATCCCCCACCGTAGTTCTGCATCTAAGACATTTTCGCTGCATCAGTTTCGCTGCTTTCGGCAAACGTCGGTAGACTGTGGATGTGTAGACTGATGGCACAGTCTACCGACTGTTGCCGAAAGCAGCGAAACTGATGATGACGGCAAAGCCGTCGAAAGCCGGCTATCTGAATAAAAATACTATGATGACGAAGATAACCTATTTTATTTCTTATTTATGTAAGTTTCTCTCACTCGCAAGCATAAATTGACAGGAATGCTGGAATTTGAGTTTCAGTTTTAAGCCATTTTCATTTTCTAAACAATAATTCAAAAATTGTCTGTTTTTGAAGATCGCAATTGTTTTGCGAAGCCGCTCTATTTCATGTTTCGGGGGTTTCCGCTCTTTTGAGTACTCTTGCTATCCAGAACTTCCAAGATCATCAGCCACGGTCACTGCTCCATCTGCCGCCGTCTCATTTTTAAAAGTATTTCGGAATAAAAAAAAAACATTGAAATTAAAGTTTTTAATTTCCAGTTTCATTTCCAAATTAGTACATGAGAAATATGGTGAACTTGTGGTCAGCATGTGGAGGACCAGTTTGTAAACGTCTGATGAAACATGCAGGAAAAAAATAAACTAATATACATTTAGTTACTAGTTAAAACAAAACAAAACCTTTTCTGAAGAATTGATGTAAAGTAATGGGAGAGTAATGAAACGTATATTGTATCCATCATATCTATTATTATAAATACATTCGTTCTTCACGCAAAATATTATTTATCAATAATAGTCGTGGACTCCCGTTTCCTTATGTAAAAGAAACTGCATAATAAATCAAACACAAATGAACGCTGTTAAACGCGCTCATCGCCCAGAACAATAAATATTAATAGTGGTGTCAATGCTTTGAAGTTAAAAACGCAAAGGCGCTCAGTAGTCCGAGAGTCCACCCATCGCTATATCATCCCGTCCTCCAGGTTGTCTACTTCTCCAGAAGCTGAGTGCGGACAGAAATGCGGAACCAGCACCAGGGGCAAGGCGGCGCGGCGCCCGGCTTCATCTGTCACTGTCTGCGTATCACCAGCGCTCCGTCGACGCCCTGGAGAGAAAATAATGATCCCAGCGCCCATCCTGGGGCTCCGGTAAGAACACACTACTAGGAGCAGCCGACGACGAGTCAAGTGAGCCTTCCAGATACGCTCGAGCGAGCGTGGAGACAATATCGCGAGCATCGATCGCCATCATACCCATATCTTCTGAGATCTTACACTCGTACTTGCACCCTGAAGTCCAACATATCACAATTTTTTGAAGAGAGTACAAGTCCTAAGCTTTTAACGACGAATTCCTGAAAGATTAAAAAAATGTACTTACATTAAAAGTAAACGAACAATGCATTCCGTTATTTATAAGATATAGCAGTAGTCATAAATTAAATTACATTACTTGGGATGTTTCATGGACATCACAGCGAGTAGGATACTGAAAAAGGAGGATAACGAAGACAGCAATTCTCTTTGACCAGAAGTATATTATTATTCTCTCAAATAACGGATAAGGAAACCCACAGTGATTAGTAGCAAGCATCTAATAATTTCCTGCTGACTTCTACAAATTGGTAGACTCCGAAACCCCTTGCGCAAGGCTCCAAATTCTAAAATTCCTTACCTACGTTAGAACTCGAACAGTTTTAATGTGGTTCATGATGTTCAGAAGATTATACATAGTCTGTGAACGAGAGCGGTCGCTGTGAAGGTCTCATCGCTGACGCGATATCCTGCGGCTTTTGCCCACAAAGGTATTGAATTGGCAGGCGCTTGTATAGAGAGATTCATGTTCCCAATTGTTTCCTTCGGTATTTAACATTTATCTCGGTTTTCCGCCTGAAGATAATATGTACGCCAATTCAAAACTGAAACTTCAGGGCCGGGTGATTTTTAGATCGAATTTGATTGATTGTTTCCGGGCGCATCAACTGCTCAGTTCATTAATCCTGTAAGTGTAGTGCATGATTTTTAACGCGGGAGATGGCGGTGAACTTGCCCCATTGACTAGCGTGATCCTGTGCCATCCTACACGTTAGCTTGCGTGGTTTTCCCTATCCACGGATCTCTCAACAGAGGGGCACCGCTCCAGCCGGGACAATCTCGATTTCGATGGTTTTCGATGGTCTTGGCTGTCCGGATGAATCCGCGTCGAAGGCTGTGTTGCTGACGTTTCGACTATCTTTTCGTGGTCTTCCTCAGGCAGACCAGCCCTGAGGAAGACCACGAAAATATGATTGAAACGTCGGCAATACAGCCTTCGACACGGCGTCATCCGGACAGCCAAGATCATTTACATGATTCTGGCCGCGGAAGCCTACGACTTCTCTATGTTCTCGACTAAGTAAATTTACAGCACACCACAAAGGTGACCTTACATACTCCATAAAATAAAAATCAATTCTCGGAATTCAACTCCACAATCAGGTGGCAGAGAAGGTCGTATTTTCATCACCGCTCATTCCCATCAAGTCGTATTCCTGGGCGTCGACCCGCATTAACACGTGACACGGAAAATCCTTGAGAAGCCATTTCACACCCTGGAAAGTACTTGCCCTGGAGCCCATTGCACGAACGCCCCGTGAACAGCGGTGACGTGACTTTCGCCCGCCCTCGGACGGGTAATAGTAGTCCGGAGCAGCGCGGGAGCGGCTCCTCGTGACGCCAGGAGTTCCTGCGGCGCTAATGAGCGCGTGCGTGGAAAGGGGTCCAGCCACACGAGCAACACGACCCAACCCGACGGCCACTCGCCCTCCAGGCGGCGGCAGGCGGCCAGCGCAGGCGTCGCTCACTCAAGGAATCAGAGCAATTGGAGAGATGCGCGAAAATACACCTCCTCACACACGACCCTCCAGGCCCGTTGTTACAGAATAACTCGAGTTGCTTTTGGAGGCCCTGGATTTATTGCTGTTCATTGTATTTATATAAAACACGTTTCGTTTCTCATATGCGGGAATATTTCAGAACCAATTTCTCACCTGAAGGATAATTTTGATGCATTTTTTCGTAGTTCAAATTTGTCAAATTTAATTTTGACTTAAATCCCATATTTGATTAAAATTGTTCGTAAATAAAAGTTGGGTACTAATTGTAATAAAAGTTTCCTGGCAGATATCTCCTATACAAATGGCATTCACGTCTGGTTAAGTAATTTTTTCCATTACAGATTTTGAAAAACGATTTCGATTTTAATTTTCTCCTATCAAAAAAAATCGAGAAATTGTTATAGATTGTACGTACTTTCAGAACAACAAGAGGTTTATTATAAAAAACTTCCAGTAAGTTCCTTGAATATAATATTGTAAACTACTACAAGTTCATTTCTCCAAAAAATCGTACAGAAGTAGAATATCCCCAAAATAATATAAATTATGTAGAACGTTTTGAAGGCATGGCAATAGAAAATACTATCTCCATTCAAAGAGAACCATTATATAACAATCATCTCCTGTTCATGAACTATCATGTTAGTAGATTTCGTATTGCTTCCTCGATACGCATTGTGCCTGTCATCACCAAGTATACAAAAGACTATGTAAATATACCTTTATTTCGCAATTTAATTTTTGTTCAATTAAATTTTGATTGTGCTGCTCAAAGAATCAGTGCTATTTGTTGACCTCACGCCCCTTCCACGACACATCACAGGACGGGCGTCCCCCAAGGCCCACTGCTGGGGCAGGAGGCATGTGGGAGAGTGGAAGGGGCGCGGAGTGGCGTGGCGTGGCGTAGGCACCGAGCGGTGGAGCAGGTAGAGCAAGTGGACGTCGTCGGGGACGGGGCGGGACGGGGCAGGGCGGGGGCGGCGCGCACAGCTGCGTCGCGGGGCGGCGGGCACCGGGTCATCGGCGCGGGCCTCGGGCGCTGGCAGCGGCGGCGGCGAGGCGGCCCTCCGCTGTTGCAGCCACAGCGGCGGCGGTGGAGGCAGCGGCGGCGGCGGCGGCAGCTGGTCACGGCCGGGGCCAGCGGGCCACTGCCCTAACCCAGGGTCGCCGGCCGCTCCGCCTCACGCCGCCCCGCGCCGCCCCGCCCGCCCTCCAACCGCCCGGGGATCCGGCTCCTGCGCGTGCGGAGCGGGGGCGGAGGTGGGGAACGGAGGCGGTGGCCGAGGCGCAGAGCCCGGCCGCCGCCGTCTTTTCGGGTCCCGCCGTCCCCCAGCGACCGCGACGACGCCTCAGGGAAATCCCGCCGGTGGACGTCGAAGCCTGACGAGTCCGTGATAAGCCGCTTCGCCCGATGGCGTGTCAAAGGCCTTCGTCGGCGGTCCGGGCGCCGTACCGGCTCGCGGCTCGCAAGGCCTTGGCTGCGATCTTGACCGAGAACTGGAAATTCCGGGCGGAGGCCGAGCGCCCGCGCCTCATCTCGGCCACCGGGCGCGCTCCCTGCGCACGCAGCGAAGTGCGCGGGGACCCAATCGACTTCGAAGCAAGTTTTTTGGCGTTCCCCTTCTCTCTACCATTGCCCTATCTACTACTTCTTTCTACCTACCTCCCACGCTGCCACTGCTTCTTCCTTTACCCCATGAGGGGTAAACTGTGCAAGAGCCGAGGAAGTTCTGGCCGCTGATCCCCACGAATACCGTTTTCATCTTGCTACCATGAACGCTTTTGTGTTAAGGCCCATTCACAATGCAATCACAAACATAAGCATAACACATAGACATAGACATTAACACAAGCGAAGAGTTGGCGTATTCACAATGTCGAACATAAACACAGGCAAAATAAGAGTTTCTATTGGCTATGAGACGCAGCACACGAATCGACACGAATAGTTCGCCTATCGACTTCGATACTCGATTTTGAGTTAACGAACTGTGATTGGCTCATTCCTTATGTCTGACATAAGCATAAGCACAGAAGCTTGAAGCTTGCAAGCTCTTAAGTTAACGTCTTACGTGTTATGCTTATGCGAACGCATTGTGAATGAGTCCACTTGTAGACGTAGTCCTAACTTTTATGTTAACGCCATGCTTATGCTTGTGTTTGCATTGTGAATGGGCCTTTATGCTTTCAAAAAAAAGTTAATAAAGTTTTAAAAATAAAAGCAATATTAAAATAGCACAAAATAAATGTGCCCATTTCACGAATAAAATGTCAGTTTAAAAAAATGATACGATATTCAGGGCTTCTTTTAAGAAATTGGTGGAATTATGAGCGTCTTGGCGAGTTGTCCAGGCTGCCGGCGATAACCTGCTTTCAGTTTACTTGATTATTTACTAAGTACTTTCTTTCGCACTCCCACTAAAATTCGACTCGACAATAATACCATGGTGTTCCACAAGTACCTCACCGCCATCCGTTATCTAGATGACATAATGGATACCACATTGACATAGAAATACCACGTCATCTCCCAAGGTGAATGTAGCCAACAGACGCTTATTCTTCGACCAGTAATTAACCGTCACTCCACATTGAAGCTCCATTCTGCTCTCATTATATACAGGCTGAGTCACCTAACTTTAGCACCTCCTGTAACTTCAGAACGGTTGAAGTTATTGCAATGCAGTTTGCAAAGTGCATGAAGGAATGGGGCTAATTGACATGTGAATTCATTTATATTTTATTAGTTAGTTAGTTAGTTAATGCCTTATTTTACGTGGCGAGACTCGGGCCATCAGGCCCGCTCTTCCGTCTAACCACGCAAATTTCGCTACGCTCCTTTCACCACCTATCGGAGAAAGGAGGTATTATCTTGGGCGACGAAACAGGCGGATCTCAATTTTGCTCCAAATGGAATCAATATTTTATCACGTGTAATTTACGAGGTACGAGATAACTTTGTTTTTCCAAATGGAACAATACATATTTTTCAGTCTATCATGACGAGCGTAAAAAGACAAATTCAACGATAAACACATTATCATATGTTGGATAAGCATTTTTTGAGTAACTTTGTTGTTTGCGACTCGTGTTTAACGGGCATTTTGAATGAAACAGTTCGCCACACAAGGTCACGCAGCGCTCCACGAGCTAACGCGTTCTCGGAGAAGAGAAGGGATCCTAATATTTCAAGGTACGAAACATATTCCAAATATTCACAAAACTGTTGCAGTTTTAATTGGAAGGCGTTGGCGCATTTCTGGCTTTAGATTCGGTTTCAGCGCGTCGACATTCATAGAGAAACACGTGTCAAGTCTTTGGGTCTGACAACAACCCCCCAAAAAATACAATTTCACGGTGTTTTTTTCGCGATTTAAAAAAATTGAGTCCTACATTGTCTTGTAGGACCGGTAATCCGTAATTCGTACGGACATGTATGAACGAACATCCCACGCTGTGTAGGTACCCGAGAAGCCAAATCCCAAAAATGAAATAGGTTCATGTTTTAGATTATGGACTAAGGACTGGATTCAAAGACTACCCTTTAATGACTCCTTAAGCACCACATCATTGCTTTACATAGGTGATACCTCATGAAAGTCCACATTTACATAAACTCCTTGAGAACGCGGAATTAACGTTTCTTTAAGTGATAGATGATAGAAAATGTCTTTCGCATCATCTGCTTCGGGTTGTATTGACACAGCGTGCACACACTCAATATTTTTCGTACAAAGCGTTCATCATAATATGAGAGAGATCATTCGCAATTGTACAAATGAATTATTCCCGTTTCTGGCGCACCTTTTCGTAGCAAGAATGGTGTGTTCCTTATCGAACCGTTTTCCAAAACAGAACTTGAGCGCCTCTTCACACATGTGGGAAAAAGGACTTCTTGTCGCTAACAGGATATTCATTTGAAGTGTCCATTTTTAATACAACATTCAAGAACATAACTAGTGGGATAGTGAAAAACGAGGCTCTTTAACCCTAGATTACCAAGGCGTCGTTTGCCAGAAGCGCCGAAAGCTTCTCCCTTACCCTCACACTCCGTTTCTGAAAACTGTGTACCTTCGTTGTGTGACTAGTCAGTGAAATACACGTAACGTTGTGCACGAGCCTATTTCCGGTATACGCCATTTTAACACGCGTCGTCCAGTAGTCTACGCCTTTACAGCTACGTCTGAGGTATTTTTGGCGTTATATTGGCTTATATTGTAAATAATGACAAGAAACTTTTTCTTGTAGCATTTAACTTTTGTTCTGAATATTTAGCAATCATAATAGGACGATGGCGGTCATAACAAAGGTCCCAAAGCTCGAGGTATCACTTCGGATGCTTCTCAAAAACCATGTGTGGTCAGCTGTGATAGTCAAGTTATTTAGGTTGGCCGTTGACCTAGGAACCGTTTCGAAAACATGCACGCTCAGGAAACTTCCAAGCGTCATTTGTGTTGCGGGTTGCATGTCCGGGTGGCATAATATATATTCTATACTTTCTATAAATCTATATTCTATAAATTCTATATTTTCATCGCAAATATGTCTACTGAAGAAGCTACTACTCTATCTAAATAAGAAGGATGTTCTATTTTGGTAGAAGGTCAATTAAGTAAAACCGTATGGTACCCAAATGAGAGCAGTATCATAATTCAGGATTTCTGAACTTTTACTTCAAATATGCTGTAAATTACAAAAACTACGGTCATATTTACTTTAAAAAGTTCCACGAAACTAAACGTTTTACAGAACTAGATTGAATAGTTTCTGAGATAATCGGTAAAATGTACAATCAAATTAGCACGAGAGAGATCCGTGGTTATGTCTCCCCTTTAAAACCTACTTACCTCAGGGCATCAACTGATGTCCCTGCAGTGCCTCTGACCAGGACGTCATAGACTTCTAGTCCCGTCGGTGGCAGAATTGTGAACACTGAATACCTGGGTCGAATTCAACCACTGTCTGAAGAAGAATTCTAGCGCTCAACTGCTGTGATTGGTATTTTTTCAAGGTCTCTAAACAACATTAGGCGAATGCCGAAACAAAACGGGCCACCGATTGCGCGTGATCTTTCCTTCCCTCCCATGTCCTATCCCCACCCCTTACTTACACACACTTACATACACTACACTACCAAAATATGGGGAGACCAGACCTTAGCTGGGGCGGTGCCCCGCTGGTAAGAGATACCTGGTTGGGAGAACCCCTGAAGCCGACGGTAGGTCGGCGCAGGATCTCGCCATCCAGCATGAGAAGATCACCGCTACCTCACGCGATAAAACATGCACCGTACTTACGAGACTAATGGCCTTATACTTAGTTTTATCTAATGCGGCGGCTGTGGATATTATCTCCAAGATGGAATTCAGTACTTTTTGCGTCATTCTCAGTCCTGCCGCTAGAGTCGCTTGATCTGAAGCACTGCTTGATACGGTCGCGATCATGCGATATCTTGTGGCAGAATTAAGACGGATTCAAAAAGTCGTGCCGAAATCCATCTTGGAGATACTACCCTGAGCCGCCAAGTTAGAAAAAAACAAGTATAGCAGCTGTCACACCCGGAAGCACTGATCAACCAATGAATGTCCCCTTAAAATCAATTTCAGAGGAATTCTCGCGTGCGAGAGTGAACGCGTTGGGAGGAGCGCTTCTTTGTCCTATCCTCACCCCTGACTTACACACACACACACACACACACACACACACACACACACACACACACACTTACATGCACTACTAACATATGGGGAGACCAGACCATAGAGTTTATCCGAGCTGGGGCGGTGCCCCGCTGGTAAGAGATACCTGGTGGGGAGAACCCCGTAATCCGACAGGTAGGTCGGCACTGGATCTCGTCATCCAACATGGGAAGATCACAGCTTCCTCCCAGCAATTAGAAACATACACTACACTTACGGGACTAATGTCCTAAGCTGTTGATGCGCCCGGAATCACTAACCAACCAATCAATCCATCTCCCCTTAAAACGACTTTGAGAGCGAGTCCTCGCGTGGGGAGGAGCGGCACTCACCGGCAGCTCCGCGCCGTAGTGGGCGCGCGTGCGCATCCAGCGCGCGTCGAAGTCGTCACCCAGCTGGCGGCGCAGGTCGGCCTCGCGCAGGTCGCGGCGCCGCGGCTTCAGCACGGACTTGGGCGAGCGCGCCCACAGCTTGAAGGGCAGCGTGGGCTTGTCGGGGCTGGAGCCCACCAGCCCCGCGCTGTCCGGGGACGTGGCCGCCTGCGCGCCGGCGCACGCGCACCACGCCGCCAGCAGCACCGCCGCCGCCGCCGCCGTCGCCTCCGCCTGCGCAACGCAACGCACGTCTCACAACCAGCAGCCAGGAGTAGTATAGACATGTAAAGACAGGTATATCAGTAATAGGATCCACATCAAATGCGACTGTAAGGTGGAGAAGTGGCGGATAGGGGCGAAAGCCTAGGCGCCGCCACTTTCTCTCACCCGCCCGACTGCCGCTTGCAGTCACCATGTATCAAAGATGAGAATATTAATAAACAACAATAATAACCAGCAGCCAATCTCATGTTTACACGTGGTAGAATTTACTACTACTCACGCGACTTTTCTTGAGCGATGACCTTGCTTCCCTTTCCCTTGAGCAATAAACAGTTGAAGGCAAAAGCTCGCAGCGACCACGCGACGCACGTTTCACAACCAGCAGCCAATCACATGTTTATAGAATGATTTTCCTAAGGATGAGCCAAAGTGACAGTTCGTGAAAACAAGTGAACATCACATGTATTTCAGAGAAGTATCCCTCCGCCGCGACAGCTATTCAGTCACGCCCCTTCTTAAAGTGCTAATGGCTCCTGTGAAAATATCCCTATGCAGAAGTCTAAGAGTTTCGCTGAGGTATATGCACGTACGCGAGTCCGCGAAATATTAAAATTTAATAACGTATGTGGAAAATCTCTTAACATGCTCTCACAAACAGTAAAAGAAAACTGCCGCGAATGTAAATAGAAAGAAAAATTCGCATTCAAGTCTCGGATTTAAAATAAACATAATATTTATCACACAAAAAGTAAATTCAATGTAATACATAAACAAAAAAAGAATTTTTACAGAAGAGCACATAACACTGCACTTCCTAATATCAATTATTTCTCGCAGCGCACTATATTTTTGTCGGACAAGGACACCACGAAAGGAAGTGTCGAAGCCATTTACAAGTTAGCCAACTGCAAACGAACGAATGCGGGAAGGTAGTCTAATGGGCTCGAGGGCACAACGACCACAGAACCTTCAGTTATGTTGCCAGCACTAGCTGTCACTTTGGCTCAACCTTAAGAAAATCGCTCTATACACGTGGTAGAATTTACTAGTACTCGCGCGACTTTACTTGAACGATGACCTTGCTTCCCTTTCCCTTCAGCAATAAACAGTTGAAGGCAAAAGCTCGCAGCGAGCACTGATGACAACGTTCCAAACATTAAAACTTGGTTGGCGCGAAACAGAAGCAAGTCAGGACTAGTTGCTTTCATAGTCAAGAACTTTTGTTCAGGTTTATTACCATTATCTAAAGAAATGTTTGAGGCAGATCCAGGAGCTTCAAGGAAGGCACGTAAAACTCCTATCTAGTGTCGCTGTTGTTGCCTACCCAGAGCGATGACCTGACCGCACACGTAGCAGGTTTGACTTTCCAGAGGTCATTACTGAAATACTCTAGTGGCCGACTTTGTATCTAATACCCCACTCCGCCCGCATTTCTTCAATCTATCGTTCAAGAAAAGTTGCACGAGTAGTACATAGAGTGATCTGGCCATCTTTGCAGCATATTGACACTTTTTTAAAGTAAGTACTACGGTTGTAACACTAAGTACTACGCGTTCTAAGTTGCAGTTCTATATTGTAAAGCGCTTGCTTCGCTGTACAAGAAAATAAATTAAAAGATTATAAACCTTTTTTTTTTCAGTCAAAGCAGTGTCCTCTGGAGAAACACAGTATTGTAGTATTCCGTTTGGCGCTGGTAAAGGCCAGATGGGGTGGGCCGCGGTAATATAAATCCACTTGCTCTGATTTCTCGCGTCCAAAAGTCAATCATTTAAAAACAAAATCACAATACGTAAGGAGGACGAATTGAGGGACTTTAAAAACACGTTGCTGTCTTCATCGGTTATTATCTTTGAAATGAAAGCTATACTTGGGTTTTTCTAACATGGCATCTGTGTGCAGTATCTCCAAGATGGAATTTGGCACAAGTTTTTGCGTCATCTTACACTGCCGCTAGAGTCGCTTGATCTGCAGCTTTGCTTGATACGGTCGCGATCATGCGACATCTTGCGGCAGGACCAAGAAAGGCGCAAAAAGTCGTGCTGAATTCCATCTTGGACGTACAACCCACAGATGCCACATAAAAAAAACAAGTATATTGAAATGTTATTGTACTTAGCATAACGCCTAAAAGTGAATGTTATTGCAATAAGAAGCAAAGAAATAGATCAGAAATAAGGCGGCAAATAGAAACAATAACCCTCGCCTGACGGTTGACCATAATTGTCAATAACACAACTAAACAAACATCGAATAAAAATAATATTTAAGTACAGCTAAATATAAGTTAAATGCTATTAAACGAAAAACACAACAATGTAGAAATAATATCTGATCCAAACAACTCGTCGATTCAGTATAACAACAGTTCTATACGCCCACATCAGGCCACCACGCATGTTTTGACTGCAAAAAACATGGCGGCATCTAGTTCTGCGAGCGTCCACCAAGAGCACTGAAACCATAGGACCAGCCACTATATTCCAACTCGTTATATTTACAAAATATTACCTATAAATTGTGTTTTTAAAGGATGGTCCTTTAGCGGTTTGAAACGATTGCACGTTATTTTATATTTTTACGATAAGAATAAATTTGAAGGGGATCCATGACGTTGTGGACAGTAATGCTTATATTTCTCTGAACGGGTAAACTCGTGTGGGAGAAACGGGAACGTATACTATCGATTATGTTCTGACCATTTGCAGAGTTATGGAGAATAAAGCAAACGGTAACAAATATAAATGTTTCGGTACACTAGCGTTCGATATTACTTGTACGGGAAAACTCTTATGTAGGTTAAAAGCATCGGACAAAACCGCACAATTACAGACATACAGATACAACCGTACGAATACACCGGGAAACCGTACAGTGAAAAACTGTACCGGCAAAACTACATGGGTAAAAATACACTGGTGAAACTGACAAGTATCTCGAACATGTGTTCTCCCTTGAAACTCGCAGGTATTCCGAACATGCGTCACCCCTTCAAACCGACAGGTATACCGAACACGTCTCGACGCTTGAAAGTCGAAGGTATCCCGAACATGTCGCCCCTTGAATCTCGCAAATATCCCGACCACGTGTCGCCCCTTAAGCGTCGCCTTGCGACATCGTCATTAAGGTGGAGAACGTATGGCGATCGCGTGGGCCGCTATGCAGCGGGCGGGCGCGCAGGTGCTGCGCTGCGCATTGCTCACCCAGTGGCGCGGGGTCGCGGAGGCCGTCCTCATGGCCGCCGCCGACGTCCTCCTCCTCGCCCTCGCTCGCCGGCCGCCCTCGGCCGCGGACACGCCCGCGGCAGCTCGCGCCCTGCGGACACCAAATACAGACACGTGAGCACAGCACTCGCCGCAACCCTTCGCCGGCCGCAGATAGGCTACTTACTTTTGTCACAAAAAAATAAAAATAAAATAAAACAAAAAAACCTTTCAAGTGAAAGAAAAAAAACATGCCACTCTGACATTCCTAAGCAGGATGATCTAATACAAGTAAAAATTAACGAAATAATCATTTAAAGTATTGGATTTTAATTCGAATTATATATTTAAACACATTCTCAACGCATTTAATTGTGGTATCACGTACGTAAACCTTTTTGAAAATGATTTTATCAGCAGAGTGAGAACCCTGTTGCTCCCCACAGATCCTCACTTCAGTAGGGTTCTCACTCTACTGATATAGTGCACGTTGTTATGTATGATTGTACAGAATCGTGAAAAGTCAAACGAAATACCGTGTCTAAAAAGAACCTAAAGCAAGACTTAATTCATTCAGTTATTTAAAACATTTACGTATTAGGAAACCGTTCAAAACCGCTTCTGTCTCACCAAGACAACTGGTGGGGGAACAGATAGTTTTAATTCTTCAAACAGTTAGTAACTCGACTGGAAAGTGAATCCCAGCATCCAGGCTTACGTTCAGTTCTAACCTCTACCGAGAGAAAAATGCTTCCAACGGTTCCTTACACCTACTGTATTGCTAATCACAATAAAGTAGAATAAAAAGTCACATTCCGAAACCAATGGGATGCTTCAATTACTTATACCTGTGATTCGAAGCTCGACGAACGTTTCATAAACGAAAATAGAGGATTTTCATGAACTCTTAAATGGTTAGATGACGTTTAATCTCTCAAATAACTCCAATAACTAGAATATTAGACAGTCGCTTACTGTATCTTTGACCTCACGAATGTGAATCATTTATACACTCTGATTAGTACTGATCTATTATACACTCTGAGCAAGTACAAAATGATATGGTACTATTTCTGCCACATGTGTTGATGTGTACCCCGGAACTTCTTTCTTCAGGCGAAAGAGAAACCGGTAAACAAAACTGAAAACATTTCTTGAACTATTAAAACATTGCTAAAAGATACATAAAGTCGTAAAATAATTACATTTGACGTAATAAAACACTAAGCATGACTTTTTATATTTTCAGTTGAATTACAATTATCATAATAATTCAAACGTATTACAATACATTTTATAAGATTCTTATAAAATTCATTGTTTTCTGGAGCTCATAATGCAGATAAACTATTACCAAATGATAGAAAAAAGAAACATCTTACTTGAAGGTGTAACTGTTATGACGAATTCAAAAATTATAGCATATGCTGTGAATCAACACTGTCTTGTGTGGGACGGGCAATTCCAGATTGGAACATGCAAGTCACGCAGTCTGCACCAACAGTTGCTTACTATACAAACACTGTTGGCGGATAATGGCGGATGAGACGGTGGTCATGACGCAGCACATCATTTTCCTGAATTTGGACTTCACATTCAGCTCTTAACAATATATTAATAGTCAGGTGAACACGAATCTCATGATAATCGAAGACTTGATGAAAGAATATTGTTTGTCCCCCTCTTTTATTATTTCATTGTTCAAATAGCTTTCATCCAAGAGTCTATGCTGAAGAACATACCTTATGACCTCAACCTCGTCACTAATTAACACTATGATTAGTGATTAATTATTGTACAAACTCCGGCTTCTTTTACAACAATCATAAATTGACGACGAAAAAGATATAGTTCTAAAATAAAATGTGAAAAAATCGAATTAATAGCAAGGTCCTTGTCATTCTCCAAGTCTACTGATAATACGGTTCAGTTGAAACAAATTATGTTTTTTCTAATTCGCATGTTTCATTACGTAAACTCGCCGACAATTAATTAAGAAATGAAACCTTAATGTAAAATGCGTGTAACAGCAGAGAAAAGCGTATATTAGTCTCAAGGATGGAATGGACAAAAAGCAATGAGGAGGAATGTTTCGAGTGATAGATGAACTCAGAGTATCTGTAAAATCCACCTCACAATTAGAGCTATAAATAAGACAACCTACATCTGAAGAACACCTCTTTTCCCTTCACAGCAAATTAGTATCAGCACGAAGCGGTTGAGATTTGGAGCGGCCATTCCTGCGAGGCATCGTCCGATGAATAAACAAATCGTCCAAGGGCAAACGCAATGCAATCCCTCAGACCAATTATGTTCAGCTGCGAGGTGAAGGTGTTGCTAGCAAACGGCGAGATAAAACTACACGGACTTCTACTGCAGGCCATACATCACATTTCAATAAAGGAACTTGCTTAAAAATGGCAGAGATAAAAGAACAAGCAGAACAAAATTTAGTCTGGACTAAATGCTGAATGTAAAAAACACAAAAAAATGCGATAGCCTGGTTACAAAAAGGCAAAGCGGTGCAGCGGATGTTGGGTGGAGCTTTGACCTCGCGACGTCGCAACCTCATTCGCCCACTTTCTAGAAACGAGGCACTCTGTTCCAAATGGGAACGGCGAACAAGAACCATAGACCCGCGCAGTCTCTTCTGATGTAAAAGGTGTCTGCGTGGGGGATGGACACTTCGCTTCTGAGGATCCGAGAAACAGGGCACGCGCCCACGCGACGAGATTCGGTCCCCAAATGCCACGGCCGCAACCGCGGATCTTCCTACGAAACATAATACCTCATTACAATGCCACAAAGGAAAGACGAGCTCTCGGGTAGAAATATACAACACGACTTCAGAATTAAGGTGATATTCAATTTGTCAAAGAAGGACAGTTTTGACAATCAGCGGAGGAGAAAATAATAACTCGACATTTTTTCTGCGTCTCTACAGTTCGCCACTAATTCAGTTCCCAGAAGAGAAATCGACCGGCAATCCTACGCATCATGTCGGAGCGACGAACCTCCAATAGAAGGGAAATATGTTTTACAGTACGAAATGAATGCACTGCAATAATAGATGATAATTTACCAATAAAAGCCAACGTTCAATGACTACTAGAAAGATGAAAAGTCACAACTGTGCGAAAAAAAACTGATAGTTTTAATTTTGCTTTGATAAAAAGGCAGTTGAGATAAAATATTACTGATATTCATCAATAAATGTTTCAAGAAGAAACAATTTTCGTGTTCCACCAAGTTTTAAAAATTAGCTAATGATGTTGATTAACCGCTTGAAAAGGTTTAGTTCATGATGTCTCAGTATTTTTCTTCGGTGTTTAATTTTATTGAGATACAGACATCTATTACTAATTTGGAAAAAGCTTGGAAATTGAAAGAAAACAACGCAGCATCCTACCATCAATTATGTTAGATGCTTACGATTTTGTTACATATCCAGAAACTCGATAAACAACTCAATTTCGATTTTGGCTAAAAAGATGCAAATATTTAAATGAGTTATTCCGTATATTGTCACACTACGCGAACCGACTGAATTCTGATTCTCGACTCGATAATAAAAGAGCAGGAAAATAAAACCCAATGGAAAAGATGAATTCGACCAAGAAAAAGATGGCTGAACGAAGCGGAACAGACAGTAAGCCTATAATCCTTGATATTGAAGAAGATGGAGACGATACGTGTTCGGGATAAATATCCCCACAGCGACTGGATTGGTTAAAAAAGGCTAAAGAGTTGTGAACGTAAAACGAGAAATTATGTTGAACTTGTTTTATCACGTCTTCTGGTGGTGGATCTCGTAGTGAAGGTATTTGAGCACTGGTCCAGGCAGGCGTTGACGCAGAGGACAGTCACATCCTGTTAATAACTAAATATTTTTGTATGCAAAACGTACTTCTCATTTATTCTCATTTCTCTCTTACTTCTCATTATTATTTTAAAAAAATAACCGGTTTTATTGTCTCACGGCATCAATTGGTGATACTGCAGTGCCTATGACAGGAGGATCTAGGTTTCGAGTCCTGGCGGTGGTAGGATTTTCGAAAATATCTTGATAGGTCGTATTCATTCGCTGTTTAGAGGAGAATTTTAGCGACCGGTGCTCTGATCTGTATATTCCGTGGTTTCTCCAATCAACATCAAGCGAATGCTGGGTCAGTACCCAAACAAACGGACCATGGACCGCGCGCGACCTTTCCTTCACATTCCTTGTCCTATCCCCGCCATTTACACGCTCTATACAACCACTTATGTCGGAAGATCAGTAGGGAGATTAGAGCTTATTCCGGCTGGGGCAGTGCCCTGCTGGTGGGAGATACCCGGTTGAGGAAAACGGTGCTAGCCAACGGGGTGTAGGTCGGCGCCGGATCTCGCCACCCAGTGGTGGAAGATCCCAGCCACATCACGCAATAAAACATACACTTATGGGACTATTGGCCTTAGTAGTTGAGGCGCCCGGAAACACTAGTATATCAATCATTTAGGAAAATGCATATATGAATGACGATTAAAAAATATAATTTAAAAAAACACTAAGTCCGACGAGTCAAAACCGTTGTGCGTCCATTGGGCGGATTTTTTTGTATTATCTCTGACTGGGAAGTTCTAGTGTTTGAGTCCCGACAGTGGCAGGATTTTTGACATTTTCTAGATAGGTAGATGAGATTACCTGCCTGGAGTAGAATTCTAATAGCCGGCTGCTCTGATCGATAGTTTCCCGTGGTTTCTCCAATCAACACTCCGTCAATGCCGAAGCAGTATCACAAGAAACGGGCCACGGACCGCGCGCGAACTTTCCTTCCTCTTCTTTGTGTATCCTCACCCCTTATTTACACACACACATTCACATGCACTACACTTCCATACATGCCGGGAGACCGTTCGACTGGTGAGTTGTTCGGCAGTGGTACCTCTGCCACCTTCCGTGATGAAACGTATGTACAACACTTACGGGAATAACACCCTTAGCAATTGACACGTCCGAAAACACCAATCAATCAATCAAAAAGGAGAAGAAAAATGGCGACGTCCCGTATGCAGCGGGCGTGGGCCACGGCGTCGTAGGCGCAGCGCGCGCACTCCAGCGGCCGGCGACCGAGACGCGTCTCGGCGCCCCCCCTCGCCGCTCCGCCGAGGAAGGCATTCGTCACACCTTATGAAGCGCAAATTGGGCGGAGAGCGCCGCCTGCGCCGCCCGCGCCGCCCGCGCCGCCCCCGCGGCGTCCTTCGCACTGCGCCACAAAGGACGCCGCCGCGTTACGCTTAGAGCGCATGCGCCGGGCGCTCCCCAACGCGTCGCCCTCTCAGCGCATTCGCTCCCCGTCTCCCTGCACGCGATGTCACAAGTGCATCTTACCAGAATCAACTCACGAGAGATAACTGCGAGGACATTACCCACAAACATTGCCTACATCTCCATACAGACCCGGAGGTCCTAGGTTCGAGTCCTGACGGCGGCAGGATTTTCGACACTAGCTTTTCAGCTAGATCGAATTCAGTCGCGGTCTGGAGGAGAATTCTAGCGGCTGGCTGCTCTGATCGGTAGTTTTCCGTGGTTTCTCCAATCAACACCAGGCGAATGCCGGAGCAGTACCCTACCAAACGGGCCACGGACCGCGCGCGTTATTTCCTTCCTCTTCCTTGTCCTGTCCTCTCCCCTTACACACACACTTACACTAACACGTACTACACTACCACATATTCCGGAAGATCGGTCGGGAGCTTAGAGCTTGTCGCGGCTGGGGCGGTGCCCTGCTGGTGGGGGAGTCCTGGTTAGGGAGAAACCCCACTAGCCGACGGTAGGTCGGCGCTGGATCTCGCCATCCAGCGGGGGAAGATTACCGCCATCTCCCGATAACAAACATGCACTGCACTTATGGGACTAATGACCGAAGCCGTTGACGCACCCGGAAACACGAAAAAAACAACCAAGCAATCCATACAGAAATTCTGCCGTTTACAGTCCTGTGAGTAATTTATATTTTTACCTTTACTCTTATCTTCTACGAACACATCAAGATCAGGGCCATTTGCAGAATACGAATGACAATCATTTAAACTAGTTCTCTCCTCGGTAATCAGCCCAACAGAATTTGAACTCGGTGTTTGTCATTGATACAGTTCGTAAGCGTATTATCTATTTTTATAACAGTTTAACCTCATGAGTACTACACTTTGCTTCTGAGCTATTAGTTCCTGCGATGTCTTTAGTACAAATCATCGTAAGATCATGATCGAATTCGTTTGACATGAGAAATACTTCCTCACAGTACTAATCAATTGCTCGTTAGACCCACATTATTTAGATCTCCAAACCTGCCGACTTTACATTACTGCCTCTGTTCTTGTCTACAGAGCACATCGTCGCTGCCGCTTCTTTTGCTTTTGCGTTTGTGTGTCACACTAATTGTACATCCGATCCATGATTGTGCCAACGCGTTCAAAATTTCCCCTTTGTAATCAATGACAAGGGCATACCTTTCGACGGCCTTAACAGCAAGAGCGCAAACGACACACCGCCAATCACACATTCTTTCCTTGATGAGAGGTCACTTTTCAAGTGAGCCTAATGAGAGCTTGCGGAATTAAGAACGTCGCAAATTCTCAGGTGCGATCGAGTCGATCATTCGATCTTTCTCATTAGACAAACCTTCGAGATCCAACTGCCGCGTTCATGCTTAATGATCTGACTCCTCAGACATCGTTTCCACTGCTCTACGATCGTTGAGACTGGACTTTACAGTCAGAACGCTGATTCGATCAAAAGGATCGAGTTGCACAGTAGGGAAATTTAACACTGCTCTGTCTCAAGCAAAAAGAGAATTACATAAATCCTTTTAATTCTAAAAATAAAGATCGTAAAATAGTGGTGACAAAGTAATATTAATCATCTTGTGCCATCTGGACGGGTTGTTGGTTCAAAAATGCAGAGACTGATAGGCTTCTCAGCTTTTCTGATGGCGTGATATTCCCCTCTGGTTGCTGAGATCCGGCGCCGACCTACCTGTCGGCTAGCGGGGTTTCCCTCCACCAGGTATCTCTCACCAGACAAGCACCAGTCGGGATGAGCTCTAAGCTCCCGACATGTGTGGTAGAGAAGTGAATGTGAGTGTGAAAGTAAGGGATGAGGAGATGATAAGGAAGAGGAAGGAAAGATCGCGCGCGGTCCGTGGCTCGTTTGTCAGGATACTGCTCCTACATTCGCCTGGTGTTAATCAGAGAAACTATGGAAAATTACTTATCAGAGCAGCCGGCCGCTGGAATTCTCGTATCATTTCAATGTATTTTAGAGAAAGGGTATGTTTAATGAGAATGTTTCCGGGACCCGAGCATTATGCAACAACATTACTATTTTAAGAGGATAATGATATTTTATTGAAAGTTGAACAGTAGAACACCAGTGGCCTGCGGAGCAAAAATCCTATTGAACAAAATCACACAAACTACTTTCCCAAAACAAGCAAGAACACTGGTCAAGAATAATAAATAAAATACTCTCTTGTAATACTGCAGCAAATAATTTCCGTTTCTTCCTCCACAGATACCTTTGAATACAAAACTTAACGTGAACCCACGTTTTATGGTATCTCAATCACTCACTGTCGTTGCACACACCTTCGTCGTCAACACTTCTTCCGTAATTTCCCCAACACCTTCTCCCATTCATGCATTATAAAGAACGATTCCAAATCCATCAGAGGCGGGGCGTGTGCTCAGTTTTCCAACGTCCTGTAGAATTTAGAAATTCTAATCAGCTTTTCCACTCTTGGCCGTTTGCTTAATTTTAATTGCACATCAAGGAGTCGAAGACATGGCATTTCGACGGACAAAGATAAATTCTTCGGTAAATAATTTAGGTGATATTAATACTCCAGATCAGCTGAGAGCTTTATGGAATCTAGTTCTCAGAGCGTTCGTAGGATAACGGCGTGGGAAGGGTCTCTTGCCACCAACGCCCCCCTCCCCGACGCGCAGTCTACCACGCATTCACGTAGGAGGCGCTGTGGGCACATCCACTCAGCGCCCGCATTTGTAGCAAAGCTGTACAAGCAACGGGTAGTTAAATGAAAGTGTACCACGAATAAATAAAAGCTCACAAGATCCGTGTGGAAATTATACATTTTACACGGCCAGGCCCTGAACTATTCGTTTATCATTTCTTTAGTAATTCCAAATTCAAAATAGTCTGTATCTGACATTTCAGGGGGGGATGTAAGCAATAGGCCTATTTAAATCCACAGAAGTAAGATTAGAGGCCGTCAGAATATTTTTTAGAAGAATCGTGGTAAACTAGACGAAAATTACATCCAGTAGAGTGTCCATTGCTCCATAAACTGTTTATAATAATAAAATGCGATACAATATATTTATCTGTAGTGTACAAGATCGGATAGTGTTTATAAAGGTTCCCATATAATTTGCAATCAACACACGGATTTACATCCTGAAATCAAATAGGCCAACTAAAAAAACAAAATAACACAATTTATATGGCGATTACGCAAAAATGATATTTTTAAATTTAAGTCTGCGACGAAGAAATGGCTACTTCCGTAGATTACGCCAGAATTTATTTATTTATTTATTTATTTTGCGTCAAAAAAGTTAAAACAATTGATTAATTTTCAGTTAACAAACAGTTAAATGAAAAAAAATCAAACTATCCATTTGGATTGTGTTGTGATAAAGCATAGGCTTTCACGGCCGAAAGGTAATTCCAATTGTGCTGTGGTAGTTTGTTTATGGAAAATTGCGTTATTTCTTCGTATATTTCAATTAAGTTATTTAATTTAACTCATTAATTATGCATTGTACACAGAAAAGGAATATTTGATCTCAAAAGGCGAATAGTTTCCAGGTGTTCATGAAATCGAACTTTTGGAGGACAGTTCTGGAGAAGAGGATAACCATGGCAATGAGAGAGAATAGCCATGGTAAGACATTCATTACCCTATGAATTCTTATCTTTCTGAAACATTTTATCATGACTTTAATTCATTCTTAATAAAGAAAGACATAGAATTAACTGTTTTTGCACGTACAGAAGAATGCACAATGCATTTTATGTATTTTTTATTATCACTTTATTTATAAACTGTCACGTTAGATGTTTCACATCCCATTTAAATGCCGACGAAGTAGGTATGGATATTTGTTTATACTTATGAATATTTCCTTATATTTCAGAATTATTTACTTTTAAATGTTACTAACGGCTTAAAAAATGGATCAATTTGCATTGTTATCATCCTACGAATTCATTAAAACAATTTATAATTACCGCATACGAATTCAATAAATTTATTATGGCATTATTTATTTTTGTTTAATATTTACCATTATAAACAGTTGAAACCTTAAAATAGTAGTCTAAAAGCGCATACTTTCTCGTGTTATTTCTAACTTAGGAGTGTTCATCATATCTTCAAGTTCAACTTAAGTGTTACACGAAAATGAGACCTGCGCCATTCTTTCATGCGTACTTTGCCCTATCCATGTAAAAAACAATTGAGCGGGATTTCATAAATTGTTTTTTTACAAATTGCAATAATTTCAAGCACATATTACACGAAAAATACTCGTTTTTTCAAAAAATTGTACAAAACCTTTTGTAAAGAGCTGCTTTTTTAGAACAGATTCTGTTTAAGATAACAATTACCATCTTAAATATTGGAGCTTGGGAATATTAACATTTTGCAATTTTCAGAAATACAGAAGGTTTACCAGAAATGAGACCAGCACCACATTTTTTTACCGTCCTTTGATACATACGAGAAGAAACGTTGGAAAAAAACTAAAAGCTGTTGTTGAGAAAACATAATTGCAAAAAATTGCAATAATTATATTTCAGAGTAAATTACGAGAAATTACTCATTTTCAAAAAAGTAAACATGACCTTATTTCAAGATCTGTGTTTCAACAAAAGATTTTGATGAGGAAAAAGTCTTTATCTTCAATAATATAGTTCCATGAAGACACCGTAAGTATAGTATAGTAACATTTATTTGTATAGTATAAAATATTATTAGTATAGTAACATATTCTATCCTTAAATCTACATAGAGTAATAGATTGCGCAACCAGTGCTAAAGCTCCAAAATGTAATTTATTTTAATTCTGTAGCTAATGTCATGTCACAGCTGATCAGGAAAAGACGCATGCACTGAGGTGATATTCCGCGTACTGCTTGCGCCCACTGCAGCTCGCGCGCGTGGAGGGCGGGCGCCGCCGTCGCGGTGAGCGCCGCCGGCCGTGGCTACTTGGCCGCGAGAGTGGACGCAGCTGCCCAAAGCCCACTCCTACTCCCACTCCCCCTCCCCCTCCACCCCCACTGTCAACAAGGAAGAGGATGCGACCGCGCCGCGCCGCCTCCCAGCGACAGCCTGCACTGCCCCGTGGACAGCCTCCGCCTGCCCGACACGCCCCCGCTTTCCCACACCTTTATCCACCCTCCGCTTCCATTCCGCCCCGCCCACCTGCTCGATGGTTCCCGACTCCACCACGCCCACCATAGAGTACAGAAGTACCCTCTTTAGTTAAGAATTATCCCCTTTAGTCTATGCTCCCACCATCGCGCCAACCACACCACTCCCGCTTTTGCCTCTTTCTCCGCCTCCGCCCTTCCCGCGCCATCCCGTCTGCACGTTCCAGCACAACCCCTCGGCAGGGCCCGGGGAATCCCCACGATCACAAGCCCTTCCAAAGCGGTTGTCAAAGGAAGGCTCCCATTGTGCTTCTCTAACGCTTCCAAGAAACCGCCGACCACTCCTCGGTAGCCTAATCCGACTCCACTGCTTTCCAAACAATACTGTAAGTATTTGCTGTTACAGTTTAGCACGTACAGACACGCGGAAACATGGGAAAGAAAAGGAACATCTGGGTTCAAGATGACAGAACTGAAATGTATAGAATCCGTTTCTTAGCTGAAAGATGAGATGTCGTTTGTACGTACAGTTTGAAAACAAATGTATTTCACGAAAGATTTATATTGACATGTAAACTTAGACACCCACGTATCCAATTAACTGAAAAAAAAAAATTTACTATCTCATTATGGTCCTTATTTAAAATGGCAACTATCTGCTAAAAAATCGAAAATACAAATGCTCAAAACAAAAAATGAAGACAAATTTTCGGTACTTGATTGTACCTAGGGATATGGATAAGGTCTTGTTACAGGAATCTGTACAATTCCAAGAGTCATGTACGAATCCTTAGTGAATGTTTCAATAAAAATTATTATTAGATAAAAAGATCTATTCATGCTAAAATTGTCGGTTTGATGGTCTTGTCACATGGAGCATATACGCCCCTCAGAATGAACATTACGCTATAATAATTCTGCAACCCTTTCAAATATAAATATATATGAATTAAACACTTAATGAAGTTCATTATGTACCGAACTCAGAATTCTTTCAATTTATAGGGCGAATATGAATAAAAGAAAATTATGATTTTTTATTTAAGTAGTATCGATCTAAGTAATCACGTTTAAAAATATAATAGTGATAAAATTTTAAAAAGTGAATATTTGTATAGATACTAAAAAGACATGGCGTAAAGGAAAACAATTGTTTTTCATTTCACGTGCAACATTGCATGAAATGATGAGAACCGTACGATACGACACGACACAAATCACTGTTTTATGGACTATAGCAAACATTTGCAAGCGTATCCATTCACTTTCTTTATTGCAAAGTGCATCAATCTTTAAATATTTCGCATCAAATAATATTCTTGTCAATTAAAAGATGAACATGATTTGTAATATGAATTTCATATAAATGATGTAAACAGTTTAGTAAAATTATTTTACAAATGGACTTCTATGTTACTAAAACATTCACATTGGCAATGCTTACATTAGTAGTAATATGTACAATTTTGGGTCTATATTTTCTTTAAAATGCTATTGACTTACTGTCCGTTAGTAGCTCTTTCGATAGCCACCTAAATCAGGACATGAGGAAAACGAAACTTAGTGTGAGGTGGAATACAACGCTGCAAAGCGAATGGAAAGAATCCCGTTTTTGAAAGCGTAAAATGTTGACAGACGAGAACCGGGTCAGCTGCTGTTCGGCTTTCAGGCGAAGGGCGGCTGCGGCGGTGGTGAATGATGCGTACCCAGTCTGCCCATCGAACTGCGAGCGCGTTTTCCGTTCGCATTTATGATTGATTGATTGATTAGTGGTTTTGGGCGCGTCGAGTGCCTAGGTCATTAGTCTCGTAAGAGTAGTATATTATTTGTCACGGAATATGGTAGTGATCTTCTCCTTTTGATGGGAAGATCCAGCATCGACCTACACGTCGGCTATCGCGATTTCCTCAATCAGGTCTCTCCCACTAGCGCAACACCGCTCCAACCGGGACAAGCTCTAAGCTCCCGACTAGTCCGTCGACGGGTGCAGTAGTGTAGTGTTTGTAAGTGTAAATGTGTGTGCAAGTAGGAGGTGAGGATACGACAATGACGAGGAAGGAAAGATTACGCGATGTCCTTGGCACATTCTGTAAGGTTTTCCGGCATTCGTCTAGTGTTAACCGGAGAAACTACTGGAAACTACCGATGAAAGCAGTCGGAAGCTAGAATTCAGACAGCGACAAAATTCTGTCTAACTAGTGTCGAAAATCCTGCAACCATCTGGACACGAAGGGCCCATGATCACTTTCTAAACCTTTCAAAGAAGCTAGCTTGCTCGAACACAAAAGATATTACAACAAAATTACATTTCTAAAAACGTAATTGAATGCGAAAATATACGCATCAATTGACACGGATTGTAATCCATAAGATACAGATACAATGTATTTAAATGATAAGCAAACTTGTTAAAAACTAACTTTAATCACACTGACAGGCAACGTTAAGTAAGTACTAACTGTTTGGGAAGTTCATAATTTGGATGTGAAAATACGTCCTTTCTCGTTATCTTATTGGCACTGACATACTTTCGACAACTGATCTTTTCATATTACTGATCACTTCATTCCTGTCACAGTTCTGATCTTATTTTCCACTGCATCTTCAACGCTCGAAGCTGCTTGCACATCGAATCGTTGTCATTGGGTCAAGATCGATCTTTTATTCTTCTTCTTGTGCTTCTGCTCCTGCTTTAACTTTCATGATTCATCTTCTGATGACACAATCACGAACATCTTACTTAATACATGTCGTTGTTTATTAATCAATTGACGTGCTGTCACTCTGGTTATCCATCTTGAATCGGATGACAAACAGTTAAGAATGCAGGGGGCAGGATGCCCAGGACTCCAAGGTTGAAGGGTAATTTTGGCAGCCTAAGATCGTCAATTCGGGTCTTCTGGGAGTTACGAAAGGTTCAATAACATATTAGGGCGTTTGGGGAAAATATTTGAAACAACAATTAATCACTCCACATCAAAATCATACATACATTTGTGAAATGTTGAGTGTTTATATTTAAACAAGTTACAATAAAGTTCGGCACAAATACAATTCATAGAATTTTCCTTAGGAGCGCGTTAGGCGTCCCCAAATATGGAAAAAAGAGCATTTCTTTGCGTCACCGATTTTGTGTCCAGTTGTTAGGAGAGTTCGAAATGTGCAGTATCGTGTGTGCAAGGATCCATCAATGTAACCAAATCCAGTATTACTCACCATCATGCAATTTTCTCTCTTTTTTTTTTTTTTTTTTTTTTTTTGCATGCTGCAAGGTGGTTCTTCTTGATGTACTGACCATTACAGTCTATGCAACATTAATTTTGCAAATGAGGTTCGCCACAGTTATTTCCAAAAGCTTCGAAATCGATCGTCGTACGTAGTCACCGCAGCTTGAACTGTCTCGAAACGACTTACAATGAGTACTTTCCCGCTTTTACTTCGTAAAAAGAGAATATATTGTAATCGTGCACGAGAAAACAGAGAATTTTCGGCAAAAAAACTCTTTATTGCCGGGCCGTAGTGATAAAAAAGTTGGATAGATATTATTATAGACGTATACTATAAATATATATTATTATTTACAACCAGGAACCTGAGGTAACTGCCGGGAGAGGTAAATCAGTTGCGGCTCCGCAGACGCTCTGATTTACAGACCTCCTGGCCACAATGCACTGGCGTGGGAAAGGCTCCTAGAGGCGACCGGATGTCACTGCAGCGCCTCTGACCGGGAGGTCCTAGGTTCGAGTTCTGGCGGCTGGATTTTCGACACTAGCTTTTGAGCTAGGTCGAATTCAGTCGCTATCTGGAGGAGAATTCTAGCGGCAGGCTGCTCTGATCGGTTGTTTTCCGTTCTCCGATCAACACCAGGCGAATGCCGGAGCAGTACCCTAACAAACGGGTCACGAACCGCGCGCGATCCTTCCTCCCTCTTGTCCCGGCTGGGGCGGTGCCCCGCTGGTGGGAGAGTCCTGGTTAGGGGGAAACCCCGCTAGCCGATGGTAGGTTGGCGCGGGATCTGGGCAACCAGCCGGGAAAGATCACTGCCATCTCCCGAGAAAAAACATGCACTACACTTCCGGGAATATGCCCTAAGACTATGACTTAAGATGTTGATGCGCTCGGAATCACCAACCAACATACCTGAATGTATCTACCGTAATTTCATTAGGAAAATCGCACAACTCAGCTTATTTCCTTCTATTTTTGAAAAAGTGCTCACGAGTGCGCTGTTTTATACTCTCGGGAGCTGTTGCAGCTCCGCAGACGCCCTGATTTACAGACCTCCCGGCCACAATGCACTGGCGTGGGAAAGGCTCCTAGAGGCGACCGGAGAAGGCGAGTTCGTGCTCTTTCCGCGCTACTTCTGTTTCTTCACAATGAGGTTGTACGAGTAAGCACAATGAGGGAATGGAATTAATCAAAAGATGCCGGTGAGAAATTTATTGCCGTAAAGCGGCTCCCCGACAGCTGATTCATTACGAGCGTTCTCAAGAGCAAGGTTGTATCAGAAGCGACGACAAATATTTCCTTCATTCATGGGAACTTTGAGAATTTCGAGAAGATCATTAATTATTGTTAATGTGTTATCAACTTCACTCTTAAATTTTTATTTTTGAAAATAATGTGTTAATTGACCATGAAATGATAGACTTTTTAAATTTCTTCAAAGAAAGAAGAAAACTGTTTCCGATGCGCGGATGTACAATCTGAACACGTTTTCGACTCGAAATCCCTATCAGCTCTCTTTGATAACGATAGGCTGATCGGCAGTTTGCCGTGCTTTTTTCGCTATGTTAGGCGAATGGTGAAGCAGCACTCTACTATAGAGTAAAGAATTATACTTCTTTATGCCGTAATGGACCGAGCATAATCTCTCCTTTCTCTTCCTTTTCCTAATCTCTCTCTATCTCCCTCTCTCTCATACACACACACACACATACATTCTTACATGCACTATACTACCATACATGTCGAGATATCAGATGAAAGATTGGAGCTTGACCCTGCTGGGGGGGACGCTGGTACTTGCCCTAGCTGTGCTTCGGAAGAATACCTACAATTGACTGTCTTATCTTCAACCCAAATTGCTAAAATATCACTATAGTGGAGGGTGCTGGTTGAAGATACCCTGTGGAGGAAATTACCGCAAGCCGACGTGTAGGTCGGCGCCGGATCTCATCATCGAGTGACAAAGGAACACAACCATCACCCAGGATAAAGAAATCACTACAGTAACTGGACTAATGGCCATAGCACGTCTCATGTACACGGAAACATTAATCATTGTCTTTCAATTCACATAATTGAACAATCAATCAAGGTATCAATGAGTAATGTAAACAAAATTGTTAAAAAAATGTGTTTGCTCCCGTGTGAAAACACTGGTTGCATCGACATATGAGTTAAAGATTTGATTTCTAGATTCTTCTGGAAAAAGAAAGAAAAACCTCACACCCCACTCCTCTCGCATCGCGCAAAATGAGCCCCCCCCCCCATCAAAAAAACGCGCAGATCGTGAAGTTACATTTATATGATTCTAAGGTTACATTTATACGTAGTCTTGAAGCAAAGTGCTGGTCTGTGTCAGCATATCGCCTATGGATCAAAAGCATGTGGTCGGAATTGTAGTAATAGTAGTAATTAACCTAATTTAATTACTACATTTCAAATCGTTCAAAGAAGTGATCACCCGGGAAACATAACCCGGTATGGTGAGCCAGAAAACGCCGGTGTTATTTGAATGGAAGAAACGGCATCAAACAATATAGATACGACGTGAATGTACGCACATAGAACACTAGAGCCAAGGAATACACGTTGTTAGGACGACTGATAAACAAGTTATCTATTCCATGATAGAGAACATACGCTATTCATTTCGGGAAGAAACAGGATACCCGGCGCCAAGGGAATTTTATAAAGAATGTATGGAGGAGGCAGTGAAGCCGTGATTCCATAAAAATGCTTAAATAATCACTCTCTCGCAAATCGATGATAGAACGAATGTAGCGACCGAAACAGCACGAGTATTCTTTCAGTTACGATTGGGGTAATAGTTCAATTATAGGGAAGCGGGTGATGTATAAATAGTTTTGACAAGTGTTGCATGAATTAACAGGTTAAAGACATTACTTTAATTCGGGTTGTAAGTTGATATTATGAGTAAATAGAGTCCGTATTCGAAGGGTACTTATATTAGGATAGATCCGTAGACAGGAATGATATTTTAACAATTTGGATTGAAGATAAGACAGTCACGTGTACTACTCGCGCAACGTTTCTTGAACGATAGATTGACGAAATGCGGGCGGAGTGGTGGTATTAGTTACAAAGTCGGCCACTAGAGTATTTACAGTAATGACAACATCTGGAAAATCAAAGTCAAACCTACTACGTGTGCGGCCAGGTCATCGCTCTGGGTAGGCAACAGCAGGAACAGTAGATAGGAGATTTAGGTGCCTCCCTTAAAGGACCTGGACCTGCCTCAGCCATTTCTTTAAATAATGGTAATAAAGTTAAACATAAGTTCTCGACTATGAAAGCAACTAGCTTTGACTAGCTTCTGTTTCTCGCCAACCAAGTTTTAATGCTTGGAATGTTGTCATCAGTGCTCGCTGCGAGCTTTTGCCTTCAACTGTTTATTGCTCAAGAGAAGGGTAAGCAAGGTCATAGGTATTCATCCGAAACACAACTAGGGTAACTCGCGCTCGCGAAATAATTTATTTGTAGTTATTGATTCAATGAAATTACCAAATAATTTATAATACTCCGAGAACTGTTGCAAACCGAAATTGACGTTAGGCAAGATTACGAAAGGAGCGACATAAAGAAGGACATCTCACGGACAGTACCAAGCTCGAAGATTTCGAACTCATCTGAGAAATCATCATAGCGCGCGAAGATCACAGTTAGCCTATGAACTTTAAATCGGAACCCTACAGAACTATAATTATGTAGTACATATGTAGTACATACATTATGTAGTACAAGATCGCTTGGTATCATTAATGAGCACAGCATAAAGTGTAACAATGTCATAATAAATGGTAAATAAATATTTTGAAAAAGGAAAGGGTGATAATTTGTAGTTAGTTACCATCAATTCAATGACTGGTTTCAATCAACAGAACTTCTAGGAATCTTAATTCTGTACAGAATTGCACGTCCACATACGACAATAAGAAGATAACATATTGTATGACGAGACCCATGAGCAAAGATAAAAGTAGAATTAAAAAAATAACAGTTTAAGATTGAGAAATTTCATGAACATAGCAGGAAAAACAAATAATTAATAACATTGATAAATGTAGTTCATTCATTCTTTCACACTAGTTCAAAAATCAGTAAAAAAAGATTAATTGGTATTATTTATTGTATACTAAAGTGTAGAGTATTTCACCGGACTCCTGGATTACATAGTTTTTATTTTTTTGTTATTCCGCAATAGGTGACAGGATGATGGCAATCTTAAAACGAGTAGCGTACCGAGTATCCGTACAATTTTATTAAATAATTATTCACATTTTCCCAACATTCGCTCATTCTTCACATAGTGCTGGCTCGGCGCAGCCGATGTGATGTGAGCTTCGGTTCGCTCTCAGCTCGTAACGCTTGCTTCCGAGCTTCTTCGCGCATACAAAGTGCATTTTGTGAATACTGTATTGTTTCGCGATCAAATGATAGTGAATAATTAAAAACGTCGATGTCACATTCGAACGTGCGCTCTGTGATCTTGCCAAATTCATCATTACAATGAAGTTCATGCTATTTGAATTTAAGTATGGGACACTTGGGTGGAACTTGTGAGATGAGACTCATAGGGAGAGACTCTTGAGATAAGATTTGTGGTGTGTGTTTCGAGGAGTGTGACGGGACTGGGTTTGGACTCATGGGGTTTGGATTCATGGGGTAGGACTCATGGGGTAGGACTCAAGTGGTAGAGCTCATGGGATGGGATTCGCGGGGTTGGATTTACGGGGTTGGACTGATGGGGTGGGCCTGATGGGGTGGAACTGATGGGGTGGGACTGATGGAGTGGGACTCCTGGGGTGAGATTTCTGGAGTGTGTTTCGTGAAGTGTGGCGGGACTGGCGGGGTTGGACTCATGGTATGGGACTCATGGACTGGAACTCGAATGGTGAGATTTGTGAAGTGTGATTTGTGGAATGTGGCAGGATTGTTGGGGTGGGACTCGTGGGATGAGATTCGTGGGATGGGAGTCATGAAGTGGGACTCGGGCGATATTTCTAGAGTGTGATCCGTGGGGTGTGGTGGCAGTGGAGGGTAGGACTCGTGTGGTGGGACTCATGGGGCGGGACTCGTGTGGTGATATTTGTGGAGTGAGATTTATGGAGTGACGCGCGACTGGTGGGGTGACACTCGTGGGGTGGGACTCGTGGGGTGGGACTCGTGGGGTGGGACTCGTGGGGTGGGACTCGTGGGGTGGGACTCGTGGGGTGGGACTCGTGGGGTGGGACTCATGCGTCGGGACGTTTGGGGGTGAGATTTGTGGAGTGTGATTCGTGGAGTGTGGCGCGATTGGTGACGTGGGACCCGTGGGATGAGACTCGTCGGAGCGTGATTCGTGGTGTGAGATTTCTGAAGGGTGATTCGTGGAGTGTGGTGGGACCGGAGGTGTGCGACTCTGGACTGAGTCTCATGGGGTGGGACTAGTGGGGGCGGGACTCGTGGGGTGGGATTTATGGGGTGAGCTTCTTACGGACGGAATCAAGCTGCGGAACTCACGGATTTGGATTCGTGGGGCGGGCCTCGTTGAGGCGGTCTTGTTAGTAAACAGGGTTTCGCGGTAGGTGGGACTCGTAGACCGGGTCTCATGGGGCGAGAATCGTGAACCGAATCTCGTGCGGGATCCGTGAGGTGGGAGTTGTTGGGGAGGAGAAGAGGAACTGACAAACGAGGGATGAGAGAAGGCGAGAGGGATGGCAGGGAAGGGGATGCAGCGCGTTGAGGCGTGTCGGAGGCGCTGCCTCTGGCTCCGAGGGGAGGCGCTCATTGACTCGCAGATGAAGCTCGTTAGATTCCAGGGCCGCCTTCCAATATTCACGCGCGCGATGTAAATGTCGATAATGCGAAAAGGTAAATTACACGTGGAACACGATTCCGGCCGCCCCTCGCCCCAAAAAGGGCAAAGCAATAAAGAATTCGCAGCATTAAAATATTTCCTAGTTATCATAGCGCGCAAATTTAAACAAATTTTATACAGTTAAGGTAGAAACACGATACATATATCATTCAACTAAAGGGTTAATAATGCGGAGGTGAATCACGCAGTGGCATTAAGCATAAAGTCAACAATAGTCAAGAAGGAACAGCCACTACTCATACTACTTTTTCAACACTCGATAGCTATATGTTCTGAGATGGCCTTCGAAAATCAAGTTTCACGTGTAAAAAAGAACAGTAAATAAATGCTCAGGTTTAAATAAATTTGTGGTATGCAAACGCTTAATGCTTGAGGCAAAGATGAGAAGGTGATATCTGGCTACTAATAATCCTTTTGCACACAAGAGACGTGCCAGTGAAGAAATACAAGCAAAGATGTAGTAAGGTATGTCGTTAGCTCATTATTAAAAGAACTGTTTTGCATACATTATAATTTTAATACTTAATTTATAATTAACTAAAATTTGCTGCGTTTAAAAGATTTTTTTGTAATAAATGAGACATAGTTATTGCTTTCCAATGTGAGGGAGAGATGTAAATATTCACTCTCCGATTCTAATATATTTTAGGGATTTGGGAAACAACACACATTTGAAGTCAATATTTGAAAAAAATAACAATAACATGAACAGTACGAACAGAGCAGAAAGATTGTTGCTGATTCCGGGCGCGTCAACTACTATGGTCATTAGTCCTGTAGGCATAGGGAGTAATTTTGTTCGAAAGGTGGCGGTGGCCTTCCCTCGCTGGATGGCCAGATCCAGCACCGACCTACTGTCGCCCTACGGTGTTTTCTCCAACCAGATATCTCCCACCAACGTGCCACCGCCACTACCGGGACAAGGGCTAAGTCTCCAACCGTTATGTGTGGTAGTGTAGGTGTGTGTGTGTGCGTAAGGGGTGTGATGATAGGACAAGGAGGATGAAGGAAAGATCGCGGGCGGTCCGTGGCCCCTTTGTTAGGGTATTGCTCCGGCATTCGTCTGGCCTTGATCGGAAAAAACACGGAAAACTACCGATCAGAGCAGCCGGCCGCTAGATTTCTCCTCCAGACAGCGACTGAATTCGGTCTAGCTGACAAGCTAGTGTCGAAAATCCTGCCAGCGTCGGGACTCGAACCTAGGACCTTCCGGTCAGAAGCGCTGCAGTGGCATCTGTTGAGCCACCGCTCCCGGTCAGAAAGATAGGAAAATGAGACATTGCTCAGATATAAATAAATAGGTGCATGAGGGACAAATGTAGAGAACGAGCAACAAATAACTAATTTAGGAAAACTACCGAATAAATATTACAAAATATCAATAGCTCTGACTGTTCCTATAAGTTTTTCCCAACAATGCGTTTGGAAATACAGTAATGTCTCTGCTGGAAGATTTAAATATTTTTTGGTGAGGGAGAAGATAAGAAAAATATCAAAACCGTTTTGGAAACTAATAAACTATTGAAAACTATTTCCAGACGTTGTAAAATAATCCTGAGATTCTACAAATTTGGACATCGAATTCAATTATCCTAAGAGACTACAGAAATTAATTTTATTTCAAAGCACGAATCATTCACAAATGAACAAAGATACTGGGATGGGTTGAACCATGTTTGACAGAGTTATTGTTATTCTGTAATCTTTACTCCCGACTCATAAATTTATTGCATGTTGCGCGTTCCTTAGGTTTGTTCTCTTGTACATATCCTTGGTTTCCTCCGGATAATGTATTATATACATAACTGTCTTGACTATTCTCGTGTTGCCGTAGTTCTTTATGCCACACATGTCCTATTACTGAATCTAGAGAGGAACCTGAAGGTTAGCACTCGAAACTTCATGAAAAGTATTTGAAATTTATTACGTTTGTCTCATGTTTCGTACACGATATCTTGCGTCTTATAAAGAATGTACGAATTTTTACTTTCTCGCAGACATACGTATGTACGGAGTAATATACGTAGTATAGAGAAAGTTATGTAATGCTGTACGAAAATCGATTTCGAGATTTTAACGGAAATACACGTTTTGGGTTCCGATACCGAAAACGTTTTTGTTTTGTTTTTTTTGAAAACGTCCGTCTCTCTGCGTCCGTCCGCCTGTCTGTCTGTTCGTTCGTCTGTGAACACTACTAGCGCCTAAACTATGCGTAGCGATTTTTTCAAAATTGAAGAAACCCCTGTCCCTCTGGCTCTAGTTATATATATGACACGTTTCTAAATTTGAGACGACGCACATCACCAGGTACAACGTTCACCACGTATTTTTATTGTCTTATGCAATAATATATTTGTTCTACCACAATTAAGAGAACGCTAAAGCACGTCCCTACTTCGCATTCACCATAATCTCCATATCCAACCAATACGTTATAGGCGTCATTCAAGGCAGTTTTCTCATTCACATCTTCAATCAAATCCACACTTATTGCATTAGAAAAGCTGGTGAAAGTAAAGAACAAAATCAGTGGTGGTCAGTGGGTTGCGAATTAGGAGGGGCGGCAAGTATGTCCGAATTATCACAAACATTTTACCTCTTCAAAATATTTCTTGAACGAGGAAAACTATAGCAAGTAGTATACAATGTACTTGCTCGCATTGGGATTTTAATCATTGTCTAAGACAACTTTTACGATGGTAACGGAAGATAGAATTGTGCTCACGCAAAAATAAGAGATTTTTTTACAAAATATTTTCAGCAAACAAAATAGTAAATATTGAAATAAGATGAAAGGGTCGGTATTCTTAGATTAGTTAATAGTCGTGTTCTCTGCCGAACAAGACAGCGTGCCTAAAGCAGCACGCTGCCCTATCCAGCTCCCAATTCTCCCTCACTCTTCCTCAAGCTTCCATTTCCTCGCATGCACGAGCTACAGACAGACTCGCGATAGTCCATGATGCGACCCACTCCAAAAACATTCATCTTTCTCTTAAGCGGGCACATAAAAATAAATTCGTCCTCCAAAATTGCGCTGATGGTATCCACAAATTAAACGAGTCGATTTATTGCAAGTTTAAAAGTTTCCCATCTTTTCCGGAGGTTGTTTCTTTCTGGGGAGGGCGCCCGAGAGCCCTTAAGGAGCAGCCGCCACTCAACGAAATGTCCTGGCATCTTGATAGTGTTTTTGCTCCTCTACTCAGAACATTGTACATTATGAATCTTTTATTATCTCGAGTACGTTCGTACATACGGAGTAAAATATGCAATATAAGATGCTGTTGAAAATCGATTACGAGATTTTAAGGAAAATGCGCGTTTTGACATCTCCCGACACCGAAAAAATCGTTTCTTAAAACTCTCTCCTTCTATCCACCCATCCTCATCTGTCCTTCGGGCTGTCCGTTAGTCAGTCCGTCTGTCTGTCTGTCTGTCCGCCCGTCTGTCCATCGATCTGTCCATCGGTCTGTCCGTCAGTCTGTCCATCCGTCCGTCCGTCTGTTCATCGGTCTCGCCGTCCGTCTGTTCATCGGTCTGGCCGTCCGTCTGTCCTTCGGTCTGTCCATCCGTATTCCCATCGATCTGTCTGTTCGTCCTCCTGCTCATCCGTCTACCAGTAAACAACGCTAACGCGTTTCTGGACTTTCTCTAAAAAGAATATTTCTCAATCGATCTGTTCTAACAAAAAGCACTGCGAATTTTAAAAGAATTCTTTAAATTTTAGGGATATCTGATACGACAACAAACACATTTCCAAAATCTTCTCAAAATGGAATCAAATTGTTCCTTTAAAATTCTTGCAAAAATAGTCTAAAGAACACTTACAAAGATGGAATAGCTACAATATGTACTATCACGACTCTTAAATTTTTCACTGTCACAACTGAATTTTCATAAACTGCAAACGTTTCAATTTTTTGGAGCACTTTGTACAACTAAGAAGCATTAAATATTGAGTGTTGTCGATATAATCAACAAATATCGAGAAAACTGGAAAGGTCATGTCCTGAAAATGCCAGAACACAGAATAAGTAAAATTATCCTTCAATATGCATCTAAAGATAAAAGAAGTTTTGACATCCCTTGAAGATGTGGCATGAAGAATTTCGAGACGGAACAGATCAGGAGGTCTAATCCTTACTGTCGATGATAATGACTTTGTACAACTACATTATTAAAGATAGAGATTTTTAATTCAAATAAAATTGGTTCTTCGTAATTAGCTGTTAATTAATGTCGTCGCAATTGCTCTGAAAATATTTGCCCCTGAGGAGCGGAATGCACCGCGAGAGGTCCTGGGAACTCTTTCAGAGCCAATAGATGACATCTGGAAAGTAAATATTTACACGATTCTAACAAGTTTCTCAAAAGAACAAGTTGAAATAATTTTAAGAAACTTTTAAAAATGTGGTTGGTTTCATATCAGGTTATGAAAAACAACTGATAGAAAATCATTTGTAAGTTCTTTTAGTGCAAGAATGTTAGCAGTACTTCGTTTCTTAAATAGGTATATTTCTTAAGCGAAGATATAAGATACCTGAAAATATAACTAGTGGTGCTATAAAAGGGCACATACTTTCTCCAAGAATGTAGTTTCCTATTCTAATTGCTCTGAGCAAGCTCTTCACTTTTGCCAAACACTCTTTCCAGGTGCTATCTATTGGTCAATCTTGAATTTAAAAAATACATGTTTTCCAATAAGTCTAATTACATTGCACACAATGTTTTCTCAAAGAGCATAAGATGCACACTATACAGTGACTCATCGAAGAGGGAGGGGCTAACGATACTTGAACCTTCCCTCCCGCACCCCGAATCCAATGGTACATATTAATATATATTACTTTTACTAATTTTCTGTACTAACAAATATCATTTATCAGCCGCCTAGACATAACAGTAGCTGAAAAGTTCTGGGTGGAACTCTGATATTAGATATTAAGAATTGCATATAAAACCCGCTATTATTTAGGTTCACATACCTAATGTTCTTGTCTAATTTTGTAGTTGAGGGTCCACTCAAGGCCCCGCTCTGGTTGACAAGCCGTGTGGCCCGGACTCTCTTCCGCTGTTGACATGTCATGCGGCTCCTGCACTAGGACAAGCAGCAAGAAGCCTTGGAACAATATGCGCGCCTTCTGTTTGTAGATCTTTGAGCTCGCCAGCCAACTTTTGCCCGTTTGTTTTCTTTGTCCACCTACACGGGACATTATACTCGGTACCGCAATAATCCCGCCACACGTCATCCCAACGAAAAGCAGAGGGCTCGTCCAAGAGGGGTTGACGTCACTCGTTTCAAGCAGAACTCGACGCAGAAAGGACTCGTGATGAAGTCACGGCCTCTCGTGGTTTTCTTCAATGTTGGTGGAGCACAATCCAAGGGTACTCTCATCAGAAGATCTCGTTTGAAAGAAACAATAGCTTTACTTGCACCACTTCTGTGGTGTTAACCAACGACTTCTGTATTTTAAACCAACTTTCTGCGTCATGGTGTTAGAATAAAACTGACGACAGTGTCTTTGGCATACTCATGTCAAGATTTCATTCGCTCAACAAACTTATTTCCTATATTAGGTACGCTGTATTACGAACTCTAGCAAATAAGCACGTGTCTTCTTCATTATTTAGAAGACCGTAACTCAACAGAGGAATGAAAAAGGCAAAAATCGATTAAGAAGAGATTGACACGCCAGAAACTCGTTGCACCGGTTTTAAATGCCTTTGGCAGCGGGGAGGAGGGACGACTCAAACACTTGCACTGGCGACAAATATGCGCTGCGAGCTGTGAAATGGAAACCAAATGCGCGCGGAAGGCAAACGCGAGGCGTGGGAACAGTTAACGCACGAGGACGCTCCCTTGGTGTTTGCCCAAGTGACGGCGATCGACGCGCATCGCCCGCAGTCTCGAACGCGCTCTCCTCAGACTTTCCGCGTCCTCGAACTCTGACGTGGCGCACGTTTACTTTGGCGTACGCTCTCTATAAGGGGGGCTCCGGAAAGCGAACACACAAAAAATACCTCATCATGTTTCAGAGACTGCTATGGAACGCAGTCGCAAAGGAACGTCCACAGATACGCAGCCTAAACAGTTTTGTACAGACTCGTTGAGGTTCCCAACTCATCAATACCAATTTTAGGTGTAAACTTTCAGGTTTCAAGTTTTATGGAATATTCCTACTAATTTTAAGGATTATGTTAGCGTCTGTTTTTTTCGTTTAATTGTAATAGTTTTCTAACATTGTTAAAACAGCCACAAATATATTTTCAATAAGTTATCTTTGACGTTTCGACCCTGGTTTGGGTCTTTTTAAAAGAATTTAGGGTCCAGGTTTGTTGAAAAGTCGGGTAGCATTTTATTTTACAAATGTCAATATGATAAAAACACAGGTCATTCATATCAAGTCGCAAACATCATCTGGTCAACAAGCTATCTATTAAAACTGAAATTGCTACTGGGGGTTAAGGTAGTACATAACGGGAGCCATCATCAAAGTGCTGTAGTAGAATGATTAAACAATAAAAATGTTCAGTAATTTACAATTTAAACAATATTTGCAAATAATACATAAAATTATATATTAACATTCTTCATAATAAGATGATTCAATGTTAAATATACAGTTTTACGTCGTAAGCTTTGTCTTCTTTGCATTTATACTTACAAGAACTTTTTAATGTTAATTCGTATTGTGTTTGACTCTCATATACGTTGTCATAATGATACCTGTTGTCACTAAAACAACACTATATTAAACTATTCTGTTTATTTTCTTGCTCGATCACTATGAGCCTTTTAGGTGCAGTTTTACTTTTCGTACATTTGTACTTCGTAATTAGTTTCGCTTTGTACTTTTAATGTTTTGTTTTTACTGATCTAAATCAATTGTTGAATCAAGTTTGACGAAATATTACATTTATAATTTAAGTAATACGCGGTATCAAATCACTAATCCTCGACTCGAATCGGTGGATTTTTCTTCATCAATTTTAAAACAGTCTCAATATTCGGAAAATTTGGACTAGAAAATTTGTTTTTCACATCAGAGAAGTGGAGAATTGCCGAATGGGATCTCTGTGTCCTAATCAATTGCCATATTGTATGTATGTCTTCACTCATTTCGTTTCGCATTTAACTCGCACCAATCATTTTACAAAGAGTACGAAAGCGTGAATCCTCATATAAAACTGTTACCGCATATTGAAAGTTCTCAAAATGCGAATGTTGATTTATTTCATTCACATTTCTCTTATTAATGAGACTGTTATAAGATTATTTCAATCATTTTCACGTAAAGTAATTGTAGTTTTACAATATTACAGTTTTTTCAATAAGATCTTCACGCTTGCTCATCAGGTAATTAAAAGAAGTTTTACATACCTTGGAATTAATGATAACAATTCTTACGCCAGACATAATCAGTACTCTTGCGTATTAAACTCCATCTTTGTATTTCTAATGCTTGTAAAGCTATTAATCACTCCCTAATACCACAAGCGTAAAGGTCACTGCATCCACGCATAATGCAAGCTTATATTAGCGTTCTCAATAGGAGTAACGGATACCCCACGAGGATATCGCATTTCAGGTTCCGGAAGGAAGAATGATTTACATCCGCTTTCGTCACATATACGGGGGCTTGCGTCCTACCAATAAATAGTTTTCTCACTCCAGACATTTCCAAGGGTATTTCAAAGTGGTATCGTGATATGTGGATAAGAAACGTACTAAGACACTGAAAGATCTTGAAACGTTGAAAGGAAATTAAAGTAGAATTCGGTGAAAATGAGTTAAAAATATGAATGTGTCCTTCGATTGCCCAATCACAACATTGGTATGGTGAATATTTTCCATTCTTAAGAAACAATGTTGACAAAAATCTCATTTGATTAAAATAGTTGAAAATCCAAATATTCCTGACTCGAGTCGTCGTTTTGAATTTTTTGGAATATTTTTGCAACTCGTTCAGAGCGGCACGAGTAGACGTATTGAGTCCACATTTTCCTCACTGAGAGATGTGTCTTGTCTTCAGAGAAACAATGAAGACATTTTTCAAGCAACAAACATTTTGTAGAAGTTCCCCGTATTTTTCATTATGTCGTTGAATACTATAGTTGGCACACAGAGGAAGACTGCCCACATTATGGTGATTTGCTATTGCCTCTCACTGAACGAATTTGGTGCATTGATCTTGAGAGGAGAATAAGTAAAGGTGAATGATTATGGTGGAAAGATGGTTCAGATCAAAATAGAAATGGTAAGAAAAGCCAATGTCGCCACAATTACACGATAAAACTAATGATCTTAAAACAGTACTTTCGCGCCTGTACTTACATCCAAAATTACGCGAAAAGTACTAAAATTTTCGAAAAATTGCGCATGATCTTATTTCAAAATCTATCTTTAAGGAACAGATTTCAGTAAAAGAAAAAATACCTATCTTCATAATGGCAGTTGTAGGAAGACGCCGAAAAAACTTTGAATTTTTGCAATTTTCAAAAAATCATAGTTTTTAACGAAAATGAGACCTGCGCAATTCTTCTTTCGCCATTTTTTTTGAAAATTTGGAAAGAAGTCCCGGGGCTTCATGTAAAGTACACCAAAATTAAAATATCGGTTTAAAATCCAAGAGGCCGCGACATCAGCCACATCGATTGGGAAATATCAATTTTGGAACGACTTAACCGCTAGCGTTGTTCACAGACGGACAGGTAGACGGACAGTTTGCAGTCATTGAATTTTTCAGTATCAAGGACCCACAAAAGATGCTTTCTGCCTACGCCACGTGTTAGAGAATTTATTTTTCTAAATTTAGCAACTGGCTTTATCCACTTTTTCGTTTCCAGGGCCCTGTAGGGAGAGTTTTTCGCACAGCAGTACATAACTTTCTCTCTACTGACTAAGCGGTAGGGAGAAAGTAAAATCTCGTGCCTTATATAGTTCTCCAACAGACTGTGATTGGGAGATCCTAGGTTTCGAGCCTCGGCAGTGCAGAATAGCTAGAAACTAGAATTCATTTTCTTTCTGGTGGAGAATTCTAGCGGTCGGCTACTATAATAGGTTTTTCCGATCAATACCACGCGGATATCGAAGCAGTACCCTAACAAATAGGGTATGAATCGAGCGCGATCTTTCCTTCCTCTCGTTTATTCTACCATCACACCTTACTTAGACACACTTAGACTTAGATGCACCACACTACCACACATGTCGGGAGTTAAGTTTATTTCCCGGCTGGGGCGGTAAGAGATACATGGATGAGGAAAACACGCAAGCTGTCGAGTAGGTCGTCGTTTGATCCCGCAATTCAGCGGGAGAATAAAACCATCCCATCCCGTGAAAAAAACAACAACATGCTCTTCACTTACGAGACTAATGACCATACCTGTTAATACGCCCGAAAACACGAAATAATCAATCAATAAATCGAGAAACTTTCGTTTTCACGTACTTGAGGGTAGTTTCAAAACCCTGCGTCAACAAGGTAGGTAGATTTCCATGCAAATCCTTGATACAAATGTGATTATTAAAATACAGTAATGTATGTATGTATGTACTTTGGCACAAGAGGTCTTTGCGAGCTAAGGCCTTCCAGCGGCGTCCTGGATTAAAAACAGTAATATTGTTCTAAAATAGAACAATTGAGACATTTGGGTGAAAATAATGGGATATGTCATTTTGGACGGAATCATAAAAATTGTCTTTCATGAAGAAAGCCCGAGGGCGTCAACTATTCTGAACGTTCACCGGAAACTTATCTAACCATCACCACGTTTGATTGTAAATAGAGCATTAAGTCCGATATACAGGGTACAGTTTTCGTGCAGATTGGACGTACAGAAAACGTCCAGTCCAGACTGCACGTTTTCTATATGAACGTGTTCATAATTTTTCATGCAGAAAGCCTACAGTATGACTCAAGCGCGTCTAGCGGCAGAATGATTCACTATCGGTGATCGGCCATTGCGATTTTGTGGTTAGGTGTGTCAAAGTGCGATTGTATGAAGAGATATATTGTGATAAACTTCCTTTTTCCCTATTCTTGACTTCTTATTTTTATTCTCTATGCTCGTCATGGTTACTTAATACCAAATCATGGTCATAACCAGAACGCACACACAGAAATACCACCACCACGGTGTAAGATATCTTACATCGTGACCACCACTGACAGTACTCGGACTGTTTCTCTTTAGACCCTCTAGCGGCGGCCTGTGACGATTCGTGCAGAAAACATATAGACCGTCTATGCGCCGCTTTTGGCTTTTGTACTTCTGGTTTGGGATCTTGAAGTTTCTTGAAGTTTCAGAAACTATATGAGAATCTGCACGAAAACTGTACCGTGTATACCGGACTTTAAATAGAAGAATTGAGACATTCGGGTGAAAATACTGGGATCTGTCGTTTTGGACGGAATCATAAAAATTGGCTTTCGTGAAGAGAGCCTGAGCGCGTCAATTATTCCAAACGTTCACCGGAACCTTATCTAATTATAACCCCCTTTGATTGTAAACAATACATTAGCATTTATTTTTTCATAAATACTTATGGTTGTAGAACCAAGAATAAGAAATCTTATGACGCCGTGCACCAAAGCCTGAAGGTTCCCGAAAGGCAAGCGCTCAGACGCGAATCGGCTGTTCGCCCCACTGTGCGGGGCCAGTCCGGCGGGCGGCGCGGCGTCGAACGGGGCGGGTGGAGGAATGCAGCGCGGACAGGCGCCGGCGCCATCGCCCTCCTCGCCCCACCCCGCCCCCCGCCCGGCCACCCTCGCAGGCCGCGTCCGCATTCCGAGGACGTCCTCGCGAGGACGTGTGGTCCTGCCACCAGTCGCTTCGCGGAACACCACGCTCCCGCAGCGGCTTAGGTGGCTCAAGCCATCAGGTCCTAGGGGTCCAGTCGCGGCGGTGGAAGGATTTTTTGACACTAGTTACATAGCGAGGTCGAATTCAGCCGCTGTCTGGAGGAGAATTCTAACCACCTGTTGCCCTCATTGGTAGTTTTTCGTGATTTCTCCGGTTAACACCAGGCGAGAGTAGGTCCAGAAGGGAGTATACCCCTAACAAACGGGACACGGACCGCGCGCGATCTCTTCTTTCCCTTCCTTCCCCTATCCTCACCCCATTCTCACACTTACTTCACACACTTCCACTTCCACGTCGGGAGCAGTCGTGGGCTTAAAGCTTGTCACCGACGGGATGGTGTTCGGATGGAACGGTGCCTCGTAAGTGGGAGATATCTGACCCGTTGGCCAACGTGTACTTCGGCGACAGATCTAACCAATCAGAGGGAATGATCACTTCCACTTCGCAAGTAAACGTCCACTCCACTTACGGGACTCATGACCTTAGCAGTTGACGCCCGGAAACACGGAATAATCAATTACGCACGCTCTCGCCTCCCCGCGCACGCAACCACTCCCTCGTGAACAGAGGTACGCTAATAGACGCTGTGGAGTGCTAAGCATGGAAACGCCAATGATAAAAAGAAAATTAGTTTTCACCCATGCACTGTTCCATGGCGGATCCACTGTTCCTGTACGTTGGAACCTTCAGTGCAAGAGGAGGGTGGTTGCAGACGTCTGCCAATCCGTAATATTAAATAACTAGTGAAGTTACAATACAACCTCACATAGGTTCTCCCATTATTTCTAACTTTTTCAATTTTCGAAAATCTTAGATAGTTCCAGGAAAATGAAATCCACGTGACTCTTTTAAAAGTCCCTTGTTCTACCCGTGGAAAAAAAATTGAAGAAAAAAATTTGGGTGTATTTCTGAGATTTTTAAAAGAAATTGTATTAATTTCAAGAATAAATTGCACAAAAACTACTAATTTTTTCCAAAAACGTACATGACCTTTTTAAAACATCTAATTTTTTGAACGAATGTTATTCAAGACATAAATATATATCTTCAAATTAATAGTTTTGCAATATCAGCTTTAAGCAATTTTCGAAAATATAATTCGACATAAATGAAACTAGCGCCAATTTTTTTTACCGTTCTATGACACATTCAAGGAGAAAATTTCAAGAAAAAATTTGAAGACTTTTTGAGAAAATAATTGTTTAAAAATTGCCTAAAAATATCTGTTTTAGACTCGTAGGGCCTCGGGTTTCTTTACATGGATCGAGCACTATCAAGTTTGCAGAAAAGTGGCTGAACGTTTTAGGTGCTTTTGTTGACTACAGACACAATGTGTTACAGTAAGCAATTTACTATATTTAGGAGCAAGATTTATCCAGATTTTCGTGGCCAGGGCCCGGCAATAAGGGTTCTCTTATTACGAAGTAAGGGTGAGACAGTAAAAAAAATATTGTGAACATTGAAAAAGAACGGAAAATTCATCATTACTTCACATTTCCGAAAATTTCGTACAAAATTTGGAACATTGTTACCAAATCCAAATGCGTATTCTTGTACATATGTAGGAGTTAAATCTTACTCCAAAGGATTTCCTAACCATATATTTTTTTTGTTTTCAGTTTAAACTTCTGATTCATATGTGAGTGAATGTTGGGGGGGGGGGAAGTGAGTGGGCGGCGCGAAGTGGCTGGTGACATTTCCTCTTCTCGCCGCAATTGCCTTCTGCGCCTGCATCCGGTCGTCCCGCAGCAGCAGCTGGCGACGAGTGGCGCGAGCACTCGGTTCATGCGGAGATCGTTCCAGCCACTTGCTTTTTCCTCGCGGTTACATCGAATAATCTGGCCATTATTGTGATTTTGATGAGCTAAATCGCCATTCTCCTAAAATGTTTTAAAAATTTTTGTGTTTAAATGTTTTTAATGTTCTAAAAGAAAACGAAATAAAAAAAGAAAAGAAAATAATAAAAAAAATAAATCCATGAAATCAGCGAAAAATACTCTGAAAATAACGGAAATAACTAAAAAAATAACTTATTAGACGAAATCAACAAAAAATGTCATAAAAATGAGACATTTACTATTGTCATAACATAAAATTAATGTCTATACTAAAATGCATTATTCTAGAGTGAAAAGAAAATGACATTTCATTAACATACGCCTCCTATTTATTATGTAGACTATAGTTACATATGGTTATTTTTCTTATCTTATCATGGACGTTGTTTGTCTTATTCGGGCCTTGTCATTAGCAGAATCTGCGTTCGACGCACGAATTATGATTTCGTGCCCCTTCTCTACCACAATCTACACCGGCATCGTGAACGCATGTACTTGCGATCTCGCAAGGGAAGCTATGTAAAACGATATATCGTATGTTCGAATACCTCCGTTAGCGGATTTTCGACATCAGGTAAATAGATGGTCTCGACGACGCGTCGTGACGCCATCGTCTGGAGAAAAAATCGAAAGACTGACTCTTTACTTACTCTTAATCTGATGTATTTTTTTTTTTTTTTTTTTAAGTTTTGATCTAATACATCGAACGGGTACTGAAGAGTACGCCAAGTAACGGATCCTAGACACTGCTTCATTCTACTACTTCTCATTCGAATCATAAGGGCGGCTGAAGAGCTAATTACCCCCTCACAACATATTCCTAACGATTAATATTTTTAGAAAGGCTCCGGCGATAATGTGTGTACAGACAACAATCCAGCGCCAAATGCAGAAGGAGCCTATATATAAATAAAATACAGAAAATAATTCGAGTAAATAATTAGTTAGAGATCGTATATCCCAGGCTGCACACCAGTTTCATACTAGATACTCCCCCATCCTGCCTTCTAGAATATTAAGCACCATGATGAACATTTGTATAAAACTTTAATTTCCTCATTCATTAATATAATAATTATATTCATTAAGTCACCACAATTAATTCGGAATTGATCATTAAACCGACACCCACTTTTGAAAAGAGTCATTCTTCAAATTCAACCATCACATTTATTGCCTCTCGTCGGTGCACAAGAAACGTGGTATACGAGTATCTTTAAAAATTGTATTTTGCAGAAGAACGGTTGTTAATTTGAGCAGAGCAAGTATTCCAAAGATTTTTATCTGAGCACCGGCTGAGAATTATCTTCTTGAAACTTTTGAAAGTAAAAATTGATTATGTTCTAAATATAATTGTTCATAAAAATGACAATTTTTGACATGTTTCTTCAACCTGGGTAGGCAGAAAAAACACTTCTTATATTTTGTTTAAAAATAAAAGACATATGAGGCTATTGTTCCAGAAGCTAATTGTGCTTGACAAGAACATCTATCAGATTTGGAAATTAAGCTTGAAATGAATACGAAGTTACAATTGATTACTTGGATTTTTTATTGTAAAATTAATTTAATCTTTATTTGTATATATTCATAGCTAACATAATATAAAAGTACGCTTAAAGAATTTCAGAACATCTTTAAACAAACGTTATATAAAAACAAGTGAACATTAACTCTCCGTTGAAAAACCTCAATTGAAACGTTTCCCTTGTCATTTGCCAACCAGAGTGACCTATCCTTCTAGTGGCAACATATCCACTGCACAGTAAATGTCCAAGGTTAATTTAAAGCTTTGAGTTGTTGTGCTGCAACAGTTGAAGAGCGAGGAGCTCTTTCATTTTCTTAAATGTGCGTTTAAATGCGGACTTTAAATGTTTCAGTCGTATGAGTACAAGAAGAGTAGACATCCGTACTCGTGCGTCATGATGGAAGAAGATAGATGAAGAGAGATGACCTGTTCGAGCTCGTTTCTGCCGATTGTCCTCCGACAATGTTGGGGGATTCGCAGAAACGGACAGTAAGGAAAACTGTACAGTCACGAAGTACATTACACACGTTCATTAGTGTGCTACAAGTAACAGAATCATTCCCCATTTACATTACGTTTTGAAATTTAGCATATACAGAATCCGAATTTTCTACGTTCTGATATCTCAGAGTTTTATTTATTACAGAAAGAACATTACTTGAGATGGCATTCGAGTGCCACGTGTTAGAAAACTTTGATCAAGTTCAAATTCATTAAGGAGTTTAAACACTTTGTGACTTAAGAAACACAGTATAATTTTATTTCAAAAATACAATATTGTAATTTCTGAGGTTCGTAATCACTTGAATAGAGCTCAAAACAATAATAGAACTGTTTTAGAGGAATACATTTCATCTTAAAGACACGAATGGGATGAAATTAACCATTAAGATACTACAAAAACAGGTCGACCATACCAGGAACTTACACCTGTTGCATATTTACAAGAACTATTCACAAGAGTTTGAAATATTGCATCAGAAACCAAATTCTGAGGTTCCACAAATTCAATTTTATTTGCTCTTAAATAATTTTTTATTAAAGTTTAAACACCAGGTTCATTTTACAATTGTTTTCGATGAGAGTGTTTATTTATCGTAAATGAAAGCAATTGGATTCTTCCATTACAAAAGTTGAGTGGCAATAATAATTTGTTTCTAGATTTTACTTCACTTCACAAATTCCCGATAATCATTTAAATTGTTTCCGAATCTACTCCAAAATGAGGATTTCTATCGAGTCTGGTGGGCTACGAGGTAGATTACATAAGTTTCTGGTTTCAATAACTTCTATTTTTGATACAAAGAAAAAATTGTGTACTTTTTCATCTTTTTTCATTAGTACCTTATCCTTCACTTTAACCACTTTTTACATCTGTATATTAACATTTCTAGGCCTCTGAAACAATAATCCAAAGTTTTGTTCTCAAAACTGTCAAAATCTGCTTCTTTCACCACACCCTCGTCTCATTTTTCCCCCTGAAGTTTTTTCTTCAGTTTTGATAATTGGTAGCCGTGGCTGGGTGGCCCCATGTAGTCTGTATTGTACTTGATTCAACGCCTTGAAGCCGCAGTCCTTCGCAACATTCTTTGCAATCTGAATAGTAAGCACAGGTGCGTTGTCGCAAAGTAGCTAAACACTTTGAGATTTCACGCACAGCATCCAACCCAAGTGCCTCTCTTCACAACACTGAGTGATATGTTGGCTGCAAACTTATAGCATTACTAAAGATGAGACTATATACTGCTCAGGAAGTTTTCCCATCGATGAGCGATATCTTGGTCACGCTACGAACTTATGGAACGGCCCGCGTCGCGCTCGCTCTCCCCACCATGATGGAACGAGATCAGTGCCAAATTACCGAACGGGCGGATTAGGCTGCAGCCTGGGGCGCGCAATTTATGGGGGCGAACGAATATCAGAGGATTCAAAATTCCATGAGGCGAAGTTTTGAATGTTTTTTATAGAAATATTTCTTTCCATATTTGGACAAAAGAACGTGTTAATTAATCAAATACACACACACACACACATTGTGTATATGAACCTATATACATTGATATATATATATATATATATATATATATATATATATATATAGGTAAAATGAATTCGAGAATATCCTATATATTTATTAAATCAATATGGTGGTAAGATTTATTTTTATGTATACGTATAATCAATTATTCATACGTACACAGTATTTGCGTCTGTTACAAATATCGTACAACAATTTTTTATTCAAAATATTATAAATAGCTTTAATGTTTAAAAAAGCAAATTAAAAGGGAGCTAAAACATTTGACAGCCTAGGGCACACATAGGTCAAAGTCAGGCAGTGAACGAGATTGGTGCGCTGCGCCAATGTTTGCTCTTCCAACGCCAGATATGTCACGAACCACGTGACCACACCACTGGCATTTCATTTGAAAAGCCAGACCAGACATCGCTCGTCACCATGCGACAAGGCAAGCGAGCGGTTTGTGTCATTAAGTGAAAATTTTCATCGGTGATCAATCACAAATAACACGATGCAATATTTTTTTTTTTTAATATGCTTCACTTATCTATTTCGAAAACTTGTAACATGGTGATGATGGGGTTCTGTGGGGGTAGAAATGCAGCTTGTGGCACGATTGGTTCACGCGTTGTCGATTCCGACAATGAGTCACTCGCGACGTGGCCAGGGTGTGCGCGGGCGACACACATTAGACCGAAAGCGACCCTTCGCTTTCGGCCTAATTAAAGGACGTGGCTCGAGCTTTCGGCCCTCGCATTAATATAAAACATCACTGAGTGTCCAACGCTCAATTACTAACACATTTTATTCAAATACTCTCCTTAAAAATCATTTGGTGAGTATATTATCTTGTTTTCCAGTAGAGTCTCCATTTTCTTGCCTCCTGTTCGCCCAACAAGTTTTCTCCTCCACACATACTCGGGCGTGAACAAATCGAACGCGTCCCTGACCGTAACGAATCGTGCCATAAACTGCATTTCAGCCTCCTTTGGTATCTGGCTGCATATAATACAACCGCAAATATTGTGACGCAACCAGGTGCATGAAGCTCATTGTCTAACGCCGGTCTGTCCGGAGGAAAATTCTAGCGGTCGGTACCTCTGATCGATAGTTTTCCGTTTATTCTCCGATCAACACCGTGCGAATGACGGAGCAGTACCCTAACAAACGGACCACGGACCGCGCGCAATCTTCCCTTCCTCTTCCTTGTCCTATCCTCATCCCTTACACGCACACTTACACTAACATGCACTACATTACCACACATGCCGGGAGACCGGTCGGGGACTTAGAACTTGATCCGGCTGGGGAGGTACCTCGCTGGTGGGAGATATCTAGTTGGGGAAAACCCTGTTAGTTGGTGATAGGTCGGCGCCCGAATCTCGCCATCCAGTGGGGGAAGATCATCGCCACCACCCGATGGAAACCATTCACTACATTTACGGGACTAATGACTTTAGTAGTTGACGCGCCCGGAATCACTAACAGTCAATCAATCAATCAATCAATCTGAAGCCGGATAAGGCTGTGAAGCAGCCTTATGGTCCCCGCCAATGCCATCGCCATGTCATCGCCGCTGCAGGCCAGTGTTTGGGCTGCCAGCGGCGTCGCGACGCGGCGCGTCGCGGCGCTGCAGGTGCGGGCTGCGCCGGCCGCCGCGCGCCGTGTAAACAGAAAGCAGAGAGCGGAGCGGAGCGGAGGGGCTCGGATGCAGCGGACGTCCTGGAATCTACCTCCAGGGCTCTCGCCACGGGGCACGCGCCGCGAGGGACGACATTTCCTCTAACCACTTCGCCATCGCGCCACGGCGAGCACTCACTGCGATTTCTGACTAGAGTGACACGAAATTAAGACCTTGATATCAGTTTCCAATATGAACTCGCAAATGTAATTATGGCTTCAATTCAAATATATGCGAGAAATCAAACCTCCATTTCTCTGGTCCGAGACCTTTTTACAACACTGAAATTGTTTAAGAAGACCTGCATTTTATTCCATATCGAAATAATACCCTTTTTTGTGGTTCTACATGCTAATGGAATAATACTTTGAAAAGCTAGCCCCGTATGAATATCATAATTAATTTTTAATGAGAATATTCATCAATGCTTTAATAATAACAATTATGCTAATTAAACTATCCGGGATATAAGAGATATCAACCACAATAGTAGACTATATAAATTTACTTTGCAGAAAATTCATTCATGTATTTCGGGATTTTTTCTCCATCATCAGTGGCTCCAATTATGCACATTATTAATATTACAACATTGAAATGACATGAAATTTTAAAATGTTTTAACCAAGTTCTAAACCATCTAAATTTAAGGTACATGAGAAAATTTTCAAGAAAAGCAATTAAGCATAAAAACTATTAAATCTTATGTGACAAAAATGTCTAGAAAATATTCACTTATAACAATTACACAGGTATACAAGATATACTGTATACAAATTTCCAGAAATGGAATTATTGACAAAATGGGAAAGTTATCAAACCAATTACGTTTATATAATATTTGGAAGAAACAATAGAATGCAGCAAAAAAGCGTTTATGTCATCTTTTATAGTGCGGCTTGCGCTCTTCTTACCAAAAGTTTAAAGAAAACAATTTGGAGCTGTTTTTGAGAAAATTATATTTTTATATTTTTTAATACTACCCACATTTTATTCAAAATTGCTCTAAAACTACTATTTTTTTAAAAAAATTGAACAAGACCTGAATTAAAGAACTAATTGTGGAGAACAAATTTTATTTAAAGAAAAACAAGACAGCCTTTTTGAAAAAATTTTGAAAATGTACCGGGGGCTACATATAAAGTATATCCAAAGTTTAAAGAATGTTTTGCAAAATCACACACATTATCGAAGTGTCTGCGATTTTGTATTATTGATGAAGTATTGAAACTATCATCGCACAGCACTGAGATATTCCTGCATAAAAGGCAAAGCGATGTGAATTCCAACAACTCGGATCAGCGTATTTGAGCCTATGAACCATTGTTCCTACTCAATGCAATAAAAAATCTCGTATTTATGGAGTCCAAAGTTCTGGAATCTCTTCATCAGCAACAACTTATCGGTATTCATTTCAAGATGACTCGACCACGAGCTGATCATGCGCAAGGCACTAATCTACTCCCAACTGCAGACATACCGCATCACCAAGTGAAATTTATCGTCACAATCAGACGATCGTAACCATTCCTGGCTCAACCTTTCAATATGGCCTTTCAATGCGGGAAGATAAGAGAAAGCACTCGCGTATCTTGAGTATGAATGTGCTCTGATTTCTTCCTTATAATCATTAGGAACAACAATACACCAATGTCTCGCAGACATCGACTGAAAACCACAGAAACAATAACTTAAAAAGAAGAAAGAACATCGAAAAAATATTTTTAACTCTTCGGGCGTGGAACTGCTTATTCAAAGAATTGTTGCATCCGCTTGCATGAAAGCGTTGAATAATATATATATATATATATATATATATATATATATATATATATATATATATATATATATATAAATTCAAATATTTTGAAACTAGATTTTTAAAGAAAATTTTGAAAAATATAATGCTGAACATAAAGAACGAAGTAACGAAAATACTTCTCAGAATTTATTATAATTAATCTTTCAGTTCGGTTGAGGAGCGTTCGTTTTAAGCAGCTGGAACGCCACGAGACCTTGAATTTTTTGTTGGCCACTCACCGAGTCGGCGACGACGCTCCCGTGTGGCAGCCGAAAGTAGTCGGAAGATGGAGGTGTCCGCGACAACCAACACGACGCGACGGCTCCAGCGAAGGCGCTCGGGCTCCTGTTGGGGCAAAAGCACCGTGAGAGAGTGGTCGATGTGGCGGAGAAAAGCAAAGGGAACAGACTTTGGATGGCGTTTGGGACTGGGGCGTGAAGCAACGAATCAAAGGGTGTCCTTAGGTAATGCAGAACAACAGTTGAGACAACAGTATGAGATTGAACCGAGGGGACAAAGAACAGCTAGTGAACGAGGGAAGGCAGAAATGAGCAGTGGAAGAGGAGGCGAATGAAAGGGCATTAGAGACCAGAACAAAGGAGGGACGCGCAAATAGAGCGCTGTAAATGGTGAAAAAATTTGAGGTCAAGAAATGCATGGTAGGAAGCTAATGCAGGGATTGGAAGGTGGACAACAGACTACAGGATTGTAGGATATTCAGCCGGGCCCAAGTCAGAGCGATGGCACACACTGCCTGAACCACATGTAAGGCATCACAGGGGGAAGCCAGTGAAAGAGGTAGCGCAGCAATGAAGAAGCGCGATGCAGCGTTGTTCGAGGCGAGATCTTCCTGAGGAATGGCATTAGACCAACTGCGGTGACGGCGTTCATGGTGAGGCAGATGGGAGGCGACTGACGGCGTAGGAGTAGTGGCGCTGGTGGCGGCGGCGGGGGTATGGGTGGCGGCAACGATGACATGGACGGAGAGGGAGGTAGGACGACGGGTCGGCGGCGAAGGTGGAAGCAGTGGTGGCGGCAGGGGGGAGTGGCGATGGCGGAGGCGGCAGGGACTATGGGTGGCGGCATCAGTGATATGGATGGTGAGGGACGGGAGGCGGCGGGGAGGGTAGAAGCAATGGAGGCGGCGGGGGAGAGGTGCCGGGGCGGTGAGCCCGGGGGCGGGTGGTGGCGGCGGCAGGGGCTACGGGTGGCGGCAACGATGATATGGACGAGGGGCGGCGAGCGAGGGCGAGAAGCAATGAAGGCGGCGGGGGAGAGGTGTCGGGTGGCGGTGAGCCCGGGGGACGGGGTGGCGGCGGCGGATCTGTTGACGGAGGGGGCTCGTGCCTGCGCAAACACCCTGCGGCCGGCGGCCACCGGAGGGGCCGGGGCGGGAAGGGGGCGGGGCGGGCCGGGGGCGGGGCGGGCCGGGGGCGGGGGCGGCAGCCGCCGTGGAATTCGGCCCTCGGCCGCCGTGGCTGCCTGCACCCGCTCCGCGCAATCGCCGCCGTCGCCACTGCTTGCGCCACGACGCGCCCCTGGGGTACCCCATCCGAACTAAGGTCGGCGCCACGGAGAGTGGAGAAATCAATTGCGAGAGCCCTACATCACATAACTCCATAAAAAATATTCCCTCCATTTCGTGGATAGGTGATTTAATGATTTGTGATAATCCCTTAGACCTTTCAGCATGTCGCTGGCTAATTTTTAACAACACGTGTCTAATATTTCAGAGAGAGACTTTTCAGGAGAGAGAGAAAATCGTTGTAAAGTTTCAATTACAAGTTACTACAAATGTGATCAATTTCTTTCATTTTAATAAATTATCAGTAAATTTCTGTATTACATGACTTTGATTGAATTCGGTTGATGATGTTATCTTTTGGGTGACTTTATCTCAATATAAACGAATGTTGAGATATGTGTTGTTAAAATTTAGACATCGATAAGCATTTCGGCTATCGTTCACTCCGTTCGAACTGTGAATATAATCACGAATTATTATTGGTATTTTCCCTTTGATGAGAGAAATCTATCTACGTCCTCTGTATCGATGGCTGTGCCGTCGATGGCTCTTCCCCAAATCTCTTTAAGGATGACCAAGTATATTTTATGCCCAGTAGTGCTTTCATCAGACGCAACATCGTTGTCGCTAGATTTGAAAAAATCTAACATTTCAGCTCTCGATAATTTAAATATTTTAATGCATTCAAGAAAATTTTGAGAGATGTAAACAAGAAAGTTTGGGAGATTCCATCTGAGATGGTATTAAGACGATATGGCCTTCACCCTAAAATTTTCTCAAAAACTTATCCGAATTTTGATCGTCTGTTACGATATTTTTGGTAAGTGGGATAATTTTCCCTAATAGAAAACCGTTAAGTCATGGCTATTATGAACATTAACGAGAATCTTCAGTATTAATGTGTGAACTATTCTTATATTAAATTATAAGATATTAAAAAAAGCATTCGAAATGCAAGTAGACACAAATTTGTTGTCATCTTGCCGTAACAAATCTGCACTTACAACATAAGCGTTCCATATACATGCTTACTTTGTATGCTTATGATCCACACAGTGTGTGTATCAGACAAGATAAGCACAGAGTGTATAATTATATTGTCTGAGTTTCAATTTTTGTTTCAATATATTTTCAAAGGTTTCTACAATTATCTGTTCACAATGACATTTGCAGTATTAAAGAACTGAATTGAAAAAAATCATTTCTTAAAAATACCAATTTCATCCGAAGAAAGCTACTTCCCCATTCGCCCACGTGACATGCATTCGATTTCACAGCCCATGAGGAAAACTGTGGAGACTCGGGAACCCGCTACACCTCCAGAAGAGCACTCCCACATCGAGGAAACGAGACAAGAAACGGCGTCGAATCGCAGACCATGCCGAGGATTCTTTCCTGTCGGAGGCAGGTTTTTGAACCTCGCCCGTTCCCATCGCCATTTACACCCATTACGGGAGGCATGACTTGCAAATCGCCAGGTCACGCCCTGAGGCGGCTGCACCAGGTGAGAACGCGCGGTCGCGTCCAATGCAGGAGCGAGGGCGGGGAGTGGGGCGGGGACTGGGGACGGAAAGAGGGCCAGGAAGAGTCGGAGTCGGCATGGGAGAGCGAGGCCGAGAGAACCGAACACGCGGTAGGCGAGGGAACGCTTCGGAGCCAGTGCAGGAGCGGGCATAGAAATGAAGGCGGTGAGCGGGGGCGGTGAGCGGGGGCGGTGAGCGGGGGCGGTGAGCGGGGGCGGTGAGCGGGGAGGGTGAGCAGGTGAGCAGGGGCGGTGGCAGGGAGCAGGGGAGGCGTGATGACGGGGCGTGAGTGGGGGCGGTGAGCAGGGGCGGTGGAGGGCGGTGGAGAGGGCGTGAGCGGGCGATGAGCGGGGCAGTGTGAGCGGGGGCGGCGGGGCGGTGAGCGGGGGCGGTGAGCGGAGCGGTGAGCGGTGGGAGCGGGCGGTGAGCGGGGGCGTGAGCAGGGGGCGTGAGCAGGGCGGGAGCGGGGCCGAGCGGGGGCGTGAGGCGGGGGCGAGCGGGGCGGGAGCGTGAGCGGGGGCGTGAGCAGGGTGCAGTGAGTGGGGGCGGTGAGCAGGGGGCGTGAAGCGGGAGCGGTGAGCGAGGGCGGTGAGCCGGGGGCGGTGAGCGGGGCGGTGAGCAGGGGCGGTGAGCGGGGGCGGGGAGTGAAGGCGGGGAGTGAAGGCGGGGAGTGAAGGCGGGGAGTGAAGGCGGGGCGAGGGCACGGGTGCGAGGCAGAGTCGGAGTCGGCTTGGGAGGGGTGACGGAGAGAGGGGAACGCGCGGCAGGCGAGGGGAAGAGACGGAGCCAGTGCAGGAGCAGGGCGGGAATGAAGGCGGGGAGCAGGGCCGGGGTTGGGGGCGGGGGCAGGGGGGCGTCGAAGAGTCGCAGTCGGTGTAAGAGGGAGGGACGGAGAGAGGCGAGGGCGCGTCAGGGAACGGGCGAGACGGGGAGTGAAGCCGTCAGAAGAACAGGCAAGAGAGCTGTGGTACAAGATAGGTTTCGAAGTTCAGATGTTAGGGAGTTAAAGAGACGATGGTTGTGTTTGAGAGACAAGAGATGGCGAGAGAAAAAGGCAGTGACAGTAGCAAAATCTACTAGGAGAGATAGTGGCAATAGTGGCCCAGTGGGAGCCAGAAATAGGAATTGACCAGGAGACAGTAGATTGAGAGGAATTCGATTTCAGCCGATGTCTGGAGGAAAACTCTAGCGGCCGGCTGCGCTGATCGGTAGTTTTACGTGGTTTATCCGATCAACACCAGGTGAATGCCGGAGCAGTACCCTATCAAAGAAACCACGGACCGCACACGATCTTTTCTTCCTCTTCCTTGTCATACCCTCGCCCATTACACACACTTTCACTACACTACCACTTGCTAGGAGACCATGTCGGGAGCTCAGATCTTGTCGCTGCTGGGGCAGTGCCCCGAAGGTGGGAGATATCCGGTTGGGGAAAACCTAGCCGACAGGTACGTTAGGGGCTACCCGGGGGTAGTAGAGGGCTAGCCGACAGATACGTTACCGCCGGAATTCACTATCCACAGGGGGAAGATCATCAACTACCCATGAAAAAGCATGCACCACACTTACGGAACTAATGATCTTAGCAGTTGACGCGCCCGAAATCACCAATCGATGAATCAATCATGTATGCTTCATAATATTAGGTGAAAATATATAATTATTGATTTTTTAGAACCATTTACAGGATTGCACGATGGTTTGGAGATATTCATTAAATGCCGAATTGTCTTTTCCCCGGGGACACAAATGATCACATCCTTTTTCCGAAGAACTATTTCAACGTTCACAAATTTTTTCCGAGTACACAACTGTTCTACAATTCGACAGATCCGAAAGTAATATTATACGTAAAGAAGCGATTGCGCATGTCGACGGTTTCGAGTTGTTTCGTAAACAAGCGATGAGAGGAGAAAAATGAAATTATCACTTCTGGTTAAGAAAGGTTCTAATAATACAAGACCTAAACGTGGAAACAGTGACTCCGTACCTAAACACACATAACGAATGGTATCATCGATGCCCCCTACATGACAGTGTTAAAAGACAGAACATTTATTATTTCTTGGTGTATAAATAGAGAGGAATTACCCTAAGAGAGTACCACTTTAACAGGTCGGTTGATTGATTGATTGATTGTTAGAGATTCCGAGCGCGACAACTACTATGGTCATTAGTCCTGTTAGTGTAGTGCGTATTCTTGCTCGGGAGGTGGCGGTGGTCTTCCCCCTTGGATGGCCAGATCCGTCAGCTAACGGAGTTTTCCCAACTAGGTATCTCCCACCAGCAGGGCACCGCCCTATCCGGGACAAGTTCTACTTCCCCGACCGGTCTAGCGGCATGTGTGGTAGTGTAGTGCATGTTAGTGTACGTGTGTGTGTGAGGGGTGAGGATAGGACAAGGAAGAGGTTGATAGGGTTCTGCTCCGGCATACGCCTGGTGTTGATCGGAGAAACTACGGAAAACTACCGATCAGAGCAGCCGGCCGCTAGAATTCTCCTCCAGACAGCGACTGAATTCGACCTAGCTGACAAGGTAGTGTCGAAAAATCTGCCTCCGTCGAGACTCGAAGCTAGAAACTCGCGGTCAGAGGCGTTGCAATGACATCAGTTGATACACTGAGCCACCGCTTCCGGTTGAACAGGTCGGGAAACAAATGAACGCCATAGAGGGCGATGACACTGCAAGGGCTAGTGATGAAGCTCTTTACAAATGAGCTAACTGTAAATGAACGCCCTGACAAAATGAGTGCATAGACGTAACTTGCAGTTATATTGCCATAAATGGCCAAGCAGTAGCTGCCAAGGCGGTCCCTTCTTATAGTAATATCTCTATTCAAGTGGAATGGGAAGCCTTGCGGAAGTGGCCGCGGTCGGCATGGCATGGCGGGGAGGGGCGGGGTGGGGCAGGGGCGTGGCGGGACAGGGGCGTGGCGTGGCGGGACGGTGGGGGTGGGGTAGCGAGGTGCAGGGGCCGGGGTGGGTAGAAGCAGGGAGGGGGCGGGTGGGGAGGGGCGGGGCAGGAATGGGTGGGACGGGGCGGAGCTGTTCCTCCCTCTCGAAGCGCAACGCGCGCCCCCTGAACAATGCTGCTCGTAAAGTTTCTGCGCACTGCTGCTTCGGTGGTAAGAGGATCCGCGCCCGGCTCCCTCCGCCGGCTCTCGCTCCTGGAAGTGCGGGGGCACGTCCTGAGCACGCCAGCCCGAACCGGAAGTGGCGCTGGCACGCCCTGGAATCTCCACAGGCGGCCGGCCACTCGCACCGGAGACATGCCATCCGCACGCGAGGGTCAGTCATTCAGTCTCATATGGGTAGTCTTTACCACCTTTTTTTTTCAATCGTTTAGCAGCTTCCGAAAGCTTGGGCTTAGCACCTGCCGAGATGGTACAGGGCAGGACTGTTTTCACTGCTATCTCTGACCGCTGGGGTCTTAGGGTTCGAGTCCCGACATTGGTGTTACAAAAACTAGATAGGTAGATCGATTTTGACCGCTGTCTGGAAGAGAACTCTAGCAGACGGCTGATCTGGCCGGTAGTTCAGTAGGGATGGCCGGAGCAGAACCGTTGAAACAGACTGCGGTCTGCGCGCTATATTCCCTTCCTCATTCATGACCCCTCCTCATCTCTTTCATAGACACTTTCACGCCCTATACTTCTACACATATCGGGAGACAAGATAGGTGCAAGGGTTTTATCCCGACTGTAGCGGTGCCCAGCTGGAGAAAATACCTGGAGAGGGAAACCCGCAAGCCTATGTGTAGGATGCCCCCAGATCTCCGCAGGGGTAACTGAACAACGTCACCTCCCGGCTGACATATGCACTGCTCTTACGTGACGTGAAGTTGACCCGCCCAGAAACATGAAATACGCTAGTGTTTAGACATCATCGAATCAACCTCTTCGAAGTTCAGAATTCGACAAGAAGTACATTATTATTCGTTGCTAGTTGAATATTGGACTTTCAAACAGTATGTCTGATAACGATGGCTAAGCAGCGTACCTATTGAATGATAACGTTAGTAATGACGATATCTAAATGAATTATTTTACAATGCCAACCAGTGTCGGCAGTTCTTAAAATTACTGTCCTCTTTACATATTTCGCTTTAGAAAATAGGGTAGAGAAGGCACTTGTAAACGACATGAAGGACGAAGGATAGGTTTTATTAGTAAAAGGTTTTGCCGAATATTACTTCTTCTCAAACATTTAAAGCATACATGCTGTACAAGGTATTTATCGAGTGAATTGTTAGTCACAACTTCATCTTCCTGTATTGGAACAAAGTGCAGCAGTTTTCGTTTAGATGTCAGAAACAGGCAAACCTTATATAGATATCCAAGGACTGCCAACCTTCTGATATGACATGCGAAGATTGCTTAATTATTACGAATTACTATTTGTTATGGCACGTGCTACATAGAGACATTTGTTGCTTCGTATATTTCCTTGACATTTGCGCACTGCAGGGTACACATGGCAGTGTGAGTTTAAACTCTTAACTTCCTTGATGTTGTACGATGATTTCGAAAATTCAATTGTGATTGCAAATGAGTACTTGTAGACAACATGTGTGAGAACACTTTCCTGAAGTTAAAGAATGACGAAAATGATGCAAGTGACTGATGAAATGATGAATGCATGTTAAGACCGATGGATATGATTAAATACTGATTAAAAATGTTCAAGACGAATTACCTAACCGTGAATTCTTTCAAGATTTCGCTGATTTGAGGAATTCAATTGCAATCCCACTGCTCAATGTGGAATGTCTATCCATCCGCCTTTCACTCCGCCATTCAGCACGAAATCAGTTTCTAATTCTCCCGCAAAGAGGCAGAGAAGTTCCCGAAAGGGAAGAGCGGTGCAGGCTTGCATTCTGCCGCCGCCACCGCCGCCGCCGCCTCCTAGCGCCGTCCCGTTCCGCGCCGCGCTGCATTCCAGGGAGATTGGTTGTATTATTGGTGATCCCTCGGACCGCGGGGTCAAATATCTTTCATCATCGGCTGACAGCGGCGCGAGGCGGGCAGGCGCCGGGGCGGGGCCGGGCGGAAAGGGGCGGGGCAAGAAGGGGCGAGGCGGGGCGGAGCGAGGCAGGATGGGGTGGGGTGGGGTGGGGAGGGCGGGGACCCAGAACGGACAAACAGAGCGCGAAATAGCTAACATGCATCCTCCGACTGCTTCCACTTGAGATGGAATGCACCGCCACAGAACGGACGTGGCACATTCGTGAAGCAGACGAAACGTCTAGTTCATGCTGCTAGACAGATCTGCCCACTTCCTCCAATTGCGCTTACAAAAGTCATTACAGGCTTAGGCGAATTGCATACCACTACAAATGCATGTTTTAGTATACTTAATTTAAAATACGCCTTATCTTCTTAAAATGTGTTTATTGTCTAGTTTGCCTTTTTCTTCATAGATCGTTTCCGCATCAATCACCGCCTCTTGTTCTAAAATAAGTAACGCATGGTGGAAGAAACCAAATGCATTGAAGCAATTTAGGGTATTTCTCTAAGTAATGTTTGTTGGAATGAACTAATTGTATTGCAGCATTAACAAAAACCCGGATGACATTCTTGTAGTACGCGCTTCAAGTATTTATTTGTTGTAACCTAATGTTTAATTAAAACAGGCGGCGTAAAGAATAAAGTTGGGGTGATGCGGGTGAGAGGGGTAAGAGAGGCAGAAATGAAATCCCCCCCTTCCCGTCCTGCGTTTGCGAAAGGGCTCTGTCTTCACGCATTCTCTAACCCTTTCCCAGGAAATCTTAATGACGCCTGGGACCATGACTAGACAGCTTGGTCGAATCCAGCCACTGTCTGGAGGAGAATTCTAGCGGCCGGCTGTTCAGATCGGTAGTTTTCCGTGGTTTCTCCGATCAACACCAGGCGAATGCTGGAGCAGTACCCTAACAAACGGGCCACGGACCGCTTGCGATCTTTCCTTCCTCTTCCTTGTCCTACCTTCACACCTACTTACATACACACGTACATGCACTACACTACCACTCATGCCGGGAGAATGGTCAGGAGCTTAGACCGTTTGGGAGTTTGTTCCGATTGGGGCGGCGCCACGCTGGTGGAAGATACCTAGTTGAGGGAAACCACGTTAGCCGACGTTGGTCGGTGCCAGATCTCAATATTCAGCTGGAAAAAGCACCGCCACCTCTCTAGGAGATCACAAGCACTACACTTACGAGACTAGTGACCTTAGCCGTTGACGCGCACGGAATCATTAATCTATCAATCGAACATGGGACAATGCCGATCTTAGATCAGTGACCACAGCACCAGAGAGCCGAAATCTGTTTTTTACAAGAAATAGTGTCTACTCCAGCCAATCCGTCAAAACCCCCTCTTAACTTCTGAATGTCTTAAAGATGAACGAAGGCTATACATTTTGCATAAGACAGAAAAGTGTTTTAATAACAAATCTCCGGTAATTCGTAATTTCGATCGAAGACGAAAAAACTGACAATTGTCTTACTGATGTACGGTAACACCTTTCGAATTCACTTAGGGATAACGGCATTGTAGATCTAAGGAATACTCGTTAATTACCCACATCTTCGTTTAAATAAAATTATTGTCAATTTCAACTGCCAGTGATTCAATTGAGACAAATTAGAAATCCTCCTGATACTTTTTTCGTGCACTCTCACAAGCACCGAGTGTTCTGTCGGGAAATTCCAGCTTTTGGCTTATCAGCTCAAACTGAGGCGTTATATAAGCTCTGAACAGATGAACACAAAGCGGATGTAAGTGCAGCCTGTAAGGAGACCCAAATGACGTTAGAGAAGGAAACGGCTTGGATTCGAAGAATTAAATGAAACAAAATCTTCAAGGCTTATGCCCTTCCCTAATGCCCTCAAGCTGAAATTTTTAGTTAACGTACAGTAAATACTTTTGGACAAAACAGACAATTATTAAAGGTTTCATGTTAAGTTTGAACTAGTGGTGCCACAAAATGTCACAGACTTTCTCATTTTAGTTCCCTAATTTTTTAGTCCGGTCTAGCTATTAGGTTTTGCCCCACCTTCTTTCCAGATGCTATACATGGACGTCTAAAAGATTTTTTTTTTTTACATTTTCTCAACATTTTGATCTCCTAATAATAGACTTAAAATATTACTATAAGAATATTATAGATGAGTAAAACCTGGTCGTGTAAGAAACTTATCACTGAAATAAACGGAGGCGATTTTGAGAAAATGTCATTTGAGCGATTCTGAAACTGAGCTCATTTTCGCAAACAAAAGTTAGTTTTCGAAAAACTTACTCACTAACCGAATAAAGTTTAAAGAATGTATGTGAAATAAATATGAAGGTATTATAATAATAAAAATACATCCGTAAAAGTTTTGTAAAATAAAATTAATACCTCAATTGTTCATGAAATTTTGAAATCGATTTTCTGCAGCATTACATAACTTTCTGTACATTACTATTTTACTCCGTACATAGATACGTAGGAATACGAGAGAGTAAAAATCAAATGCGATAGGGCATTGGTAACTCTCAAATAACAAATCACCACGAAAGGAAAGAATGTTTGTGTTAACGTACAGAATGGTTTTTAATACAGAATTTTGTTTTACTGAATATTTATTGAATTTTTTCTCATTTTTATGCTTTATTATTTAATCATTAATTTTTTTCGTTCCAGAGCAATTGGAAATTGTAATTACAGTTTCTTTAATAAAGTTACAATCATTGTAATTTTTGACAATGAACTCTACTAAACTTCTCATCTACTGTATCATAAAAAAGAAAGCGACCGAGACAGCATGGCGCATTGAAATTTTCTAACCCGGGAAAACATTAATTATTCCAAGTTAACAAGGTTACTAAGAAACGTTACATTTCTTTGAGTTTTAAGTTACCATTCCCTTAGTTCCCTTTTACTGCACACAATGACTGAAATAAGTTATATTTTTTTAGTAACAACATATTCCAAAACATCTACAAGGAATTTTATAGGAGAGAAACGACTGGTGAAGAGAACTGAATTAACATTTCGTGAGAATATTTGCAGAATCTTAGTCGCATGTTAGCTCTATCATAAAAATTTCAGGTATAATTGCACTGTCTAGCCAATTAATGAAATATGTGATCGTATTTGCAAAATACACTTTTTATCTTTCGAAAATACAAAAGCCGAACGGAAAAAACGGAAAGCTACGGCATAGAATCCTACAAAAAAGTTCTTTTATCTTTCAAAAATACGAAAGCTGAACGGAAAGCTACGGCATAGAATCCTACAAAAAAGTTATTTTTCTCTCAGTCAAACGAGCAAAACCGCAATTTTATGTCGTTTTTGAGCCGCTGGCCCTCTGCAATTCTAATTGCGGCCGCAGGGAAGAGCGGCGGGTACGCGGTGGCGATAGCGTTGCATTCGGGTCGGGGCTATCGCTGCGATACGCGGGGACAAAACGCAGACGAGGCGCCGGCGCCCAGCCGGGCCCCGCCCCCACCCGCCACCGCCTGCGCTTTGCGGGACGTATACCGACTGCATCCCGCGGCCGACGTTTCCTAAGCCGTTTACCCAACTGCCCAAAAAGCCCGACCAAATTCCATTCTGATTTCCTCCTAAATATGAGGATTGATTTCGTCATTTTCCTTGGTCTGGTTCGAGTCATATTGATCGATTTTAATTTATTCACTTCCGTTTTCATGAAACATTTGCATGTCCTTTTAGAGCACTGCAAACGATGAAAATCACCGCTTAAAGGTTTGTGGAAAGAAAACATGAAATCACCTACCATGAGCATCTCCTTATCTCGCTAACTTAACTTACACAATTCTTTTTTTTGTACGTTTTTTGTACAAAATATTGTAAATGCAGACAGGATTGTTGTTATATGACACGTGATTTTTTGGTAGTATAATAGTAAATGTGTACTGTTTTCTTTCGTCATATTATTCAGCCCAGAGGATGGAAATACATTTTCCGAAACGTCGGCAAACAACTAACTTATAGTTCGTGTTTACTTATGACCAAGTCCCGTTAAACTGCCTTCCAATATTACACAATTCTGAAGATTCTGCCACGTTCACCTGTTTTCGAGGTTTTCTCTTGAGTGGTGAGAGAAAGGGATGGAGTCGGGCAATGCCTTCACAGAGAATTATAGTAAAAGGGTGTGAGGCGAGGGTGAAGGGAAACTGAACGCGGGATGCAGACGGGCGATTCGCGCGCTGCGAGGCCATAGTGACGCGGGGCGGGGCGGGGCGGGGAATCGATACATGGCGATGGGTGGCACGATCTGGCGGGGACATAACGCGCGAAGTCACAGTGAAGTGGAGCGCAACGAGACATGAAAGAGCTGGACGAGGGCGATTTGCCGTGCTCATCTGCGGTGATCGATTGCCCAATGGGGCTTAAAATGCTGTTTTTGCCTTCCTTCGTAGCTCGAATCCTTCCATTTGCATTTCTCAATCGCCTCTTTGATACCGCTCTCTTCAAGTCTATTGCAGTCAACTGACTCTCGGTTACAACGCCAAAGCTGTCCGGGATCTCCAAGGCTAGTTTTCTCTTCGGAGCCATTCGGCATCCTATATTAGTGTCGCAGCGTGGGAGTTTCGGCCAATTAGAACCTCTGCTCTACCACGCGTTCCAAACTCCAAACGCACCTGTGCGTAGGCGTGTCGGCGTCTTGTCCAATACTCGTCTTCCTACCGACATCTTCTACACTCACCAATACAAATATCAGTCCTTCACCGATGTAGGGGCCTAGGGCATTAACTGATGCCAATGCAGTGCTTCGTGCCAGGTCCTAGGATTTGAGTCCCGACGGTGGCAACGTATTCGAGACTAGCTAGTTAGCTAGATCGGTTTTAGTCGCTGCCTGAGGGAGAACTCTACCGCCCGGCTGCTCTGAACGATAGTTTTGCGTGATTCCTCCAACACGAGGTGAGTCCTGAAACAGTATGCTAACAAACGGCCACGGACCTCGCGCGATCTTTGCTTCCTTTTCCTTGTTCTATCCTCTCCCTTACTTACGAACACACACTTACTGTATGCACTACACCACCAGGCATGTCGGCAGGTCCACTTAAGACCTTGTCCAGGCTGAGGCGGTGCCCTGCTGGTAGGAGATACCTGGTTGTGGGAAACCCCACTAGCCGACATGTAGGTCGGCGCCAGATCTCACCACCCAGCGGGTAAAGAGCACCACTACCTCTCAAAGAAAACATGAACTACACTTACAGGACCAGTTGACGCGCCCGGAAACACAAAACAATCAATCAACCACTCTTCTCCGCAGCGGTGTCCACTCCTGTCTCTAGGCAGTCGCAGTCTTCGTCCACCTTCATCGCTCCTCATTAGCCTCATCCGCCAGCTCAATGCGGCCCCCCCACACAGCGAGCCCCCCCCCTCTCCCCACGCTTCGCGTCGCCGTCGCCGCGCGCGCGTCCTCAGCTGTCCCCAGAGGACGGCGTCCGTCCGCCGCGGAGTCCGCGCAGACGCTGACGGACTGCGCCATTAAGCGCCTAACAAGCCCCGCGCCCGCGCTCCCTGGCCACGCGCGCGGTGGGCCTTCAGCACACACACATCATGGAGTTAGAGTGGATTTCTTAAAACATTTACTGCAAAGCCACAAAAATCAAAATGTTTGGAACAGAGAAAGCTGGCTTACGATGATCTAATAAATACCTACACGATAAAACAGCAGATGTGGTAAACACATAAACAGACAACATCATTTGGACTACAAAAGCACACACTTTTTCGCATTATTTGTAACGGCAACGCAATATATTACGGATTTGATACCTCCCAGGGCTTCAAGATGAGCAAACTGACAACATTACCACGGGTCACATCTGAAAGACATAACGAACTTTTATTGTCTTCACGGTTATTGTCCATTTTCCTCCCCGGCGAGAACCACTGTGCGTTGCTTTACTCGCGCCGTTTCCAGAAGACCTCCGGACGGATTTGTGGGCGAAACGCATTTTATGCGAACGGCCCCAGCATCAGGTACACGGTCGCCCGACCCTCGCCTCGCTTGAGCTGCCAGTCGCAAGATCTCGCTGCCTTTAGAAGCTGTCGGGAGCGGACGTTGCGAAGCACACGCCCCACACGGAGCGTCACGGAGAGGAGCAGTTCGTTGATTGATTGATTGATTAGTGAGACCGGGCAGTTCACTGCTAAGGTCCTTGTTAGTCCAGTATGTATAGCACATATTTTGTGGTGAGAGGTGGTGGAGATCTTCCCCCTCTGAATGACGAGATCCGACGCCGACCTTCCCGTCTGGTTGCGGGGTTTTCTCAACAAGGTATCTCCCACGAGGGGAATACTGCCCCACTCGGGACAAACTCTAAGCTTCTGAATGGGTTCACGACATGTATGGTAGTGTAGTGCGCGTAAATGTAAGTGTGTGTAAGTAAGGGCTAAGTAAAAACAAGGACGAGGAAGGAAAGATCGAACTAGATCCGTGGCTCATTTGTTAAGATACTGCACCAGTATCCGAAGAAACCACGCAAATCTACCGAACAGAGCCGTTAGAATTCTCCTCCAGACACCCACTGAGTTCGACCTAGCTATGTAGCCAAAATCGGTCACACTCGAACCCCAGGACCTCCCGGTCAGAGGCACTGCAGTGACATCAACTGATACTCTGAGCCACCTAAGCAGGTTGAGCAGTTCATCGGCGTAAATCATTTCGACGAACCCCGTCAAGCAAACTCGTCTGTCAACTGCGCGTTTTGTAGTGGGCTGAGAGATAATTGCTCTTTGTACTATTACAGAAATGGAAGCAGTGTTTTTGCAATGTTTCGAAAAATATCGGGCATATAATGTTGGGGGATATGGGAATGTTGATGGCAATACGTACCAATAAAAGTGTGATTCCCTTCTCACGACTGATTGACTACTTGGGTGGTAGCTCACGTGATATTTTCATTCATTGTGTGGTTCTACTTTCTTATGGTAATGATTCAATGTAAATTAAGTCAACAATGTAAGGTAAACAGGAAGATCTATATAAGCTTATTATTATTATTATTATTATTATTATTATTATTATTATTATTATTGTAGCCTCTGGGTTGGCTCATTGGCAGCGTACTAGCTTCCCTTGCTGTGGTCATGGGTTCGATTCCCGGTCGAGGCAAAAATAAACTTGTAGCTTTCCTTTAGAATCGTCCCAGTTTCTGTGGCTGTGTGACGAATAAAAGCTCAAGCAGGCGGATTTTACCAGTTACGGTAATGAGAATATGTCATGTTCGCCTCAAGAAATCTATAGAAATATCTACTACGAATCTACAGAAATGTCTACTATGAAATATCAAGATTCAAACTGTCTGTTTCTGCCTTATTTTATTTTTATTGTTAACCTAGAAAGACCCATGGTAACTCTAGTCACATTCAGTTGTCTTCTTATTGCACGAAGTTGCGAACCGTATTACCTTCCCTTAGAACAAAGAACTAAAGGAACATAATGCCTTCAATCAAAGGAGGAATCCGGGAACTCGCGTCGAGGGCACAACATCAATTCTACATTAATATTTCTTTACGACCCTGCTCCCAGGAGGGGGTGGAGGCGAGAGCTTCCTTGAAGTCATTGCATCTTCACTTTATGACCTCCGCTCGCCTCGTGCGGTGCTGTTTCTGTGAATGGCCACTAGGCGCACGTCTGTTCGTTGCCTCTCCAAGGAAGCTCCTTCGCATGTGAACTCTGTCTAGCAGCGCTGAGAGGAGCCCCATAGAAAGCGAACAATGGATGGCCACTTACAATGCGGGTCAGTGGAAGAAAAGAGAAGAGGCTGAGTGGAGAAAAAAGTTGACGACGAGTGCAAAACAATGTAAGGTGGAATACATATTTCAGAAAGAGAAAATATAATTCAATGTAGAGAATAGCTAAAAATGCCCATCGATGCCGACATTCTTTACCAAGGTCAGTTGCGACGTTATAAAACAAATGACAAAGAAGCAAAGAGAAGAATTACAAAATATCATTTGAGTGGCAATCACGTTGCAATTCAGGGCTATACATTTACGAAGTGTAGGATTGTTTTCAAATAGAATTCAGAGTGAATAATAAAACTGTAAACAATCCTCTCGGCCTATTTTTTGTTTCTGATAATTTAATGTATACAAATGAATTAGTGACAACCCAAACCTAAAACCCGCTTTGCACAGAAATACCAACCTCATAAAATTTTAGATGGCAATCTCCACTCAAAGTTCATGTACAGTACTCCAACGAACTTACAAATAATGTTTTACAAACCAAAGTTCCTGTCATTGAGAAATAACAGGACATCCACTCACTTTATTACATTTTATTTCATTAGCATAGATTCCGAATTTATTCACTATAGTCAGCTACACATCGTAATAATGCCATTAATCAAAATCACACTCAAAATAAATAACGTAGATTTGCCATCATCCAGTGAAATGCTCTCCGATAGCCCTCAGCGAGTCATACGCGCCATCGATTTTGGGACTACATTGCTTGAGCAGTAGAAAATACCCAACTCGCCTCAAAATGAGAGGAGCGGATAATTGAAGAAGTGACGGCGCAAGCATCGTTGCTTATGGGAAGAGACGTACAGTGGAGCCGAATAATGCCGAAGAGGGCAACTTTACATGTATTCAAAGAAGGGAAGAAGATAGGGGTGGCGAAAGGGATTAAATAGGTGAGATTGGAGAAAGGGTTTGCAGAAAAGACGAAGGTACATGGAAAATACAATGGGAAAATGGCGGGAACCTGGAGCAGAGTTCACCTGCCCAGAAGCAGGGGAGCCACGCAAGCGGGCGAAGGCATGTGGAAGCAGGCAACCCAGTGGTGGCGCCCACGGAAGCAGGTCAATACGGGCAGGGTTAGGGCAGAAGTAGAGACGAAAGCAGTCACGAAGAGGGAGGAAATAGATCAGCATCGAAGCTGGCGTCGGAGGCAGAAAGAGAGGTGAAGATGGAGGTGAAGAGACAGGGAAGGGAATTCTGAGGCTTATGGACGGCGTGAGGGCGAAGCTGGCTACGACGAAGGCGGTGAAGATGCGAGCAAAGAGGTCGGAGGCGGGATAGCAACGGTGCGTATGAAGAGGACGGGAGGGCTGAGGCGTTCTCGAGAGACGCTGCCTCGGCGGAAGCAGAAACTGGACAGACGGTGGCTGCGGGAGCCAAGCAGACAAAGACAGAAGCACAGGTGCAGGTGGATGCAAAGTCGTATGTCAAGACGGAGATTGACGGGAAAGCGGAGATAGACGCGAGTGCAAAGGCAGTTGCAGAGGCGATTGCGGACGCGGAGGTAGAGGCAAAGGCAACGTTAGATACGAAAGCGGAGGCAGACGCGACGAGGGAGGAGATACAGCCGAGTCGAAGTTGGAGTCGGAGGCAGAAACATTGGTGAGGGTGGAGGCGAAAGGGGCGGGGCGCTGAGACGGCAGGGATGGCATGAGGGCGAAGCTGGGATGGTCGCAGGCGGTGAAGATAAGAGCAAAGACAGATTGAAGACAGCGTGGTAGCAACGGCTGAGGCGTAACCGAGAGAAGCTGCCTCGGAGGGAGCAGAAACTGGGAGAAGGGTGGCTGCGGAAGAAAGCATACAAAGGCAAATACCTAGGTGCAGGCGGATACAAAGATAGATAATGTCAAGGCGGAGGCTGAGGGGGAGGCGGAGGCGGAGGCAGACGGGAAGTCAGTGGTGGATACGAAAGCGAAGACAGAAGTGGCAGAGCCGAGTCGAAGCTGGAGTTGGAGGCAGGAACAGCTGAAGGCGAAGGCGAAGGGGGCGGGGCGATGAGCGGTGGGGCTGGAAGCTGAAGGGAACGCGGCCGCTACCGGTCGCCGACGGCCGACCCCTGACCCCGCACCGCGCCGTGCAAGATACAAATCTACCTCCGACGTAACGAGGGAAATGTTAATGAGGAAACTAATTACTTTCCTGCAGACAGCGCGCGCCTCCCCCTCAGCCAGCTCCGGAGGTAAAAAAAAACGGTATCCTAAGGCGGCCCCTAAAAGTCAGCGGGAAGAGTTGAGGGCGGGGTGGGCGTAGGGGGAATGGGGAGGGGAGGAGCCTCCGAAGGCCTCCGCCTAGGTGCACTCGCACCTGCATCAATCATCCATCGCCTACTTCCCAATCACATCGCGTGATCACCTCCAGCTTCTATCTGCACCTCCGTCATTCTCAGCATCCTCCTGCCATTCTCAGCTCCGACGTCCGCGGTCCAACCCGATCATAAGAAGACGAAATGCAACTAGAATTTGTTGCCAGTTTACTGATAATGTTCTATCATTTTGAATATTACACATTTGCAATCTACATCTACCTTGGAAGTCTGTTTGATAAGCCATGTTTTTTGTTTATTTTCATCGCAGTCCATAACCCCGTGAATCTGCCCTCTTGTGATTTGCCGTCACAAATGGCATTTCTCTCTCGACAGCCTTTCGACAATTTTGCAGAATAAATTGTCAGTCATGTGTCCATTTTCGTTTTTCCGCGTGTCCACGATAATGCTTTCCCCACTATCATCCATCCGTGTGCCTGAGCTACTCCCATAACTTTCTGTTTCCCAAATTATCTCCGCTGTTGCATCGGTCACTGCCACCATTCGGCGCCCACTTCACCCATCACAATTCCAGCCACTGCAGCCGCTAAAGATTTTGAGTTCAATACCTCTGCCATGATGATAATTGATAAAATGAATTTATTGATTATTTCGTGTTTCCGGGCACGCCAACTGCTTTGATCATTAATCCCATAAGCCTAGTTTATGCTTTTATTACTGGAAGTGGCGGTGTTCTTGTTCCGCCAGTTGGCGAGATGCGACGCCGACCACAAGTCGGCTTGCGGGTTTGCGATGTTAGGAGAAGCAAGAGGAAAGACAGATCGCGCGCGGTCCGTTTGTTAGGGTACTGCCCCGGCATTCTTCCAATGTTAATCCGAGAAACCACGGAAAACTACCGATCAGAGCAACCGGCCGCTTCGTGGAAACGGAAGGCACAAAACTTCCGTAAAACTGCTTGACCCACCACCGTATCCACAAGGATCGTCCGGGATTTGTATTGCAGTACTCAGAAGGGAAAAACTACACCCACGGGCGCTACTCTAGTGTCACTCCATGGGCAACAGTCGTTGCCGTAGAGAGCCACAGCAACCGTGGTTTCCTCTGCCATCCCTTTACTGCCGTACTCAGATGGGAAAAGCTACACCCTTGGCCGCTAGGTTAGTGCCAGTCCACCGGTAACAGTTGTTACCGTAGAGAGCCACAGCAACCGTGGTTTCCTATACGTCCCTCCCTTTACGTCATTGCCGTCGCCTGCGCCGCCGACTCCTCTCCCGCCGCAGCGCTTTCACCGTTGCCACCATCACCAACTCCTCCTCCTCCTCGGCCGCCGCCGCCGCAAACAGCCAGTCTCCGCGGCCAGCGCCAGGTGTCCGGCGCAGCGCGGCTGCGGCCAGCGCGCTGTTTGAGGTCCGTTTAACATGCGCGCTCCTCCTCCTCCTCCTCCTCCTCCTCCACGCCGCCGCGGGGCAGCAGCGACGGCGGGCGCGGGCGCGGGGGCGGGGACTTAGGCCGCCTCCTGCTCCTCCTCCTCCTCCTCCTGCTGCTGCCACCGCGCCGGTGGCCGAGCAGTGAACCGGGTTCCCGGACGCAAGGACGCGCCGTGCTCTCCGCTGCGCCGGTCGCCCGGAATAACCGATTTGGAGAGCGCCTCGCCGCGCCGCGCCGCGCCGCAGCCGCCCCCGCGCACTGGCGAGTGTAAACGACCTTCGCCTCTGGCCCAGCGCTGTGCGGTTTCCCCGGGACGCCGAGCTCCGCGCTGCGCGGGCCGGCACGGGCCGGGCCGGGCCGGGCGGGCTCCCGGGCGCGGAATGTGCCTTACCGCTCCGCCTGGCCGGTGGGAAAATGCTCGACGCGCGATGAGCAACGCGGCCATCCGATCACGTGACCGGCACAGGTGTCTGCGGTGACTGTATCGACTCCTTATTGCCCGACTTCGTTTCAACACCGACTCGTCATCTTGATCTTGCGAAGGAGAGCCAATGAAGACAGGAATTCTCTATCATGTTAAGCGATAATGGAACTACTAGCTCTTTAAATTGATTGAATTGATTGATTGATTAATTAAATGTTTTCACGACTTCTAGTCCAAGCAATAATGGCGATACCATAAACCTATTACCTTGAAGTACATGAAAGTGACTTTGAGTAAATGAGTTCTTGAAAATATTTAATTAAATTATACACTCTATAAATAGCAAGAAGCACCTAAGGTACTAAACACCTTTGACAATGTTAAGTCTTCATTTACTAGAGTCGTTCCGTGTTTGGCTTTGCAATAGCATTTTCTCTTAATTTTTGACGTTAACAAATACATAAATAACTTAAGATTTTATAATCAAATCTCTGAAATATTTACATGCCGTTTAATGTGACACACGATGCATTAGTACAGAATGATAGTACCTCAGGATAATGAAGAAAATACATAAACTACAGAGAATTTATAAGAAAATTATGGTTTGTGGAGTCCTGTCAAGCGCCATCAAAGAGCGCGCGACTGTGAGAAAATAATAGGAAGGACCCTCTGGGCAACTAATGATGAACCCACAATAAAAAGAAGCCAACACTTGAAAGACGCATCCTTTTACGAGCCACTTCAGACTTCATATTTGTTGAGGGTCCAGATTTCACCTCTGAGCCGTATTTCACCATAATAACGACCTGACGCCCAGAGCGACCCCGCCAGGCGCCGGCACGTACGAGAGGAACGGAACACGTGCAGTGAGAGAGTGCGGTACAGCATGGGCCGATTCTCACCCACGGGAGGGAACGGGCATTTCGACACAAAGGAATCACCCAATCACGAACCTCTCGTATCTCTTTCCCCGGGTGAATCTGAGTCGTTTTCTCCTATCAAGCATACGTTGATCTAGGAAGTCTAACAATAAATAGTTCTGTATCACCTTTACTTTGTGTAGTTCAGGACATTATCAAATAGTATTCTAATCAAGTTATGAAATGCAAAGGAATCACTCAATTTCGAGCCTCTCTTATTTCTTTCCCCGGGTGAATCTGATTCGTTTTCTCCAATTAGACGTAGTTGATCTAGGAATTCTAACAATAAATAGTTCCCTAGCACCGTTTCCTCCCTTTACTTTGTGTAGATAAGTGAATTATCAAATAGTATTCTAATCATGTTACTGAGATGCAAAAAAGCACAGCTCCACAAAGAATACTTACGAGTTGTTACGATAAATATTAGTTTCAGACTGACTCAAATTCCTGTACATACTACTCGAAACATAATGGAATGTAGAACAAGCCCCCACAGTAGTAGAATATGCACGCCAATAATTTATACATTACTGAGGGACCGCCAAAATTATTAAACTAAATCCCATCCACAAACAAGCATATTATTTACAGCTATTACCAACAAGAAATATAAAATAAAATAGATCGGCAAACAAAAACAACAACAATAGAAATACGTAGATAGAAACAAAATAACGAAAAAGTTACATACTTCAGAATCTCAAAATACATAAGTAATCCTCAACTAATCAACGTGCTCACATTATAGTAACCCCACCCCCACTCCTTGCATACATGATACATATTTTGCTGTTTCGGCAATAAATAAGTAAATAAATGCACGCGATTACAATAAACGAACCCAAATAGAAACAAATTAACGTAGAAATTTATTTTCAAAAAGAAAATAAGATGTAAATTAGAAAGAGGAGCACAATATATTTCCGCTCATTGCAATTCAATCACAGAAGCGTTGATTACAGCTTAAATAATACACAGTACTAGCAGTTCCAAAGCATTTCGAGTTGAACCCGAGCATCGCACCGCGATAGGGCATTCGTATCGCCCATCGGCGCGATGCGCCGGGCGGGCCCGCCCTCGGGGCGGACTCCACGCAAACATCCCACTCACCTGCGCGGGGCAGAGCGTGGGAGCCCACGCGCGCCTACCTGAGGACACAGCAGCAGCAGCGGCAGCGGCGGTGGCTGGCCCCGGCGGCGTCGGCGTCGAAACGGCAGCGCGCGCACCACACGACTCACTCGTCCACTCCACCGCACCGCACCACACCGCACCGCACCGCACCGCACTCCACGCCGCTTCGCTCCGCTCCACGCTCCGCTCGCGGCCCGCACCTCCGAGCCGACTGGCGGCGGCGATGGCGGTGGTCTGCCCGCCCGCCCGCCCGCGCAAGGCCGGCGCGCCGGCGGCGGCGGCGGCGGCCCCCCACCCCCGCCCCGCCCCGCCCCCCGCCGCCCGCGCTGGCTCCGCCGCGTCTGGCGCAGCCACCGCCGCCCGACAGCGGCGCGAGCAGGACCAGGAGGGGCGGGCGGAGCGGAGCGGCGAGCCAAGCGGTGGTCGCGGGCGGCCCAACCCCGCCTTTGTTGCGGGCGGTGCGGCGCGGCGCGGCGTGGAGCGGAGCGGCGGGTGGAAGACGCGCAGCGGTCGCGGCCTGCCGGCGGGGGAAGGGGGGGGGCGGACACAACAATGGCCAATGCGAATGCAGGTAATAATGATGAGGTGGAATCTGCTGGGATGCGCAGTCGCGTTGGGATCGCCACAATCATAAAGGGAGGGGCGGAGTCATCGGGAGGCTGGCTTGCCACCCCGGCGGCCGCGGGTCGAAACTCGCTCTACCTGGGAAGAAATTCGGGGAAACAAAGCGCGTTTGTAGACGTTCTTAATCATTCTTCCGATCGCCTTGGTCTTTACTCCAATATGATCGTCGTAGTTGGTATCGTCAGCGGGAGCCTGGCTTGCCACCCCGGCGGCCGCGGGTCGAAACTCGCTCTACCTGGGAAGAAATTGGGGGAAACAAAGCGCGTTTGTAGACGTTCTTAATCATTCTTCCGATCGCCTTGGTCTTTACTCCAATATGATCGTCGTAGTTGGTATCGTCAGCGGGAGCCTGGCTTGCCACCCCGGCGGCCGCGGGTCGAAACTCGCTCTACCTGGGAAGAAATTGGGGGAAACAAAGCGCGTTTGTAGACGTTCTTAATCATTCTTCCGATCGCCTTGGTCTTTACTCCAATATGATCGTCGCAGTTGGTATCGTCAGCGGTTGTTGGTATCGGTTGTTGGTATCGTCAGATCGTTGTACTAGGTAATCGTACTATTTACCACATAGTTTAGACCAGACCAGTTCAGTTCAGTGAAGAATGTATGGATGGAAACTTATAAAGACACTAATGCTACATATAAAATATTTTAGTGTCAAATATATTATATAAATTACCGAAACCCTGGATGACCTGGAAAATTCGTTTCAGCATGGATTTGATTACTATATGTATTTCGTCAATGGAGATTGCTGCCCCTTCCGAACGAATCACTCTTTTCAGCTCAGCTACAGACGAATTGCCATCCATTGCCATACACACGCTTTGCTAGAATTCCTCGTAGATTTTCCTTAGGTTCAGGACTTCTAGGCGGACACCCCAAAACTGATCCCTTTTTCCTGAAACCACTGTCTTGTCTAGGCAGATAGTACTTGAATGGTATCATTGTTTTGTTGAAATGTCTGATCATAAACATATTCTTCATAAATTCTAAGAACTTCACTATCAAGCATCTCTATTTATTTCTCAGAGTCCATTCAAGTGTTCAGCTACCCAATATTTGATTTACCTTTAGCAGCGAATGGTTCCAGATCATGATACTTTCAGCCCAAAAATTTCTAGCCATCCATACTTAATTTCCTTTAAGGAGATCATGCCAGTAACATTGAAAACCATTAAAGCCGTTCAAATTAAATTTCTTTTCGTTGCTAAAAATTACTTTATCCCACTCTGAAGTCCAACATATATCCTCTTCAGACATTTTCAATTTACCCGTATCGTGGACATCGGTTAGAAGCGGTTTTATCAGTCGTTTTCTGCAACGAAGATTATGGACTTCCGCCAATATCTGTCTAATCTGCCTAGCAGAGGCAGGTAATTGCTAATCACTTACTATCTGAGAAGAATAAAAATTATTGGTGTTTGCTTTTTGCAAAATTAAGATAGCTGTATATCTGAACAAAAAAATATAGAATTTTCTGTTTTTTCCTAGCAGATTTGATTTCTTTGTACTTTTGAAGATCAAATAATTTTAAAAAATTCTCTATTTGTTTATAAATTATTGGCCAAAATGTTGGTTTTAACTTCAAACACAAAAACACTTCAACAAATTAACATATTTTGAATTTTTCTTTTTTAAATTAATCACAATTATCTGTTCTAGTGAATGAATTATTACGGTAAAGGTACTGTGAAAACTAAAGATAGAAGATTTTATTATTTGAGAAAAATAATTGTTTATAAATTTATTCTGGACATTTCAGTTCATACAACTGAAACGTTTAATGACACAAATTTTGAGGTAGACAGCTCGTTTAATGCTCTCTGAGAGTTTCCTTGCTCGGCCTTATTTACCGTTTCTGCTGTACTGTGCACTCAGCTTGACAAAATTATCAATAACACTTGATCGCCCTAATTTCTTGCTGATTTCACGGTTGGAAAATTCCATATCTGTATACACACGAATTCTTCCTTCTTTCCTCTGACAAACGTGTTTCTCGTGACATTGTCGAAACCACATCAGAATTGGCCACAACATGCAAGTTTCTTCTGCACACAAAAGTAAACAAAGCTAAAAAGGTGCTATGAGCGGTATGCCTTAATACAAATTTCCACCTCGAGAGTGTTTTGTTACTCTTATGCAATTTTGGCAACAAACCAGAAGCAATATCGGGTCTAACGATGTTTATAACAAACATGTAGACATTTTAGTTAATAAAGGATGTGATAGTTTATCAGTTCGACAATTAATTCATGGTTTTCTTTAAAAAACTTGCCTTGCCTTTGTACCAATTTCTACCACTGTAGACATAATAGTACACCCAATAGAAATGTATGAACAGTATATGTCATAAAAATTAAATATGAATTTCCTTTCAAGCTACCTGTCACTCCTTTCAAGCAAGTGTTTTACAGCGTTCGTTGTTTCCCGCACCGAAGTCGCCACTTCGTTCTGTCCGACACATCCACTTTCTACAGGTGTCTAGATGTCATCGCTTCGCATACAGCAACTCCCCAGGTTTTTCTCAGCCTTCCTCGTTCTCTTCTTTCAGCTGATGTCCAATCCCATATTTCCAGCGGCCATCGCACCATTTCCATTTTCCTTATGTGTCCATTCCACCTCATGTATTCTATTCTATCAGTTATTTCTGTACTTATATTCACTTTTTTGTTTTATTTTTTCATTTGAGGTTTGTTCTAAAACGGATCTCTTTCAACTTCTCCGAAGGGGAAATTTCTCATTTATAAAGCTTGTAATTTTTTGTTTTGTCTTTTATTTACTTTCCATGTTTGGCTTTGAAATAGGGAAATTCCTTCAACAATAAATCTTTTTTTTTGTAGTTCCTTGACAGCCATTCGTCCTTGATGTATTCGCTTTCCCACATTTGTCTTATAGATGGCATTACCGTTTAAAATAGCCCCAAGGTATTTAAAATCATGGCATGCCTTTGTTCCGATTCCTTCAACATCTAAAACCTCCATCCCCCCTGTCTGACGCTACAGGTAAGCATTTTGTTTTGTCAACACTGATCTTCAGCCCTCATAGCTGTTCTCTTCTTTCAATTTCCTTGGCTTATAATTAGTATCTTCCTTGTCTGCAGCAATGATATCTTGATCATCCGCAAACGTTGATGTGTAAGGTAAAATTCGTTTATTTTTACTCCCGTATATTTACATTTCTCGTCTATTGCTGAGGGTAACGAACGTACACCTTGAACAGCGTTGTTCATAGACAGCAACCATGTAACAGCCCTTTTGTGGTCTTTTTTGAAGTCGGCCGAGGTGTTGTTTCCAATTTGTACGGCTGATGTATCATTTTCAGGATCGTAGATTGTTCTTCCACAAAACGCATTTATTCCTAATTCCTCCGTTGCCCACACATTTTGTAACTCTAGGATCTGGAGCTTCATATTCTTGCATGTGCTGCAGTGGAACCAGTTTCTTGTTGTTATTGTTTTGTGGTTGCAAGGAATTTATAATTATATTGCATTATTTCCTACCATTTTTTACCTTAATTGTACGAAAATTGAGAAGGAATAAGTAATACTTAACTCGTTATTATTGCCTTGTTGTCATCTTGTACTTTATAGCTCTGATGTTGGTAATATATTTCCCGACGCGTTGGGAAACAATTGTATAGTCTAATTCTTTCCCTTGGCCAAGCTCCATGTAGCAGACTTCACAGCATGATTATTCCAATTCATTAATAAATATTTCTATAATTTCTATAATTCTGGTAATAGGAAGCAAAGGCGTTATAATTATGTGCATGCCTACATTGTCCATCAGTTGCTCAACAAACAGTTGTTGAACACGGCGACATAATTAAAATTTTGAAAAACTCGTCGAAAGTTATCTTTGCAGTCAAGTGAGCAAGAAAAATAGAACATGAACATATATTACGCACAAGAACAGTAGGATGAAAAGAGCATTTCTTCAGATCACTTTGGGATACTGATTTGAAGGAAGATCCTCGGCTGCCAACAAAGCCCGCAAGAAATGAGACTTGGCATCCTGGTCGTCATCTTGTTGGAGGCGCAAGGGAGACCAAATCAACAAAAGAGCCGATAGCGGCGTGGGCCATCACAATAGAGACGCGGATATAAATAGCGCAGCGGTGTGCCGCCGGGCCATCGGCAGCAGGACCGGGCCCCGCCCCCTCTGCGCCGCCTTCCGACGGCCGGCGAAAGGAATTCGGCGTTCGCCGGAAGCCATACATGGCCGCGCGGGCTCTTCTTTTGTCCGCTTTTCCACACCGCGGCGGTTCGGCAGAAGGAGGGCGCAGGGGCGGGGGCGGGCGTGGTAGTGGCGCGGGGGCGGGCGCGGGCGCGGGGGCGGGCGCGGGGGCGGGCGCGGGCGCGGGGGGGGGCGCGGGCGCGGGGGGGGGCGCGGGGGCGGGGCGCGGGGGCGGGGGCGGGGGCGGGCGCAGGGGCGGGGCGGGCGCGGGGACGGCGCGGGGACGGGGGCGGGGGCGGGCGCGGGGCGGGCGCGGGGCGGGCGCGGGGGAGGAGATCGGGTCAGAGGCTGGAGCGGAGAAGGATGAGGCTCGAGAGGGCGGGCGGGCGAACATGCAGCGACGAGCAGAGGGACGGAAGAGGAAGCGAAGGCGGGGAGGATGGAAGAGGGTAAAAATGCACATGCAGGACTTGATGCCTGAGACGAGGTAGAAAGAGAGAAAAACAAACTGAGAGAGTGCATGATAATGCCTGCACATCCGCAGTGCGTTGTGGGAGGCGGGCGGTTGGCGAGTCTTAATATTGGTTACGATGGAGAGGGAAAATTTACCTTTTTTTAATAATATTACATGGTTTATAGTTGTGTTCAGGAGTTGATAAAATATTATATCCAAAGTTGAAATGTGTAGCGCAGATTTCTACATAAAAAAAATAAGCCTCGTTTCATTTTAAAGCAATCGAGAAATGTCTCTCATAAAGAGAAATGAATATTAATTTTCCACCTATTCTAAAATTAACTCTTAGTCAATCATTTAAGTCTTAATCCCTCTCGCAACGCTTCTCTGCTGTACTTCGGCCATTAAATTTCGCTTGCTCACGCCGTCAATTTGTCCGCAGTTTAATTCATTTAATTAGTTATGCAGCAACATCTGCTGTTACTCATTAAATGTAATTAGCAACTCAATAAACAATCAACTGAAGACCAAATTACTTGAACAAAGCATCCCCCTCATATCCCGCAATCAGCTACACCGTATCTACTGCGTTTCATTGAGCTTTCTAACCTGTTGCTCTAAACGACGAAGTAAACCAAGCGGTGTCATCTCGTAGGTTTTCCGACATGTAAACCCGGTAATAAATACGGTTCCTGAAAAAGAACGAAAGAAAAACGCACATCGCCGCCCGCGCGCGTGAAACGCCACGCGAGGCGGAAGCGCAGGTCAAATGAAGACGATTTCTATTCCATTGAGTGCGCGCCGTCTCTCGCCTTCCACTCCGCCGCCCGGCGCGGCGCGGCCAGAGGGCGCTTTTTCAGGCCGCACAATGGGCAGCAGCTCGCGCGGAGCGCCCGCCCCGCCCCTCCCTCCTCCTCCTTCTCACCGCCCACACCCCTCACCGGCCACCACGCCCCCCCTTCCGCTTCGCCCACCCTTGCCCCGCTCCGCACCGCGCCCTCCTCCTTACCGCCCCCGCCTCTCACTGTTCCCGCCCTAACCGCTCACGCGCATCACCGCTCATTCCCGTCACCAAGCACGTCCCTCATCGCCGCCGCCCCTCAACGCCCCACTTCTCACCTCCCCCGCCCCTGACCGCCCTGCACCCCCTCCCGCTTCATCTCGCCGCCCCCTTCCGCTTCGCCCACCCTTGCCCACGCCCCGCCTCGCGCCCTCCTCCTCACCGCCCTCACCTCTTACTGTTCGCGCCCTCACCGCTCACGCCCACCGCCCATTCCCCTCACCTCGCACGCCCTTCATCGCCCCCGCACCTCACCGCCCCGCCCCTCACCGCCCCCGCCCCTCACCGCCCTGCACCCCCTCCGCCCCGCTTCATCTCGCCGACCCCCTCCGTTCGCCCACCCTTTGCCCCCTCCACCGCGCCCCTCCTCCTGCCGCCACCGCCTCTCACTGTCCACCCTCATCCCCGCCCTCCACCGCCCACGCCCCTCATCCGCCCGCCCTCACCGCCCACGCCCTCAACGCCCCGCCCCGCAGCGCCCCACGCCCCTCAACGCCGCGCCCTCAACGCCACCGCCCCCTCACCACCATCCCCCCACCGCCCACGCCCTCACCGTCCACGCCCCTCACCGCCCACGCCCGCCCCTCACCGCCCACGCCCCTCACCGCCCACGCCCCTCACTGCTCCGCCTCTACCCAACCCTGCCCCGCTTCACCCCACCTCGCCGCGTCCCGCACTCTCCGCTCTCTCGTCTTCCTTCTCACCGTCCCCGCCCCACCCCGCCCAGCTTCACCTCATCACACCTCCCCGCGCCCCGCTCCGCTTCGGCTGCCCCGCTCAGCCCCGCCCCGCCCCTGCCGGGCGAGCCACCGCGCGCCATTGTCTCTCGCTCCTCGGCGGACGCCGCGCCGCGCGCCTCGCTTCGCTCCCTTTGAGTCCCTAGATACACAGAGTGGCGCATTCCTTTGCGCCGCCGATTCCGCCGTTTTATACCCACTTGACACCAAGATATGTGGCTCAGGGCATCAACTTATGTCACTGCAATGCCTCTGACCTGGAGGTCTTACGTTCGAGTCCCGACGTTGACACTACCTATTCAGCAAGATCAAATTCAGCCGCAGTCTGGAGGAGAATTTTAGCGGCCGGCTGCGCTGATCGGCAGTTTTCCGTTGTTTTTCGATCAACGCCAGGCGAATGCCGGAGTGGTACCCTGGGCCACGCGCGCCATGTTTCCTTCCTCTTCCTTGTCCTATCCTTTCCCCTTACACACATTGTTCTGCTACAGGCAGTCAGTTTCCCAATTACCCATACACACAGAGAGATTGCACAATGATCTCTCTCAATTATCGGTCAGGACAAGGGATTATGGAATGATTAAGAGTATTGAAGAGTACAAGGGACTGGGAATTTCCCCGTCACGAATACAACTGAAAACATTTCTGCCTTAGGCGGGTATCGAACCCACGGGCTTAGCGTCAGCATACTTGGCCCTGCTTGCCAGAAGCCTCCAAAGCCCAGCTAACTGACAGCATTATTTGTATACGTGTTACAATTACGAAATTTAATTAAAAATATAAGACGCGTAATTGAGATTTTAGATGCATAGGTAATATTTGCAATGGTGTAAACAAAGTTACCTTCGTACTAAAAACTATGAACATCTCATTCATTAGTGAACTCTCAAAATTAAATAAATTCACAGAAAATGTAGAGTAAAATATGTTATACTAAATGGTGCGGGTTATATTTGATGTAAAACATGTGAATTATTCAGAATTGTGGAAGTTGTTTTCGAAGTCTTTTCTTCCGTAGTTTTTCAAACTCAATCTATAAATAACGTAAAGTACACATTTCTAGCACATTCAACGAGTATTATACTACGCACCCGTTACAAATATGAAAAAAATATCTCCAGTAGCACCACGACTATGAAATTATTATCAACTATCATGAGGTCATGTTCATTAAAATGAACAGATAACTCTTTCGAAAATGTTGTTTTAAAGAGTAAAAAACTTGGAATACTAAGAAACTGTGATATTTTACTAATTAATTACGAACAAATTTCACAACGTCGTTCTATCATGCAGCACTAAATCGACTCTTCCTAAATATTTCTTAAGAACAGAAGAAAAACAACCGACTGGTTTTTCGTCCTGGTTGAACCAGACATGCAGCACACGTCTACAAAGCAGTTGCAACATAATCATTTCACTAATTTATTTTGACTAAATATCACGTCATTTTATCTCACAACACAAATTTGAGACTTCCAAAAAATGTTCAAAGAACTGCTCAAAAAATCTTCTTGGTTTCGTGCCCCTTTTCAAGCAGCCACGCAGCGCCCTTCTGCAATGCGGTTGCGTGAACACAAGGCTGAGCATTTCCGGCCTCGCCCAACGGAATGCGAATGTCGCTGAGTGGTCACGAGTTTGCTGCTCAGCCCCAACTCGTTGATCCACGGCTACTAAAGCAACTTAAAGTAAATTATTTAATGAAACATTATTTCAAAAACTAATTTCTTGGGCGCGGATTTCTATATACTAAAAATCATGAAAATGTGCATGCAAATGGCAAAAAATTATTAAGAAAATACGCACTTAAAACGAAAAATATGCCGAGACTAAAGTATATCTTTTACTTTACTTGAATTGGTTACGTTTTCATCTTGAAATATAAACGATGTGATTCATTCCTAATATACATACCATGCAGTATTTCGAATTTTCTTGTGTATTTTTTTAAGTAATCTACAAGATAATTCTTTTGCTCCGAAACTCATATTCAATTCCATAATAATTTAGGGGACAATAATTATTTGTTTTTAACTTCAATACACTTGCCAGACATTACATTCTTACTTTCAGCATTGTTTTGTTTTGTTTGAAAATTATCCTGGGGAAGTATTTCAGATTGCATTTCTGTGTATTCAAGTTTATGGAGAATTATATATTCTATCGTTTAGAATTATATTAATTGCCTGAAATTTTTAAAAGGTGAAACGTACGTTCGAGAGGGCGAGTAGGGGATGGAGGTTTCCTCCTAATCCGAAATTTCGGGTCAGTTTGTCAATTTGGGATGGCAGTCATCTTTGAATTCCTTCTTCGTAAGTGAATTCCTTCTCTTTCTTGGTGAAAGAGTGCACATTACATCTGGAGTCAGGTAAGTATCGTAATACCGTGAACGTGTAGACATAAAAAAAGTGCTGCACTGAGACACATTCACACCTATGTAATTACGATAGACTGATGGAAGGACGGTTTTTAATAGTTCCTCTTGGGATATTTTGTTCTCGTGGGAGTTTTGACGAAATTTCTGAATAAATTAAATAATTAATTAACTTTAGGTTGCTGTGAACATCGGCTGCACAAAACAATAATGACGTCGGTGCATAAGAATTGAGACACATATAAATATTTCTTCAATTTTTAATTACGTAAATAAATATATTTTTACAATAGCTTATTTTTATTTGAACTAATTATCAACAAAAGAAATCGCCGAACAACCAAGTAACTTTTTTTTACTTTCGCAGCAAAAATAAATGTGTCGTTACAGGTACAAATCGATCTCCTGCAATATGACATTTGTTTATAGATGTCTCTTTCTTGTTCATTGACGATATAATCATTTTTTGTAATAGAGAACCTTGACAGCCAGTGATGTCTTTAGACTTAGGCAACACGGTGCGTGATTACGATCGTTCGATACCCAGACGGGAACGGGATCGCGACGTTGCACAGGACACGGTGCGCCTTATTTCCACGGAGAAGATCGCTAGGATGTTGAAATGTACCATGCAATTCAAACTATAAGGGCGTAAATGTGAAAGTGTTCTCGTGACTTACATTTAACAGAAGAACACTCGAAAATACGTTTTTAACTTTCAAATGAATTTAAAACTGCCAATATGTGCTCTTTAACATACAAATATGCTCAAACGTCAAAAAGATTCTGTAATATGCACAATATAACTTTGAATATTAATTCCAAACAACAAGAAATGGACTTGTTTTCTTTATGCATATAATTATGTTTACGGAAAAAAATCATGCAAATATGGAAAACCCGTAACCTAAACATGAGTTAAATGGCAAAACACGTACCAAATATGAAGACACAGTCGTGCAAAATTCTGACGAATGAAGATAAAGTAACTGTTCTGATTTTGAATAGTTTCATCCTAATCAGGAGGTACAGGTCTCATTCGGAGGAACCGGTCTGTTCTAGTTTCAAACAGTTGTTGGAGCAAATTCCTTGTCCGCAATTCCATTTTCGGTAATCTGTTGCCCCGTTTTCGGTAGGTGGGAATTCCCCAGCGCTCTGAAATGCTCTAAGCCCTTTTGGCGTCGCCTCCTGTTACCACCCTTTCACTCTGTCAGAGTTTTTTTTAACTATCTGCTCACACTGTTGTTGTGAAGGGAGGAATTTATTGGTTGATTCTAGGCATTATATATTACACAGTCTTATGCTACTGCCTTGTGGCTTGAGTAACTCGGGGAAGGGCTTTGTCTTTAAATATAGTGTTATATAAGTGTAAACATATGTAAACACAAATTGACGAAACACGAAGCAGTCACTGACCGTGTGAGAGTCGACACCGGTTTCGTTAGATATCCCCCAAATTCGTAAAAACAAATGAAAGTTTCGATTTCAACTGAAAAATTCGAATATTTAATTACATTAATCCGCAATTTCTCATACATGATATTACAAGTAAATTCCCATAGTCAGTGTGTCACTACTTACGACACGTTTGATATGATACGACAAGGAAGATATCTATGCGAAACGTATCTGTTGTGTCAGAAATCAAATCACGTGCACGGCGAATGAACCCGTTAAACCCGGATTAAAAAAAACAACATTCGGTATGCGTTTCTAAGTTAATTTTTTATGCCAATAACGAAGAGAGATAATTAAAGTCATAAAAATAAATTTAACTATTTTTAAACAATTTTTACCCGACTGCGAGTACGCAAAGCAAGATAATACTTTCAAGATAATACTTTATACTCGAATATTTGTTGGTACCATACTAGTGTCCAAAACACTTGTATGGGTCAAATAAAAAAACCGTGTTCGTTATCGTCAAATAAACAAATATCCATTTTGTCTAGAAAGTATTGTAAACTTGGTGTTATTGCTTCTAATTTCTATAAATTAATTGAATTTTGAGATTCGAAATGGGTTGCGGGTTGCCTACATTTTGGTACGAACATGTTAGACAATTGTTCAACAAATGGTTCAAAAAGCTATTTAAATGCTGTCAGTTACGTAATTATTTCCATTTTCAAACAATAGAATATTGTCTCATCTTAATAATGATCAGATCAATGATAGTCAGGGTCAATGACTACATAATGAGTTATTTTGCTTTCTAAGAGTTCTTCATTTCATCAGCGTGTTTCTCAGTGCACAACAAGACATTTTGATACGAACCAAGACAGCAAATATTCATACTAGACCACAAACATTCTGGAGAAGTACAAATGCAAGTTCAACAATGGCCTACATCTTATTCGTATAAAATGTTTACGTGTATATAATCGACCTTATTCCCCATGAACGCGCTAACGCGAAAAATATTTAAAAATGCAATTTTATAACTTACGCTGAGTGAATTTCAACACAAACTTTTAGAACAAATGAAATTCCTATTACTAAAAGAGGTCTGGTTTCTGAGTAATTTTCAATTAACACAGGTCTACTAGACTTATTCACAATAGTATTATAATAATAACAGCTGATAAGCTGTAGAGCTAACAATAACTGGCATTGCAAATTTTCTTCAATTTTCAACTTTCAACTTTCTTGAAAATATTGTTTTCCTTGAAATACTCATTTACACTCCCTTCTTCAGTTACTTGAATTCTCCTTCACTGATAAAGTCACGGAGCATGTTTGCGTGCCCTGTGCACACCATTGTCAGCGATGGAAAGGCGGCGCAGGTGTTTAGTGCCTCGAAAGCCCTTTCGTAGCCTGGGAACTCCCGCCGCCGCCGCGTCTGCCACGCCCTTCCTCGTTTCACCCTGCGCCGCTCGCAATTTGCTTTCACGCCCCGCACCGCACCGCCTTTGGTGGCGGCTGGGGATTTCCTGATCCTATTCTCTAAAGCGGTAGACAGTCGGGCGTCCCGGTCGGGAGGGCCTGGCCCAGAGCAGAGGGCTATGAATTAGCATGCACTCCGGAATTTTTGCACATAAAATATTGTTTGAACCATTTAAAATATTGTTTTTCAAATTATTCTTATATAATGCTATATAAGAGTAATTTAATATTTGATTTCTAGTATTAATAAATTTATTTCATTTTTAGTGACAAATCTAGTATATTTTAAGGGTATTTAAATTCATTCCATCATACATTCATATCATTCACTGCATTAGAAAAATGAGTACTCAAAATTATGAATAAATGAATAGTTTTATATTCAAACTGTATATTTAATTAATTTTATAAATTGAAAATAAATTTATTACAAATATATGCAAAGAAATGTACAAATATATATGTTAATAACCAAAACCAATTATTTCTAAATTTTGTACAATGACACCATCTTTAATACCATTGGGTCGGGCGAGAGAACTGGCTAGGCAGAGCGAAGGTGGGCGTACATGTTAGCTCGGGCGGAGCAGGAAGGCAAGGACGGGGAGGGTTGTGGAGTGATGGGGAGGATGTGGTGGGGCGTGATGGGTTGGGCGGGGAGGGACGGAGAGGGCCGGCTTGCTAGGGCTTAGCGTGATGTAGCTGAGCGTGGCGTGACATGGCATGGTATGCATGACGTGGCGTGGGTGGCGGGGCATGGCGAGGTGGGGCGGGGGGGGGAGCCCAGGGCGGGGTGGCGCAGAGCGCGTGGCTACGGTGCGCAGGCTGGCCAGGACGGGGAAGCGGGCTGGTACGATGTGGTGCAAATAAATGGCCATAGTGTTATTTCCACCATGGAGTAGGCGGGTAGGCTGGCTAGGGCGAGCGGATTTGTTAGAGGAGGCGTGCGGGCTGGCTAGGGCAGGCGGACTGGTTAGAGCAGGCGTGCGGGCTGCCTAGGACGGGCGGGCTGGTTAGAGCAGGCGTGCGGGCTGCCTAGGACGGGCGGGCTGGTTAGAGCAGGCGTGCGGGCTGCCTAGGACGCGCGGGCTGGTTAGAACAGGCGTGCGGCTGACTAGGGCGAGTGGACTGGTTAGAGCAGGCGGGAGGGCTGGTTAGAGCAGGCGTGCGGGCTGGGTAGAGCAGGCTGGCGGGCTGACTAGGGCGCGCCGCGGGCGTCCCGACGCCGCAGCGTCTCCCCCGCCCGCTCCGCCCAGCCGGCGCGGCGTCGCTCTACCTGCCGCCCGGCCACCGCCTCCTGCCCCGCTGTAAATCTCCGGGCTTTCCTGGGGCGCCGCCACCGCTCTCCGCTTGAACTGCCCGTCATATTTTGTCAGCTCGTCTGCTCCGACGCTTTGTAGAAAGTACCGCACCCTCCCTTTACTTGTTTACGAGTCGATCGACCACGGCTTGTTTCCAGACATGAGATTTGCACTTTGGGAAACCTCCAGAAAGGGCCCTGTAATGTCAGAATATTCGGCGAGTTACTTTAGAAAACGTGCACACTTCTATTGTGTACATTACATTTCCTTTTACTATGCGGAATGTTATTGTAATTAGAAGTTAGACCAGGCACAATATTCATCATAACATATTATTTAATTATTTTATTCAGAATTTAAATATGTAATTCATCATATGACTATTACAACGAATCATTTGTTTTTCACAATATTATTTTTCCCAGGCGTTTGCATTATGTTTGCGCTTTCAGTGAGTGTGTGTGTGTGTGTGTGTTCACCATTTTCAGTTGTAACCTCCGTAAAAATATTACTTTTCTTTCCGCTCATATCGAAGTCGCACCCGAAATTTTTCGTGTAACATAAACTCGTTGGTTTCGGCAAAAATGTTGTGGGACTTCGGACGATTAGTGTTGAAAACAAAGATATCAGCTACGTATGGAATTTGAGGGTAGTTTGTAAAACTATGTCATTTCATGGTTTAATTTTGTGCCAAACTTTATTAAAATTAAACTTGTTCTCATTTCTATATTTTAACATTGTCTGACACAAAATCCATATTTAGCAAAAGTTCAAGATTAAAAGGAAAAAAATCAGTTGCAAGGATCTTCAGAATTTCTGTATCAAGACGCATGACTTCCTTCGGTTTTCCCCTCCGCAGTACCTCTGAGAAGGCGGGAATTTATTCTCTAGTTAGGTGTACAGTGTGCTGCTGCCTTACGGCTTAGGGCCGGTTTCACCAACAGTCGAGTAAAGTGAAGAGTAGTTACTCAAGAGTATGCATTTACTCCACGATAGTTACTCTCGAGTAGAATATAAGCGTTTCACCATGCTTCTGGAGGGTTATTTTACTCTCGAGTACATACTCCTCGATTTTACTCCGCGAAGATCTGAACGCGCAATTTTTCATACACAGTAGAAAGCGATTCAAGAGGCCGTGAGCGAGAGTGAGGCTGTAAACCAATATCAACCAACGCAAATCACTGTTTACTTGTTCCATCGTTTCAGTTACGGAGTTTTTGGCAGCGTCTTGTGATGTTATAGTCTTGTGTGGTGTTTTGGTCTGATATCTTTGTGGTGTTATAGTTTTGTGTGGTGTTATAGTTTTGTGTGGTGTTTTGGTCCGATTTCTTAGTTTTTGTAGTACTTGTAGTTTTTGTCTTTATTTTGTAGTGTTTGCTTGCGTTCTTGTTATATTTTCTTGTGTACCGTATCTTTTATTTCACTCTTATTATTACTTCTTGCTTCTAGTTTATTTTTCATTTTTTATCGTATTCTTCGTATTTTTTCAGTATAATAAATTCCCTCCCAAAAAAAGTTCGTATTGTAATTTTAGTTCTTTCCTCATTTTTATTAGTTTACTTTTCTATTTATATTAGTGTAGCTCTCTATAAACTAAATTATATATCTATATTAGTGTAGTTACATTAGTGTATCTCTCTATAAACATATTATTTATTTTTCTATATTCCATAATTCTCCCCCCAAAAACGTTGTAGTGTAATTTTAGTATATTTTTTCATCTTTTTTATTAGTTAGTTTCTAAACATCAAAAGATGTCTCAAGGATTCTCTGAAAGTAGCGCCAGACGTAAATAAATAAATAAATAAATAAATAAATAAAGGAATTACTTGTTTCCCTTGTGGAAGAATTTATATCTGTAGTTGAAAATAAGAAGACGGATGGGTCCACAAAAGTACAAAGAGCTGACGTTTGGCCAAAGATTGCGACAATTTATAATTCTCGCACATCTTTGGCCCACAGGGATGCCGAGACTGTGAAAAAAGAGTGGTCAAATTTTTAAAAAAATGCAAAGAAGCTCTTGTCAACATTGAGGATGGAAGCCAATAAAACAGGTAAAAATAAGATTCATGTATATTAAATTAGCATTGATAATAACCTAATAACTATGATGTATTTTGGTTTGAATAGATGGTGGACCCTCAACAATGAGAACCCTCCCTCCACTGAGTGCTAAAATAATCCAACTGATTGGTAGTGCTGCTGTTGGATTTCATAATCCATATGATGCAGATGCTGGAATGGTTCAGCCTACATCAGGTTTGTAATTCATTGGTTTTTTTACTTTTTCATTATTATTTTATATATTTTTTTATGTGCACAATTTCTTAAGTAAAGTGTTACTCTGATGTGTTTTCCAATGAGTAATATTTACAAAGCATAACAGAAAGAATAGTATAATATGATGTGCACCTTAAAGCAAATAAATCTTCTAGATAAATATACTTTTTCATATAAGCATTCAAAAGGTTGAGAAGTGAAGTATGAATCCCTGTGCCTACTTCCAATAACTCAGCACTATGTGTATTGAAATGACGGTTCCTGCAGTTTCAAACTTTGTATTCTTTCTAAGCAACTGAGAATTTGGGGCATGCGGAGGAGCAGCAGCAGCAGCAGCACCACCACCACCACCACCACCACCACCACGACCAACAGCACCAGCAACTGGAGGAGGAGGATGCAGAAGATCAGTATTTAGGAATTCGACCCGAGTCTCCAGAAAGAAGTGAAACTGAGGTAAAGTGCTTTTTGAGAGTTTTTTCTGTCTTCAGTTATTGTATTGCGTGTTTCTTCCCATTCCACACAAATGATCAGAAGGGCAAAATGTGTTGTCCACTGTAACCTTTACTAGTTATATATTATTTCATTTACTAATGATTCTATTTTTATTTATTTTATGAAGGTTTACAACTGGGGATCATACAATCCGCAGATGCTGCGCACCCCAGTGTCTACTTCCTTAATGGTAGAAGACAATGTTGTTGTAGAAGTAGTAGAGACGGGAGCAGCCATTGAAACTCCCAATTCGATCCCAAAAAGGGCCAGAAATGTAAGCAGGAGGAGGCCCACGTTGCCAAAGACCTCGATGGAGCGCTTGCATGAAAAAAAATTGAAGCGATAGAGCTTCAAATGAAGTTCTCAAAAGAGGAGAGAGAGGCAGCAAAAGAAGCGCATATCATGGACATGGAGCTGAAGAGAGAAAAGCTGCGACAAGAGAAAATAAGGACAAAAATGTTAATGAAAGAGATAAGAAAATGTAATAGTAAAATGTAAGAAAAGGTAATAATAAATTCATTAAAGTTACTGTGTGTTATTTTTTTGCATGATCGTTACTACCATAAAAAGATGAATGTCACTTTAGAAATGTTAGAAATTGTGTTGTTCTGTAAAGCAGTGGCTTGGAGTTTGACTACCATTCTACTCTATTCCTGAAAAGTAACCAGTATGGTTAGTTTTAAATTCTAGGGAAAATGTTCTTGTCTGTATAATTTGGAAAGCAAGCTAAAAATAGTTCGATAATCTAAAAAAGCATTTCCAAGGTATTAAAATTCTGATAAGATGTAAAATCTAATGTATGGTTGTTACATTAAACACATCCACATGGATGAAAAAGAAATTGAGTCATCCGTAGTTATGTACCTGACGAAGTGATCATACTTTACAAAGAAAATGCATTGTTCTGCTATATAAATGATTTTTAAGATTTGTGTTGATCTGGACACTGAACCAAATGTCATTAATCTTACAATACCTGCAATTAAGAAAAAGTTTACGAATATATTCTAGTATTTATTCTGTTTTTTAGTTTCAAAATTAGTATGGAAGTTCATTGGTCACAATTCAGACTGCATGCAGCAAAGACAAGAGGCATATTAATTCAAACTCATAATAATGGTAACAAATAAAATTTATTTCTGGGATTCAAAAGGGTAAACATTACATATGGTGTAGGAAGGGAAGAGAACTATTTCACCTGGTGGCAAGCAAATGACCATTCCATTATTTACTCTAAGTACCCTGGAACACCAGTCAGGAATGTGCTATAGGTACAAGACCCATAACATATCACGATGAGGCAACAAAAATGTTGAGATAGCACCTCATAACAAACTGAAAATAATACAGTGTATTATTGAACCAGATCATTGAAAATGGACTTTATACACTTTCAAAATCATTTGAATAAGACAATTACATTTACCTTTCAAAATAGTTTGTTATGAGAGACTGCCGAGCAGCATCATTTGCAGCTCCTCTCCTATCTCGATGAAGTTATTTGTCCTTCCAATAGAAGTTGGGGCCAAGGGACAAGCAGAACAAGGTCTGGGTCATCAGGTGGATCTTGTTCTCCCTGCTGGCGTAGGATGTTGTGGACTACTGCAGTAGCCACTATTACAGGAAAAATATTTTTTAACTTCAGTCTTATGCCTAGAGCGAGAAGAGGAAATCGCCTCTTCCAAATACCAAACAGGCGCTCCACTACATTTCGGGAGCGAATCTGTGACTCATTATACAAATTTTCAGCTGGGCTGCGAGGATTTTCAAGAGGGGCCATCATGTATGGGGTCATCAACCAACAAAACACCATCCCCATGTTCTCCACTCTCAAACATTGCTCGCTGTGAACAATTACTAAAAATTGTGCTGTCGTGAGCAGACCCAGGCCATCGGGCTACAATGTCTGTGAACTCTATATTAGAATTACATATGGCCTGTACGTTCAACGAAAAATAATTCTTCCTATTTCGGAAGAGCTCAGCATTTTCTCCCCCTGCACATAAAAATCAAACCCATGGGTTTCAGTGAAAACAGCACAATAATATAAATTATTGGAATATATTTTAGCGAAGACCTTCATTACCAGGAGAAGAAATCCTAACGTGAGTGCAGTCCATTGCACCAATAACTTTGGGAAATCTTGCTATTTTATAAAAAATTTAGCTGTTCCCGATTTATTTCCTCCACTCCGTGGGGGAAAGTAATAAATTCCTCTCATAAGGAGGCAATGGCAACACTAACTCTCTGGATGATCCTGTGTATTGTTGATTTGCTTGCTCCCATGTAGTCACCCATGGTTAATTGAGAACATCCAGTGGCATGAAACCTTAGGGTAGTCAGCAGCTGGACCATCGGTGATACAGAAGCATTCCTAGAAGAGAAACGGTAAGAAGTCAATAAAAAAAACAACTACAAATGTCTACATAGGAATCCAATTTGCCTGTTTGTAACCTTATTATTACTTACATAACCACATTTTCTAAGCATGTTCCTTCAAAATCTTTTACATAATTACATTACTTTAATAATAATAATAATAATAATAATAATAATGCAATAATAATAATAATAATAATAATAATAATGCAATTATAAAACAAAATTGGTACATTTTATGTCAATAGTTACTAGCATATACATAGTTACTAGCATATTATATAACTTATAATAAGTTTTATTTGATTTGCAATGATCATAGCTGTCAGAATAATATTCCAAATCACTTTCAATTCGTCCAAGTAGGAACAGTGCTGACGCTTTGGACAAACGGAACCTCGTGACAAAATCACAATCATCATAGTTCGAAAACCAATCCATTCTCTCCCTTATCCATCTTGGCCTTCGCACAGGATGATAATATTCATCGTCGCTGGAATCATCTTCAAATGCCATCATTTGCAATCGTCGCGCCATAACACTTCGCTGGTGTACACACGCACGTCGGAAACTGAACTTACTCTGCAGATAAATACTGTTACTCGACGGAGCTTGGCGGGGTAAAATTACTCTCGAAATTACTCTGGAGTAAGGACTTTAATCTCGAGTAAAGTGTTGATGAAACGCTCCAAGTTACTCTGGAGTAAACAGAGTTTACTCCAGAGTAAACTCTTACTCCTTGTTTGGTGAAACCGGGCTTTAAACAGCTAAGGGAGGGGGGGGGGGACTTTTCTTAATACATAACTAAAAATAATTTAATTTTAGCTTAATTGTGTAATAAATAAGTAGGTGCTTTGGAATACCTAACTTGAATCCAAAAAAATTGTTTGTTTCTTCTTATACATGTCCTTTTTCCTTTCTCGGTAATTTTTTATATATTTTTTCATTCACACATCATTCATACTTATTAGATCATATACAAAACCATTCATTCATCCCATTCACTTACTGCACTACACTACACTTGAACACAATTGTACGCTACGGCACTGACGAGTCAAAGTGTCCGTGGCGTTCAGGCCCATTGGGGGGCGTGGCAGGTGGGGCGCGGCGTCCCGTTCGTCGGCCGATGGCGAATCTTCCCCTCCGCGTTCGGCTGCCTCCGCTTGCTCACACAAGGTAGCAAGCGTGATGCGCATGAATTCTCGCATTCAGTAAGAAAGCTGACATAATTCGGAGGTATCGATTATTACACTAATCGTCCATCAGTAACATCCCTAAGTACAAGCTATAATATTATTAACATTACGACGCATGTCTTTTTTCCGTTGAACACAAATTTTCGAAAAAAGCACATTTAGAAATTCTGCTAGAACTTGTGTGCTGCTGGAGCACCACTAGTTGATACTAGTGACACAACTGACACGAATAATTCGTAGGCGAGCGAGAGGCCTTAAAAGGCGCGCAAGTGACCATTCACGGGTGGAGCGAGCGGAGGGATGATGATAGCCATCGGTGGTGCGGTGCGCAGCGCTAACACGGCAGCAACACACAACCTTCGCCTGCTGGGCGCTCACTTGCATCAGTCGCGCCGACGCCGTCGCCGTGCCGCGCCGCGGCGCGCCGGTCGCCTGAGATCGAATGGAAGATTCCAGGCGTCAAGCGACTTTGTTCTCTTTCGCAGCGCTCAAGAACTCTTGAAGGCTCTCGAAGAATCCGAAGAAAAGCTTAACAGCCCTAGCTCTCCAACGTTTTCCTACTTTCTCGTAGACTCCATATACAGAATGTTACGTAATCCTGCAGAAAAAAACTGCCGATAATTTGTCAGAAAAACGCTGTAAGTGATGATACCTCATTGACAGCGAAAACGTTTTTACTTTCTCGTATATGTGTAAATAGAAGGTTATGTAATTTCGCAAAAATGGATGTTCATATTTTGACGGAAATACACGTTTTAAGTGTCCTTGGTATCGAAAAAGGTAGTGTTTGTACATCTGTCCATTTGGCTGCCCATCCCACGTCCGTCCATCCGTCTGTCTGTCCGTTTATCCGCTTGTCCATCTGTTTGTATGATTTCCGCATGATCAAGGAAAAGAAACAATAAATGGAGATGCAAGCAAATGCTGTAGTGCGAATTAAATAGTTCCATTGATATTGGGCCCACGCAGCATCAAGTAAATTTAGCACATTTGCCTAAGCAATTGATAAAAGTGTTTGAGATGCAAATGTGGTATGCATTCACAACTGGGAAGACTTACAGGGTTGTCGGTAGTATGGAATAACAAAACGAACATGCGATGAAATTGAGAACACTTACGATGTACTTAGTATGTTATGGTCTTTAATATATTTCTTCGAAAACCAATGTCCTTTTATGTAAGAAGATTTCAACACGTTTCTGGTTTATCATAATTCAGTTTTTCGTCTACGAAATCCCTCGAAGGTCAACTAAAGATATAAATATTTTCTTTTATTCAAGGAGTGTTTATCAATACAATATACGAAAGGTAAATTGTTACAAATAATTGCCCACAGCTAATGTTTTATGAACATATATTTTTCGTTTCTCAATAAGATTGTTTAACGCATTTTTCAATTTTGCATTCATACTTCCCATCCTTTATAGCATGTGTCATCAGAAACGGAAAACAGAAAAGTATGTCATGTTTCTGTATCGTAGAGTTGTTTGTAAAATGATATTGCTAATTCAACCCCTCGCCACTCAATCAGGCCCCCAAACATTTCTTCCTAGAGCCTAATTCCCCATCAAAACTACATAAGTAAACAAAATGTTCATGGGCCTCCTATTTTCATCTCTATTTATACAATTAATAATTTGAATAATACAAAACATATACTAAACTAATCCAGATAATTTTTAGTTTCACTTGAAAGTACGAAATTCCTTTCATTTGAATCGCGAAACCTATTGATGCTACAACAGCACATATTTTCTCGCCATTATTTCTAATCTTTGCAATTTTCGAAAGTTCAGAGACTTCAACCAAAATGAGACATGCGCCATTGTTAAGCGTTCTTTTCACTATCCGAGGACAAAGTTTAATTAAAAAATGGAGCAATTTTTTTAGAAATTTTGAAAATTATGTAGAAACTTGGATGCAGAGTATCTCCAAACATAGTATAATAATTAATAAATAATAATAATAATAAATAATAATGATCATAATAATAATAATTATTATTATTATTACTGAACGAACATAATATTGCGTCCTCACAGTGAGAAAGCTCCGCGACTCCATGATAGATAGCAGCACAACCACGAACAGAACTCAGGAAAGCGCTCGTCAGTAATGTGACAACATACGAATACTCGTAAAATGCAGTTTTTCATGCTTCTCATATTCTTCAAGATTATTCCTCAAGATTAAAAGTTTTCACACTGTCATTAGTGCTACCATTATTTTCAATGCATTTTATTGCAACAATACTAGGTCTCAATTTCCATGCGAAGACAATACGTTATAAGGTTTGACGTCGCACAGCACACGGCCTTGTCTCCCGAGTAATCGTCAGGCCCCTTTCGGAGATTTCAATCCACCCGACAAGCATCTACGCGGGAATTACAGAACAGAAGCATTGGAGAGATTTATTTTCAACTGGTTGTGGAATTTCCCACCAAAGGAAGAGGATAAGAATGTGTCACAAACACGAAATATGACCAACGCCTGGAAATGTATCCCAAACATCTAGCTTTAAACCTACTTGATAATAGCCAAGAAATTTCTCGTTTCAAAAGAATTTAGTCTCTTCATCTCCCCCACCGTTTCAATAATTAGCCATTATTCTGATAGATTTAAGAAAAATACCAAGGAAAATATCAATGATTGACTTTCTCTGCTTTCATTTCATTTTATACACTTGGGTTTTCGTAACATGGCGGATGACATTTAGTAATTTTTGCACCTCCCACCTCATAAAATGAATCTTTTTAATTAATTCGCGAACATCCTTCTCAACGGAGCACATGACCTCAAACATGTGCTGATCACTATTATAAATATTCATTTTATAAGGCAGGAGGTGTAAAAATGACATAACGTCATCCGTCATGTTACGAAAACCCAAGTATGGTGCTAGTAACTACTTACAGTATTTACTGATTATTTCATCTTTGAAATACATTGTAAATATTCATTGAATATCGTCTCTGTGGGCTCTGTTGGTAGTGCTCAGGTGCGGAGGCGGCAGCCGCTTGATGGTGTGTGAGGGGGCGGGGCGGTGCGCGCCCGGGATCCGTTATGTTATTCTTGCGTCGCTGGCACGAAATCCCCACGGAGCAACCGCCTCTCGAAGCCTCATCGGCCAACATTTCCAGAGGGGAGGCGGAGCCTAAGAAAATCTCGCCGGCGCGGCGCGGCCACTCACCGCGGCGGGAGTGTAAGAAGTGTGTCCTCTCACGTGAGCAAATAGCCACAGGCCCCGGAGGCAGCCCCCGGAGGCCGCTCCAACGCAAGGAGCTCGCAGGAATTTGGAGGCGGCAAGGGCGGGCTCAAGAACAACCCAAGAAGAAAACGATCCCTACGGAACACCTACAGAAAATCTAACTAAAAATTATTATGAAATAGAAGTTTTGAAAATGATTTTTACAGTTTTTTTTTCGCTGTGGAGAAGGTCGTGTGGGAGACACCTACGATATCACATATGACGAGAAAAAAATAATTATAGTATTTAAAAATCTAAGTCTCATATTTGAAGTTCGTGTATATAATATGAAAAAGTATGCTTTTTTCACTGTAAATAAACGAACTTCAAGGCAGAAATTTGAATTTTTAAATATTATAATTCACCCTCGTGAAAAAAGATGAAAAATGATTTCGTGAAATTAAATGAAAAGAATGCCTTTTTTCATCTTAGAAATATGAACGTCAAATATGAAATTTGAATTTTTAAATGCTATAATTCTTTTTCGTGTCGTTTGCATGGGAAATGCTAGGGCGGCATCCTCAAGTGATCAAGTGAACAGACGTCATGGTAACTTTGCTAAAATTTTAGTATTAGATTTCCATAATTACTGTTCTTCAATGGATCTACAAAATATCTATACAACTTATTTTATATATTCCTTAAGTTATTTAACGCTATAGATAATATGAATCGCGAGAACAGAAATTGCTCGCTATGTGATGATCAAGAATATCTCAGGCCTTGTTGATGTCTGATGCAATGACGGAAGCATTTCCAAGACCAGGCGCTTCTCGGAATTATTGCCTGTCAAGCTGCATCTTAATTATCCAGGGGTCAAGTTGGCATGTATGATGGCAAATATGACTAAGGAACGGAGAAGACAGAATTATGATAGTTGAAATAATAATAATTAAAGACAGTATTACATACACTGAAAGTCTCTAAGACGTGCAGTAAAAAAACAAAATGTGCAAAAACGTGCAATAAAAAGATCAATACTGTGCAAAACTGCAGTTAATTCATTCATGAATTTTTTTTGTATTTTGAATGAGATATTTCAGGTCAATGACTATAATTAAGTTTGTGCATATTCATTAAACAAACCATTTTAGACATTTCAAATATTATTCGCACACAAAATTAAATTAGCAAAGAAACAAAAAAGTAAGTACAAAAATAAAAAAATACAAACATATCTTCAGATATCAAAATAATTAAGTTATAAGAAGAAATTATATTAATTGCTTTCATTGTGCATAATTTACAATTAATATTTGCATTACCTAATTTACAGATATATATATATATATATATATATATATATATATATATATATATATATATATATATTCTAATTATTTTTTGAGAAATTATTTTCTTGAAAATATTTTTATCAACTAATACAGTTTCAGACAGGAAACACTTCGCTCTACATTTATACTTGTCTGTGTGCTAAACCTCACCTTATGTACGTGTACAGGCTGCTAAAACCGGTCAGAAACAGCGTTCATTCTCTCGTAGGGCAATGTCTGTTCCGAGAAATTCGAATTTGAAATGCAGTGCAGCCTGTCGCTAAGCGTCGTGCGCGTAAGTTCGGAGAAAACGAACAAAACGGATATATGATGTGATTGGGAAGATAGACCCGCAACATGCGTTTGCTGAGCGACCGCAACCAAGGGCCGCGGACGTATCCCTACTACAATAACTCCAAAATTTTAACAGGCAATAGGCATCACGAAAGGGGGCGGCGGCGCTAGCCGAATTCGTTTACTACGCTCCGTGAAGTCACGAAGGTTAAGCGAATTCGAGACTCGCGGGCTCCTAGTTGGGTGACCGGCCAGGAACCCCGGGATCCAACGGCGTCGAGGGGACGAAGGGACAAAAGGCACTGACTGACTGCGACGTGACGAGACTTGACAAATATAGTAATTATTCAGTGTAATAATTACACAGTAACGGAGTATTACTCCAGAAAAATGCACTCAACGCCAAACAAGGGTTAAGAGACGCGTTGCATCAACAATGCCGCAACAAATTAAAAAAAAGAAAGATACAGACGTTCAATTCTTAGGGCAACAAAATGCAGAATTGATACATATTAAACAGCACTCAGGTTTCACAGATCTCCCAAATGCACTGCTGGGTTCTGTCATGAAAATTTTTTTATCAAATGAAACTTTTAAAAAAGATAAATTAAAACAAAGTGATAATATAAAAATTATATTTCATGCAATAAAACTGTTAACCTTCAAATTCGTCCGTAAAATCTCCAAATGTGCAATTTTCAGGCAGCATTACTTAAAATGTGCAATTTCCTGCAAAATAAAACTAGTACACTAAAATAACGTCCGTTTCAAGATTCAAATTTCTCTCGAGGTTTCATCCAGTTTCAAGTTAGCAAACAAAAGATGCAGTAACACGGGAATCCGGTCTTCAGTAATAGTTTTCTAAACGTTAAATCATAGTAGTGACAAAGAGTAATGCCATCTGGAGCAAGATGGATAGCAAAAATGTCAGTAAAATATGTTCTTCATAGAGCACCATTAATGTGATCTCTCAGTCGACAAATAAATTTAGAATTTTCCTACCAAATGCATCGAGTAATGGTCCTAGTAGGCGGGTTAATTCAACAAAAATACGAACTCGTGACCTCCACAATGTTTAACGAATACTAATAGCTCTCGTATGTCGTGACGTTTAGCATGAGAAAGGACAACCGCGACGGAGCAGCCCGATTCGAGTTCTTTGGGTGGTCCGCTCCGCTTGCACACGATCGAACGGTGGCCGCCTCCAAAGGCGCTTCGTGGAAGTGCTGTTTATTTCCCTATTATCTCCTCCGGTGGGGCGACCGCAGCGCTGCCTGTGCCCTTGCGGCGGGCACACCTGCCCAATTCATCACTCACCCCCGCCCCGCCCCACCCCCTTCTGCCCCGCCTCTCGCAGCGGCGTTCACCCGCGACGCGTCACTTCCGCTGCAGCCCGGAAAACCGTCATCGGCGGCGCTGCCAAGGAAAAAGCAGCACTGAGATGCACCGCGGGGAAAAACTGGAGAAAAACAGCAAATCTCACTAGGTGTGGTGGAGGTTCCCTTGGTAACTCCGTCTCCTTTCAGATGGTACATGTAACTCAACCCCTATTTAGAGGAGAATTTTATCGGCCGCCTGTTGTATTTGGACCCGGAGAAATGGATCAGTGCATCAACTGATATAACTGCAGTGCCTCTCATCGGGAGGACACTAGCTTGTCAGCTAGATCAAATTCTCTCTGGTCGGTAGTTTTCCGTGGTTTCTCCGATCAACACCACGCGAATGCCGGAGCAGTACTCTAACAAACGGGCCAAGGACTGCGCGCGATCTTCCCTTCCTCTTCCTTGTGCAATGCTCACCCCTTACACACACTTACAGTAACAGGCGCTACACTACCACACATGCCAGGAGACCTGTCGGGGCTTAGACCTTGTTCGGGCTAGGGCGGTGCCCTCGCTGGTGGGAGATACCTGGTTGAGGGAAACCCCGCTAGCCGACGGTAGGTCTACACTGGATCTCGCCATCCAGCGGAGGAAGATCACCGCCACCTCCCGAGGAAAAAACATGCACGACACTTATGGGACTAATGCCCTCAGAAGTTGACGCCCCGGAATCACTAACAACCAACCAACTGATGTATTTGGTAATTTTTCGTCGTTTCTGCGATCAATACCAGGCGAAAGCAGAAGCTCTATCCTAACACACGGGCTATGGGCCGCGCGCGATGTTTCCTTCCTCTTCCTTGTCCTATCCTCTCCCCTTAGAAACATGCACACACCTGCATGCACTACACTACAACACACGTCAGGAGACCAGCCCGGAGCCTAGAACTTTTCCCGGTTGGGGCGTGGCTCCGCTGGCAGAAATACATAAAGGTGGAATACCCGCAAACCGACTTGTAGATATCCCATAATGCGACGGATCTCACTGGAGCTGGATCAGCTGGAGAGGACCTCTACATCCTGCGAAGTAACATGCATTTCACATACGATACTAACTTTCACATACGATCATATCTGTCCGTCCGGAATCCGTGCCCGTCCGGAATCACAAGATAATCAGACAAATCTTTCCGTCAGACTGCGAGACAACCCAACTGAGTTGGTCGACGTGTGTTAGAGCGATTGTAGCAACTGATACTACGCTATAAGTGTCAAAATACGTCTGGCCCAACAGTGCTCCAAGAGCAACGTCTGTCAGCGATAACGAACGCGTGGTGACGGCATGCATTCCATTACTGAACTTTAGCGTAAGTTTGAGTAATCAACAAGGCAGAAGCTGGACTTATGAAATGGAGCCTTTGACAATAAAAAAAATCAGTGTATGCGCAGAGGGATGCTTTATTGTGGACAATTCAGATACGAGAACGTCAGAAGGTAAAGTGTTTTGTATAACTGACGAACGTGGCAAGAAGAGTAGAAAACAAATCGACTTATAAGGCCCGGTACGAAAGTGGTACGAAACCCCCCTCGAAGGCGGAGGAGATTCGATAAACGGATCCAGATATAATCTCGACAAAATTAAATCTTCTCATCCTATCACACAAGGAGCGATTGAATATTTCCGTCAATGGGTTGGACGCATAAAACAAATAAAGCACATAAAGCACATAAATCAAACTTATTTTTGTCATCGACGATAAAGCTGCTGGAATGAGTCAGCTAGGCCTCTTTGGGGATCGAACGAATCACAGATGTCACACGTTGTTGCCTGCCTGGTACGTCTGCAAAACCTCTACCTTTCAGCACCCCCTTGAGTCGAGAACAAACAGAAGTCGGCAGGCGCCAGATCACGCAAGCACGGTGAATGCGCGAGAACAATTACAAGGCGTCGGTCCAAGAATATGTGTCCAAGGTATGAAGGCGTGCGTTGTTAACAAAATCAATTTGCTACTCCTGTACATCCACAGGGAACACGTTGGATCTGCAGCACTAAGCGCTTCAAAAGAACTTCGAATAATTCACCATTATTCCGGAAAAAATGTGGTGACTCATGCCACAGCTATCGAAAAATGCAAGGAGTGTCTATTCTGGACTACTGTAGGCGGCCCTTTTTGGAGGTACGGGGACGCCGATGTGCCCCAATCCATTGATTGCCATTTAGACTCCCGAGCGTCCTGGTGGCACCAGCTCTCATCGTCTGTGACGATGGTATGAAGGAAGTTTGAATTGTGATCATATGTGTTAAAGAAATCTCCGGCAACAAGCATCCGTGTTTCCTTCTGCTCGACAATCAGTGAGTGCGATACGATCTTGCGCTTGACCAATTCGTGGTGAACGATCGTGCAAACACAATCGTTGATAATTCTCACGACCTCAGAAATCCATCCTAAAGTCAGGTGATTTCGCACCCACTTGATGTTGGCGATCGTCACACTTGTTGAGAAACGACTGGAACGTGGTTCGTCATCCACGATGACCTTTCACTCCTGAAAACGTTTAAACCAGTCGTAAATGCATTTTATTCTTATAGTGTCCGTTCCACACACCTGCATCAATATTTCATGCATTGTCGTGGCCGTTTCACCATTTTCAGTTTGTAACAAAACTTTACGTTTATTGTCCCACTTGACAAGAATGCACGCACACACGCCGTTCGGCTACTCGTAGTCCACTTAACTGTGTCGGATTTGTTCGCTCCGTGCTATGTGCAGTCTCAACAGTAGTCACGCACTGCGCAGATGAATATTACAGCTCGCACAGAAATTGTTTATGAGATATCCATCCATTCATCGAAGTTTTCAGACGCACCTTGTAAAATTTATTGTCTAGGAACGATTCAAATAATGGAGATCGTAAGTGTGTCGGAACTTGGAGGCGAATGTGGAACTAAATTAGAAATTTCAAGCAATACCTGCGTTGGGATGGGCAAATGAACACACACACACACACACACACACACACACACACACACACACACACACATATATATATATATATATATATATATATATATATATATATATATATATATATATATATATATATATATCTGAGGTTTTGATGCGATCATGTTAGATTAATATTTTAAGGGACACCAAACGTGACGGAACTATGGAACTTCTAATAATAGTGAAAATTAAATGAATCAATGAAAATAAACTTTGTGTGCAATCAAGAAAAATAATATTAAATGACTTGGAATATTATAAAATACGAGTAATTGAAAAGTTTTATTAAAATGCAGTTTAGTTTCAGAAATATTTGCGATGTCTATGTAGTGGGAGACCTATGCAAGTACTATATGGAGTACACAGAGTACTATATTAATTCAACCCTGGCATTTGCGATAGAAATTGAGCGTGACCTTCGGTTCGCTCCCTTCGCCAGCTAGCTGAGGAATTTACCTCCACCCCTAGGTTTCTCCCACCATTGGAGCACAACCCCAGCCCAGTTACCAAACAAAGGCTGAACTCCAACTAGATATCGTCGAAAATTCTGCCACCGTTGGGGAATTACTCTAGGACTACCTGTCAGAGCACCGCAGTGATATCAGCTGATGCCCAGAGCTACGTCACCTGATGGTTACATTTATTGAAGTCTTTTCGGTTTTGAAGTGGAACTGGTGTTACAGAGTCATCACACCGTCGCCACTTTTCTCACTGGTGAGGCAGCGTCGCGGTCGTATTTCGCAGACGCAATTTTGACTGGGTTAAACCGCAAGGCAGAACGTAAGCCCAACCAACGACGGTGGTAAGAGTAATGATTTTGCTGTAAATCTGCCGAGGACTTGGGAACACAGATGAGATTTATGTAGTAATACGTCACGGGGGAATTAGAGCAAATGATATTGATACTGTGACATGTTGTTGTTACTATAGGGCTTTCAAGCAGAGCAGAGAGAGACGGGAGCCCAAAGTCGGAATACGACTGAATAGCTCCAGGCCTACACAACCGAGAGATGTGCGAGAGCGAAGGATGAAAAGTACCCAAGAGATGAATCCCCGTGGCATGACGTGTCGCGCCTCCGCAGGCCCAGCGCTTCGCAGGCGCCCGCGCCGCGGCAAGAACGCAGCCTTCGCATAGCTGCGCAGTCGCCTTCTTTTTTGGCGCGCGGAGGGCGGGCGCGCTCTCCGCTCCCCCTGCAGGAACAAGCGCACGGCTCCTCCCGTGCCCCGCCCCGCCCCGCTCCGCCCCGTCCCGTCCCCCGTCCCGCCCCGCCCCGCTCCGCTCCGCCCTGTCCCGCACCTCCCCGGGCCGCCCAGCCCTGTCCCGCCCCTCCTGCCCCGCCACGCCCCTCATGCCTCGCCCCGCTCCGCCCCGGGAGCGCCCGGCCCATAAATATACGCGCGGCAATCTGCGGATCGGGAGCAGCGAAGGCGGGGACGGGGACGAAGGCGGGGCAGGGGCGGGAATGGGATGAGCACGGCGAGGCGGACCGGTACTCGATGGAGGAGAATGTGCGGGGGAGGGGAAGAGCGCTGCGAAGTTGAGAGAGCAGGGACGAGGCGGCGACCATTAGTTGAGACAGCAGGAGTGAAAGCTGGGACGATGAAGCGGAGGAATGGACGAGTTGGCAAGAAGGGGACGAGGAAGAAGACGTGGAGAGGACGCGAAGGGAGGAGAGGGAGAGGAAGGGTCTTCGAGAGGGGAGGCGAGAAAGCCGGTGAGTGGGAGCTTCGTTTAGAGGCGGGCAAGTAGGCAAAGTGGGGAAGCAAAGACGGTGCGTGGGTGCACGGCGGTGACGGGTGAGAGGGCGAGGGGACGAGATCAGGGGGCGAGGCGGAGAGGGGCGAGATGACGTGGGAGGCGTGCAGGCGAGGGAGCGTGGGTGGCGAAGCTTCGCAGAGGGGGGCGAGAGAGCGAGAGTGCATGGGGAGGATGCGTGGGCAGGGGCCTAGCCGGCAAGGGGGCGTGGTGGCGTGGGAGGCAATGGGGAGCGCTGGTAAGGTGGCGAAGTGGCATGGAGCGAGGTGGCGTGGGAGGCGAGGGCGGCTCTGGTGATCCACTGACGCGAGCGGCAATCAACAACACCCAGGCGCATCTCCTCAAGCAAGCGAGGGCTTCGTTAAATCTATTCACAATAACCCGCGTAGAAACCCCTCGGGGAAAGGGGAAGAGGGGGGCGCGAGAGTCGGTTCGCTCATGGTGGACGCTGTCGCTCCTAGCGGAGAAAGGGTCGACTTTCGCTGACGTGCGTCTGCCACACTACACCTCAAACAAGGGAATATTATTAGTTGTTCGTACACTGCACTGCACTAGATATTAAAACGATCTGCACTACACTAGCTATAATGCTATAATGAAAAGTGTTAATATCAATGAATAAAACAATACAAAAATTAAAGTAAGTGCACAGGCGACAAAAATGATATACACCCTCGTTAATCATGGAACGTAACTTAACTGGCCATTGTATAGGATAATCAGGTGATCACAAGGATGATGAATGTTAGTGGGACCAATATTTATCGGCATATTGAAAGAATTGACGGTGAAGAATCGAATATCACAGTTATAAACTAAATATTTTCTTCGTGAGCTATAATCGTGGTACAATTGAAAAAATAAGGTGTTGAGATAAATGAGTTTGAAGTTTTCATCTTGAATCGAAATGTATCATTCTTGCATTCACATATTGCTGGAATACTGTGCTATAAGATATTCTGCTGTAGCTGCTGGTAGACCAATATGCAATTCTAGAAAGTGTATTAACTCAAAATTCGTATTTTTTGTATTGTGCCACTATTGCAGCCCACGAGCGATATGTCACACCTTAAAAATACAATGTGACAATTTTTTATAAATATAATTTTTCTAAGTTGCTTGTCATAGTTTACCTATAACTACCACAATTCCCAAGAACCAACAGATTGAAATTGTTCTCAGATACCCTGGCGGAATTCATTATCATTATGCGTTCTGAAGAAGACAGACAAGGAAACTAAATGAAAAAAAGTTCCGTACGGAGGGAAGCGAGAAGGAGGCAAAAAAGGCGGGCGGCGAAAAGCTACAGGTGGAGGAGGCAAAAGGAGAACAAAGTGGGACCGCAGCCACCGAAGTCATGAGCTCGTCTCCGCACCGCCTCCACCGCCCTCGCTCTATCAACCTTTGTCTTCGCCTTAGCTCCCGGCTTCATCTTCACCTTCATCGCTCTCCCCGCCTGCATCTTCGTTTTGATTGATTGATTGATTTTTTTGTTTCCGGGCGCGTCACCTGCTGTGTTCATTAGTCCCGTAAGTGTAGTGCACGTTTCTCTCTCTCGGGAGATGGCGGTGATCTTCCCCTGCTGGATGGCGAGATCCGGCGCCGACCTACCGTCGGCTAGCGGGGTTTCCCCCTAACCATGACTCTCCCACCAGCCGGGACAAGCTCTAAGCTCCCGCCCGGTCTCGCGGAATATGTGGTAGTGTAATGCATGCTACTGTAAGTGCGTGTGTAAGGGGAGAGGATAGGACAAGGAAGAAGGAAATATCGCACGCGCACCGTGGCCCATTTGGTAGGGTACTGCTCCGGCATTCGCCTGGTGTTGGCCTGCATCTTCTTCTTCACTTTCGCCCAAGTTTTAATCTTCGCCATCGCCTTCGCCTCCACTGTCATGTAATAACCTTTCAGTATCACGCTCTCACCCCGCCCCACCACTCCCCGCTCCGCCACACCTGCACCACGGCCCCAGTCTAAGGCTCACGTTTTGTTGAGTTCTTCTTTTGCTTGTAGTGGTAGTAGAGCTGAGGCTGAGGTACTATTTTCTTAGCACTGCAGAAAAATCAAATATGCAGTTATGCAGTTATTACCGTGGCAAATAAGTTTTCTATAACTCAGGAACGAAAATGTCTAATCTTTCAAATGTTAATACTCTTGCTTTATTAAAATTTATTATTATTATTATTATTATTATTATTATTATTATTATTATTAATTTTTTAAACCGTTTTTCATCTTCCAACTATTTACAGTTAAAACGTTGGGAAGGGATTCTGGCACTCAAGAAAGCGTGCGCAGATGATCTTTTCCCCCATACGTCAATACAGTTTTTACTGTTTTTGACTAAATAAATACTAAAATACTAGACTCTTTCTCCTCCAAATCTACCTCCCCGCGGTCGCTTAGAAGCTCCTCCCTCGCACCTCGCCACGCCACACCGCGCTCCGCCCCGCCCCACCCCAACACATGCCCCGCTACAATACTGCCAATCAGGAATTTTTTGTCTGAAGCAATTCTTTCGCAGAATACACACTGTGCTCTCACACTCATAATTTCAAAGTTTAGATATTGAAATACAAATATTGTTATTAAACGTACACGTACACACACACACACACACACACACACACAATGAATCTGTTATTTAATGGCAAGGTCTGCTGAAGGCATAGAATAAGTGAGATAGTAATGGTTGTCATGGCAATAGAAGTTAAAGTTAAAAATCAACAAGAAGAACATGTCGAAATATTGTAAATTACATATTGGAAGAATTGATCTGAGCTTATTAGTTAAGAGAGAGTTAGATCTTAAACATTATTTGATTCAGACGATAGAGAACTCTGTTATAGGTGGATGTAAAGGGATTGGACAATCAAAGAAAATTGCATTGCACTAACTTCAACCGTTCAAAAATTGCAGGAGGTGCTAAAGCTACGTGACGTATATAGTAACAATCCTTAATATCTCTCCAGTCTGTAATTATTTAATTCAATCCGCTAGTAGGCAAAACATGAATAATGTCAATCATAATCTTTGTATTTTGATTCTGATGGAAGAGAAAATATATTCTTTTTTCTATTGTTGTTGCCCTACTTTACTCATGTATCTATTTAATAACACACTAATTTTCTTTCATACCAATAGAATTGAATTGCCGGCTAACATTAATAATATTGATTGTAAATATCTAATTCGACACCTGAAATCTTATGTGAACGGGCTGTCCATACGTATCAGCAATTTCTGGAAATTTACTTAACTGAAATAATTGTTGATTAATTGTAAATCACCGTCAATTAATAAGCCTTTTTCTCAATAAATGAATAAATGTAATAAATAAATATTTAGTCATTTGAATGTTACTACAAAATTAAGAACTCATTTACGAAGATATTAACCTTGATAGACTCATCTTTGTTAAAATACAATGAAATTTTCTTCTTTAACTTTTAAAGAATCTTCGTGCGCACTTGAAGCTTTCTCGGGTGAACCCGCTCGTAGAAACGATTGTGTTCCGTGATGTCTTCTCTCTTCAATCGTTGTGCCCCATCACCTACTTCCCTCATATTATTTAAATGTCCTATCCTGGGAATAGCAATACTTTCTAACACTAATTAAATCTCAGGTTCAGTTAATATTATCCGAATGATCCGTCCATGTAATTATACTTTCCTAATATTCCATCACATGCGGGTGCCTCTTTGCGTGACATCCTAACATCTTGAATAAAATATTTAACGCATAAAACAACTACGATCTCTCCCTATTCTAAAAAGTGGTAAGTAAATCCAATATGTTGCCTATTATTTGAATGAATTTCCAAAATGTTATTATTCTAATACAGTAAAAACTGTCTAAGCCGGAATCGATCGGTACACAAAAAATTCCGGTTAAGAGAGGTTTCGGTTGTATGCAAGATTGTCCATTTTATGACACTTGTGATATTGATATTTCTACTCTGAAAGTAGTATGCCTAAATTACATGACTTTATTACAATTATCAAAATACAATAACAAAGTTTTTATGAAAGGTTTCACAAATAAATGAATATTAAGCACTCTTTATTGACTTCTTCTGAGTTGAAAAATACACAACACCTCATTGTCTAATATCTGTATTCAGACTGCTTGCTGACTCTCAACGCACAATGCATCACAGGATAGTATTATGATATTCTGATACCCTCGCATGACCCAATGCGTATCTGGTCGAGGGGTTATGATTTTCAGCGCGGGGAAGGGAGAATAGAAGCCATGCCCGTACACCTTCCCTGGCATAGTGTCGGAAGAGAGGGAATTCCCCTATGGCCTACGCCTTGAGAGACAAGTGACCCTTCAGTCGAATTCTACAGACAGCTAAAGATCCTCTCCTTCAATGTCCGGCTTCCAGGACTAAATCGCGTGTCACGGAGTTAGAAAATTTAAAACACGTTTGCAGATGCATTCTTTATTTTAAGAACATCTCGCGTCCCTCTGTCAACTGCATTAAATTCACAGGAATTCTGTTTTATAAAGGTTTCCCCCTTATTTTGGTATTTAGAAATCTTCTCTGATTCAGTCTTATGGAGATTGTTATATGGACATGAAAGTCCATTACATTTCCGCGTTGGAGAGGTACCATTTTATCCTGTATAAAATGCCATTTAACATCACGGGCCAGACAAATTTTCTTGTTAAGGAAAGTTTCCGGCTTGTACAGGTTCCTTTTATGACAGTTTACTGTCTTTACTATTATTCTCATGTATTCTCGAAAAGTAGAAAACCAGCACTTATTCCCCACCTAACTTGATTTTATATCATTACTAATTCACCAAAGCTCTATCTGACAACATGTTCCTATCTGGCAGGAATACCAGAGAATACCCACGCACGATACGTTCGGCATGCTGGCTCGTCGCAAAAAGAGGCTGATTCTCTTCCTCTGGTCATGACTACGCCTCCCATGTTCATATTTTCTCTTTATCTGCAAGAGGCTTCGCTTTTCCATCTAAGCGAACTATGCATTCGGATTGTGTGCATTCATTCTCCGCGGCTACTGTTGATTTAAATTTGCTACCTTAGCAACTCTATTCTTGCCTCTATTCCCTCTGCATGTCCAAATAAACTACAATAATGTAATGTCAAATGTTTATATTAACGTGGGAGGGTCTTCTCTCATCACAATATGTAGCCTACTCGAACTGAATTATCTCGCTGTGCACCTTACCTCTATACGAGTAGCCCCTCTGACGTACCAACTCGGCCCGTTGCTTAAATATCGATTTGCCTCGACCTAAAAGTTCCAACTCACAATTTTCGAAAATTCAGAAATTTCATCGAAATTGAAACCCGCACCTTTCTATCACTCGCCCCTTCTTCTACCTTGGAAAAATTTAAAGAAAAAAATTGGAGCTGTTTTTGAGAAAATATTTTTTTTAGAAGTTGCATAAATTTCAAGCGCAAATTATACAAAACATAGTAATTTTTTTTTCAAAAAAGTATACATGGCCTTTATAAGGTTCTCACTTTTACAACAGAGTGTTTGAGGCAAAAATCTTCATCTTCAATTTTGTAGTTTTGAAATGTTAACTCATTGGAATTTTCGATAAAACAGAGTTCACCGAAAATGGGACTAGCACCTTATTTTTTACCGACCCTTATTACATATCCGAGGGGCTTCAGGTAAAGTCTCCCCAAAATTAAAATATCGGTTATAAATTCCACGGACCGCGACATCGACCAGATCGATGGTGAAATATCAATGTTGGAGAAAATCAGCTGAACTGTGTAGGCACTATCGTTGATTACTGACAGTCCAACAGATATTTTTCCTTCAAACGATTTTTCTGTAACAAGGACCCCCAAAACAAGGATTCTGACTACACAATGTATTAGAGGAACTAATTTGCTATATACAGGGACAAGATTTATCCACTTTTTCGTTATCAGGGTCCGCCAAGAAGGGTTTTTCTGTCGAAAATTCGCCGTTTTTCCCTGAGTATTACAAACTTTCTCTATACTGCGTAAGCAGAAGCGAGAAACTAAAAACAGAAAAATGCCAATAACTAAAGAGACCTAAAAAGAAATCACCCTATTCTGAAATATAAATCCTAGAATTAACTTGAATATTGCACTTAACTCAAAATTCAATTTTTATTGTGTCATTACACTTTTCTGTTAGGGGTTCGAATACTCTGAATTAATAGACTTTCATGTTTGTTGGCTTTGGTTTAGTAAATTAATGAATAACCCCCAGGTCTTCTTCGCAACCTACAATTTTAGCGTTCCAGGAAAACTATTAGTTCAAGAATACTGCAGATAAATTTTTGTATTTAGAAATCTTCTCCGATTCAGTCGTATTAAGACTGTTTGTTAGTGGACAGCCTACATCAATGGCTGTTGCATACTTTTCTATTTTATTGATAACTACTATGTCCAGGCGATTATAATCCACTTTTACCAGTAACAATAGGCCTATCTCAGTACAGTACTATTCTACTATTTTCTATAACCGACGATGGTGAGTTTTTGTAAAATGGAGGAGGTTCTCAATTAGTCTATAATTTGCCTCTAATATACCAATTGTCTATGAATTATTTTAGCTACTTGATTGTGCCTAAAACTTATATAGAACAGAGAGACATGTTATTGACCCGTAATTTTTGGGATCTGATTTAGCAACACTTTTGGGTAGTAAGTAATACCTTGCGACAAGAATTTTGGGCACCGATCAGGCTTCTGAACTATCTCATTAAAATTTTTTGAAATCCAGTGGTGTTGAAAGACAACGCTTTAACCAAAAGTTCTGAATTTCGTCAGATCCCACTGATTTCCAATTTTGGCATTTCTTGAGACTTCCTTCAATGTATTCGGTGGTAATGTAGACTTCAGACATTTTTGAAAGGTTATCTATCTCTTCCTAAAGTTCAGAGACCAATGATGTATCATGATTGTAACTTGAAGGGTTGGTCTAGATTTCCTGCCAGTATGACTTGAATGTATAGATATCAACTTTCTCCTGACTATCAGCCTTGTGTTCCAAGTTCCGGTAGAATACTTTCTGGTTTCCTTTCAAACAACATATTTTGTTGTTTACGCTTAGAGCATTTATTGTACCTTCGCAATCTAGAGCTTTTGTCTTACTTCATCATGATACAATGTTAGTTTTTGTCTTAATTCTGAGTCTGTAACATTTATTTGCATTTTATGTAGGATTCTATTAATTTTATACTTTACTCTTCTACTTTTGTTGTTTGAAAGAAATTCATGAATTATAATAATATGCGTTTTCAACTTAACAAGACATTCTTCCAGTCTAAGTTGCAATGCAGGTTTTCTCACTTTCTTTGTGTGCTTGGTGGGCTATTCTGAATGCGCTGTCCATTAAGATCAATGACAGCAACTGCAGCTGCATACAAGGCAGTGTGAATATCTGTCAAGTTATTTAATTGGTCAGCCACCTGAGGTATCACTCGATCAACTTGCTTAATAAGAATATTAATTTGTTTGGTAAAGACCAATATTGGAATTTTAGACCTATCAAGAGGATCTGTGTCTCGAAACAGAAATTTTCTACAAACTTCTCAGCAGTTTCCTTATTTGTACTCAAATTATTTATTCCTCTATTTTCGTCACGCTACTATCATAAGCTTGATGATCTTCTACAGCTGCCTTAAGTCCATTACCCACTTCTCTATGTATTTCATCAATTTTGATATGGGTAAGATTCTTTCGTTTCATAATTACGTTCTTACGATCGGCCAGGATTTCTTCAGTCATGTTGAATTATGGGTAGGTTTTAGAAAATTCAGCGTGGAGGTTGTATCTTCAAGCGGGTAAGGAATTGTTTCAACATTCATTTATGAGTTGGTAAGTGCGAATAACTTGTTTATTCATTTCTCCGCTTCATTTAATTCTATTGGCTCTTTCATTTCTTCTGGAGCCATTCCTCTTGGTACGCAGTGCAGATGAAGTTGACGCATTGTCCTCACTGGAGTTGGAGAGTGGGCATTGCCATTTTGATTGTTTACGTTGTCATCATGGAGCTGGGGTCCCGTGCCAGGTACAGACTTACTCCCTGGTACATCCGAGGCTTCATTCTGCACGAACTGCTCCATATCAAACGGGTAAAGCATTTTATAGTTCTCTGCCTACAGAGGAAACTAGGTATGAATAAGTGCGGGTAAGAAAGTAGAGTTGTTAGGGAATGATGAAACGGAAGACGACAAGCTACTCGATTCACCTGCCGAGATCCGGGGAAGAGTGGACAGATACAGGTGCGACGGGAACGGATTACTAGGTAAAGGTCAGCGGTCAGCTGCTCCGGTTAGTCGCCTCTTACGACAGGGGGGAGATCTGGTGGTGCTATTTTACTAAAACCCCGACACCACACAAGGTTTATAATAATAATAATAATAATAATAATAATAATAATAATAATAATAATTATTATTATTATTATTATTATTATTATTATTATTATTATTTCTCTATTTCACGACGTGAGAAGTTATGAGTCGTTTCAATATAAAATCTACTCCAGGTTGCAATCAGCCTCCTAAGGAGCAGATCTATCGAATGTCGGTGCCTCTACAATACTGTAACGTCGTGGGTAGGGATCTACTCCACAAGGAAACAGACACGAGTGAGGTATATACAATTTATTTACATTAATTTATGTACACTGTTTACAGACCTCACTCTAAGGTGTTTGTCGGCTACCTGCCGCAGCCCCCTTCTCCGAACACGCGCCTTGCGGCCGCGCATGCGTTCAGCCAACTCGGCCGATTTGCAACTTGGCACCTGGCGTGCCTCGGCAGACACTCTGCCCCGAAGTATCGAGCATACTTCACAGTGTTCGAGACTCGAACACCCACACGTGCCTGCAGCACTTCCGCGCCAGACTTGGCCGGACAAGTTTTGCGGTGTTTAGCCGCGAGGAAACCAGAAACGTTACCCCACCCAGGGCTTCTGCCACAGTCCTTTTATATCCTCGAGTCACATGACTTCCGCGTCATCATTCCCCCCACGCACTCGTCTTGAGGCGTCTGCTTCCGCCGTTGCAAGTTGCACCCGGCACCTACAAGCCCTCTCCCCTTTTGGATTTTCCCTGAAGGGTTGGCCTTTGTTTGGAAGCCTATTTTTGGCTCCCTCATCCCCATACCTTGCGACTTGTCTCTCCGGAGCAGAGAGTGAAGTCCATGACGCTACAGACTCCTCTATCCCCGGGGAGAATTTTTTCCGCAGGTAGAAACCACAGGAAAAAATTTATAATGAAGCAATTAATGACAGTTACAATTTCACAATTTCGCTGCTTCACATGTACTCATGGTAGTATCTAATTTAACCCTTTTTACACCATATAACATTACTATTTACAACATTTTTTCTGACTTCATAAATTTGATATTTTAACAACTAATAATAGTTTTTACGCTCTGGACTCTGTCCGTTACTCGTACTCTACCTCTGTTCTCTAATGTATAGTCATAAATTACTCCAATTGTCCAATTAATATACTCTTATATACAACTTTTTCATAGTAATCTTACGGTTTCTTGATGTGATTCTATACAATTTTAAATACACATATTCACTGATACTCTAATTTTTTAACAATCAATATACTCTTATATACAACTTTTTGATAGTACTCTTGCTGTTTCTTGATGTGATTCTATACAATTTTAAATACACATATTCACTGATACTCTAATTTTTGAACAATCAATATACTCTTATATACAACTTTTTGATAGTACTCTTGCTGTTTCTTGATGTGATTCTATACAATTTTAAATACACATTTTCAGTGCATCTGTGAAACAATTTTTTACAATTCATCAAATACTGTTTTTCAAAAATACTATTTACACGATTACATTTAGACAAGATAGTTTCCAGTTTACATAGTGAAAACTTTACGTGATGCTATACAATACAAATAGGAGCCACTGAAGTGCAACCATCTACCTAACGAGATCAGTTCAGGTTCCTGAAAACATGCGACTTAAAGCGTCGGCATTCCCATTATCTTTCCCTTTTTTGTGGCAAATTTCGATGTCATAATGTTGCAGCATTAACGACCATCTCAATAATCTAGGGTTGTTCCCGGAACAATTTCGCAACCACACTAATGGGTTATGATCTGTTTCGATCTTAATTTTCACCTGCCCGTCAAGATAATACCGCAATTTTTGCAATCCCCAAATAATTGCTGTACACTCGGCTTCCACCGTACTGAAATTTTTCTCCACATCCGTCAATTTCCTACTTAAGTATAGAACGGGTTTTTCATCGCCGTTCTCGTCTGTCTGAGCTAAAACTACGCCTATTCCTCTTTGACTTGCATCACATTGTATTTGAAATTGTTTCGTGAAGTCAGGTGCTCTTAATACAGGTTCGCAACATAAAGCTTCACGCAACTTATTAAATGCACTTTCACATTCAGGATTCCAATTTACTGTCCCCTGGCGTTCCTTCCCCCTTAACAAATCTGATAACGGAGCTGACATTTCGCCAAATCTGGGAATGAATTTCCGGTAGTACCTGCTCATACCGAGAAAACATCTGACTTGTTTTTTCGTGTGTGGTCTTGGAAACTCCCGAATTGCATGCACTTTAGCTTCTACAGGGCGCATTTCCCCGCTTCCTACTACGTAGCCTAAGTATTTTACTGACTCTCTACCAAACATGCATTTACTCGGCTTTACATGCAGTTTTGCCTGTTTCAGAATCGAGAACACATTTTGCATGTGTTGTAAATGCTCTTGCCACGAGTTGCTGAATATGGCTATGTCGTCTATGTACGGTACCGCATATTCGCTGCACGGCGCTAACAGAGCGGCCATCATTCTACTGCATTGGTATGGCGCGTTCTTAAGGCCAAAAGGCAATCGCAGTGGGCGATATGTACCAAAGTTAGTTACAAATGCAGCCAGCCTTTGCGCTCTTGGCGGTAAACTGATTTGCCAATAGCATTTCGCTAAATCTAGAGTGGTGATTATTTTGGCTGCCGCCACCGTCTCGATTCGCTCTTCCATGTTCGGTAATGGAAAGTACTCTGTCTTGATTAATTTGTTTAACCGCCTATAATCGATACACGGGCGAGGCTTCCGACCCGGTGCTTCGACTAATATCATCGGTGACGTATACTCGCTATCACCTACTTCAATAATGCCGTCGCGAAGCATTTTGCTAATTTCATCCCGTAAAATAGCAGATTGTCTAGGCGAAGTACGATAAGGTGCACTACGCACGGGCGTTGACTCATCTGTGAGCTCTATGTCCATTGTAAGCGCATCGGTCAGTCCTGGTTTTTCGGAAAAGATATCATGATACTTCATGATTAATTGCTCGAGTTTCTCTCTGAACTCAGGCGGAATTTTCGTACCTTCGAGCATTTCCTGGAGATTGAAGTCGCTCGCTTCGAGATGAACGGCATATCTGTCAATCTCATCCTCGACCTGTTCGCAGCCTTGGATCGGTGTTGTCACATAGCTGATGTACTCAGTCCGCTGATGGTACTGCTTCAGCATATTCACGTGATACACCCGTCCGTCCTTTTTCCCAGGCAATAATACCACGTAGTTTGTGTCAGAGACTTTTTCCTTGATCTCACCAGGCCCTACCCACTGTACCGCCAGTTTCCGGGTACGATTTGGCGCTAAGACCAGTACCTTGTCGCCAGCACAAAACGTGCGGTTTACTGCTCTACGGTCGTACCAGACCTTCCTACGTTCTTGCTCGTTCAGAAGTTTGGTGTGAGCTAGTTCACGCGATTTCCGAAGTCTATTCACGAGACGGAATACGTACTCTACCACTGAACTGGGCTCCTCCTCACTTCCGGCAATGTGCTCGTATAACAATGTGATGGGAGTACGCAAATTATTCCCAT